>CM036766.1:31562229-31897229 GCA_020796225.1 Arion vulgaris
GCCATCTTTGTCAGTTCAACACAACACGTCTGACGTTGAAGTTGGAGAGCAATCTACATCCAGCGCGCAGACACAGCAGGAGGGAGCTACTGCAGGGTCTAATTCGTCCTCCACTCTTGTAAGAAATATGTCGTAAATGTTTGTGTCGTGTGTGTGTGTGTGTGTGTGTGTGTGTGTGTGTGTGTGTGTGTGTGTGTGTGTGTGTGTGTGTGTGTGTGTGTGTGTGTGTTGAAACGTGATTTCAAATCTTACACATTTTTGTAATTGTGTCTACACAGAGTGTTAAGAGTATCAAGAAGCGCCCGAGTGGTTACCGGGGCCCAACTTTGGGGTGTAAAGAATAGAACCACTGTTATCTGCCACGCATGTTGTAAGAGGCGACTGAGGAGGTTTGGCTGAAATCGGATGCATGTGTCCTAAATGTGTAGAAATCTATGCGTTTAGAGGCCTACGAAACCAATGTGCAACGTATACACGTTCTTGGCAAAGATCAAACATATCACAAATAGTGATTAAAATTGGTCGTAAAGAACGAACGCAAAGAAGAAGAAGTGTCAAGAAGAGACTGGTTGAGTAATGAAGACATCAGGAAAAAGTGGTTACAACTTTACTACTGAACTTCATCAAGAAACAACAAATTAAATGGTTCGGTTACATAAACAGATTACCAACAGACCTGAAAGATTCAGCCTCAAAGAGCATTGCTACTCAAATGCAGTGGATACAACGCAAAAAGACGTCCACAGAGAAGAAGAAAAACATTATGAATCGCCCACAAAAGCCAATTCTAGAAATCGCTTCTTATCCTGATGCTGTAATACAAAACATGATTCGCTGATGCTGTAATACAAAACATGATTCGCTGATGCTGTAATACAAAACATGATTCGCTGATGCTGTAATACAAAACATGATTCGCTGATGCTGTAATACAAAACATGATTCGCTGATGCTGTAATACAAAACATGATTCGCTGATGCTGTAATACAAAACATGATTCGCTGATGCTGTAATACAAAACATGATTCGCTGATGCTGTAATACAAAACATGATTGGAGAATAGAAAGAAGAATATATATATATTAAAATAAGTTGTGGTCAGTACTGAGACAGATACATAATATTCTTTCAGAACAGACGGACATACATGTAGCTAGACATGTTTATTCCGAAGAGAACGTATTGATCCTCCGAGATTTAAATATTTGCTGGTAGGGTTACAATGCTACAAGCTACATGTAGCTGGACATATTTGTTCCGAAAAGAACGTATTGATCCTCCGAGATTTGGAAATCTGCTGATAATGCCACAATGCTACAAGCTACATGTAGCTGAACATATTTGTTCCGAAGAGAACGTATTGATTCCCCGAGATTTGGAAATCTGCTGGTAGTGCCACAATGCTACAAGCTAAGTCACAGCTGAATGACACTGAATTACCGATAACTTATTTAAAGAAAGAAACAACATCCTGTCTCGCCCTTGTTATTCTGATACCGTCTGCGTTCAATCACAAGACCTGCGGTTTATCGACCCCTTTCTCTATTGTATTAAAGAACCTCACAATCCAACAATATAATTAGCTAGCAACACCCCCCTGTAGCGGGTCCTGGTTCAACGTCATGAATTTCTGGCAAAACATCAGTGTACACAGTTCTCATCTCTTCCTGCATCCACCCCATCAACTATATCATGAATGTAAACTAGATCTCGTCAATCTGTTTGACAAAGAAATAATCCGAATACTGTTTCAATTCCTAATTGATGTTTTACTCTTTCAGAAAAAAATGCATTTGTTTTATTTTACTACTAAGTCAAAGCTTTCAATTAAATTAACGAAAACAAGTTAAAAATATTTTCTTTTCATAGTAGACATCAAAGAACTAAAATCGAGTAATACACTTTCATAAAGGCCGCGTATCCAATTTACCATGTCTAGAATACGGTTCAGTTCATAGCAGCACCACACAGTTGTCTAGCTGATTTATTTAATATAATAGTAGGGCTGATTTTAGGGCCGTTATGGATTTATTGTCTGACTGTATATATTGTGTCTCCCGTATATGAAGTCTGCATGTCTTCACTTCTTTTATATCCTTTTGTTTGATAAATCCCTTTTGATCGAAATGTTGCTGTATATTGGTTTTTGTACTTTGTAAAACTACACTGCTTTGTTTTTGCGCGTTTCGCCATTGTTTCATAGTTTTGCTGCAGTCTTTCATTATTTTGATATCAGTAGTAGTAGCAACATCAACCACATTATCAATAATAGTAGTAGTAATAATAATAGTGGTAGTGATAATATCAAGAACATAGCAATAACATCAGTAGTAGAAATAGTAGAGGTAGTAGCAAAAGTAGCAATAGTGTCAATAGTAATGAAAGTAATAGTAGTAGTAGTAGTAGTAGTAGTAATAGTATTAGTAGTAGTAGTAGTAGTAGTAGTAGTAGTAATAGTGGTAGTGGTAGACGTAGTAGTAGTAGTAGTAGTAGTAATAGTAGTGGTAGTGGTAGTAGTAGTAGTAGTTGTTGTAACAATAGTAGCAGTTGTTGAAGCAGCAATATCAGTGTATTATTATTCATTTCATAGCTTGTCCTGTGCAGAACTTTGACCCCCCTAACAGTCCTTCGAAATGTATATCTGTTATAGGCCAAATACATGACAAGAATGCCCTGGTATCGTCTACCACAGAGAGCCACACAGAAAAAGTATAACGAGTACGAAGCAAGAGGAAGATCACGCAAAAGATGGAACGACGACATCAACAACAGCCTTACGGAAATGAATATCGGTTTACAAAGTGCCGTAAAACAAGCATACACACGATCAATACATCCCCACCCTCCTCCTCCCCAAACACTTATATAAAGAAGTAAATGGTGGAAGAGAAGAAGAGATAGACCAATTGTCCCACCTCTGCAGCCGTCATGCTCAAATCATCAGTTACACCCTCAATCCATATTCTCCGTGGTATTCCTCTTCTTCTCTTTGTCATATACCTCCTTCCATAATGATCTTCTTCAACCATTTGTGTCTCTTTATATGTCCAAAATCCTTCAAGTGTCTCTTTCTTATTTGTAGCACTTGCCAGTTTTCTTTGATTTTGAGTTATTTCTGTATAGATCTATTTGTTCTCTTCTAAGTCCATGATAGACGGAAGACTTATCTGTAACACTTATATTCGAAAGCACTATTATTACAGTAAAGATAATTAGAGCTCTTCCGAGGTGTTGCTAGTGTTAGTGGTTAATGAGCAATGATCACGAAGGATAAGGAAAAGAAGATTAGTTGGCAATGTTGGCTCTAAAAGTTGTCAACAAGGGGACACGAAAAGTAAATTTTCTCGACCGCAACTGAACAGCTCAGATATTCAACAATTATCGTTATAGAGCAGTGGTTCTGAAACTTTTCAGCTGGTGCCCTTTGAAGATGAGACAAGACTCTCACATCCTGCTCTTTTCACCTCTCTAATATAACAGTAATTTTTTTAAAAATAATCCGAAACACGAATGTTTTTTGCTTTGAACTATGTAGCAGAAATATATTCATAAACACAATAAAATAGTTTACATTCTCCGAAAAAGTTAATTCTTATTTTTCATGTTTGTTATCCTAAACGCTGTAATATAAACTAAACAAGATTCGTCCTTAGGTTGAATGAAGCGAGTTTCGGCTTAACAAACAAAACAAAACAAAAAACCCAAAACAAAACAGTCATTACTGCGTGTAATACCTCTATTATTGAGAGAGATCGATGTCAATATTGGTACAGTACGAAAAGAATGACGTACCAAATATGCAAAGAGATTAATTAATCAACATCGAACTGGCGTGTTGGGTTGCTGGACGCTGCTAGATTGTTGATGCTGAGATCGGAGCACCTATGGACGTGTCCGGAGTGCAATGATGATAGTCCTCTGATAACAGATAACTGACAACTGAATACCGCTATTTATTGCGGTGTAGGACAGGAGGGTGGGGGAGGGGGCGGGGTTTACATGAGACTGTATAATTTAATGGTCACATGACTAGTGCAGTCGTCCTGAAACTGTTCAAGTTATATTTTTTCTTTATGCCTCCAACAAAAAAACTCTTTGGCCTTACCGGGATTGAGTCCACACTCTAATCTGTTCGGACAGACACCCCAGAGCCTTGTGGTAAAGAAGCTTTAAATTCCCGACATAACAAACAAACAAACAAAGAGACAAACAAACATAAATACATTAACATTAACATTGAGAATTGTCAACATTACGAAAACCAATTTTCAAAAGAAATTTGAGAAATAAATTTAAAAAAAAAAAAAAAAAAACCGAAATTTTAAACTGACAATATTAGTGAAAAAATGTATTTTTTAAAACTGAAAAAGAAGAAAAAAACCAAGCTAGTATAAAAACTTATTAAAGCACAAAATGTACAAAAATTGTTATAAAGTTTCACGTCTCCACTCATACTGTCTCCAGTCTCCCCCAGGTGGCGCGCCTGTCCATGTTAAGAACCACTGCTATAGAATCTCTTGTAGCTGAGCCCAATTGGGACATCAATCACTTCTAAAATAGCTATTGTTCTGTCGTGTATTCAATTCTTTGCTTTATGGATTATCGATTTCCATTTGTGGTAGGTGTTTTTACCACGATCTCCTCTGGGATACTTGTTGCTTTGGTTCGTCTGTACTGTATGTTGTCTCTTCTTTTTTTTCCTCTCATTTCAGTCTCCATGTTAATTTTCATATTAGACTTCATGGTAATCTCAACGCTAATCTTCATATTAGACTTCATGGTAATCTCAACGTTAATCTTCACATTAGACTTCATGGTAATCTCAACGTTAATCTTCATATTAACCTTCATGGTAATTTCAACGTTAATCTTCATATTAGACTTCATGGTAATCTCAACGTTAATCTTCATATTAGACTTCATGGTAATCTCAACGTTAATCTTCATATTAACCTTCATGGTAATCTCAACGTTAATCTTCATATTAGACTTCATGGCAATCTCAACGTTAATCTTCATATTAGACTTCATGGTAATCTCAACGTTAATCTTCATATTAGACTTCAAAGTAATCTCAATGTTAATCTTCATATTAGACTTCATGGTAATCTCAACGTTAATCTTCATATTAGACTTCATGGTAATCTCAACGTTAATCTTCATATTAACCTTCATGGTAATCTCAACGTTAATCTTCATATTAGACTTCATGGTAATCTCAACGTTAATCTTCATATTAGACTTCATAGTAATCTCAACGTTAATCTTCATATTAGACTTCATGGTAATCTCAACGTTAATCTTCATATTAGACTTCATGGTAATCTCAACGTTAATCTTCATATTAGACTTCAAAGTAATCTCAATGTTAATCTTCATATTAGACTTCATGGTAATCTCAACGTTAATCTTCATATTAGACTTCATGGTAATCTCAACGTTAATCTTCATATTAACCTTCATGGTAATCTCAACGTTAATCTTCATATTAGACTTCATGGTAATCTCAACGTTAATCTTCATATTAGACTTCATAGTAATCTCAACGTTAATCTTCATATTAGACTTCATGGTAATCTCAACGTTAATCTTCATATTAGACTTCAAAGTAATCTCAATGTTAATCTTCATATTAGACTTCATGGTAATCTTGATGTTAATTTTAATATTATCCTTCATGGTAATCTCAATGTTAATCTCTATGTTAATCTTCATATTAATCACCACATTAGTCTCCATGTTAATCTTCATATTAATCACCACATTAATCTCTACGTTAATCTAATTAGTTATGCTGCTCTTCTTATCATTTCACTCTAAAATAACCTCTTGTTTACCACTATTTATGATCTTATGAGATTTGAACCAAGGAGCATAGTAACGCTATGCTGTGGTTTACAGCGTTTAAATTGCAATATTCTTTTTCCTTTCTGTTCGGAACATCTAATTTCAGCGCCACTCTGGGTTGTAGGTGAGTTACAACATCAGTAAAGTCATGATCGACTACTCTGTCAGAATCATTTGAATTCTATTTCTAGCGGAAGTCAATGTGTTTTTTTTTGTAATTTATAAAATTCTAAAGGCCAAGGATTGATTTCATTGCACCGAGTTTCCCCATGTGGCCTCGCCCCTGTCGGCAAAGATGACATGCTATCTGCAGAGAGCATTGCACAATAACAAATCCGTAGCTCCTGCAACAATCCTAGGGATCTCATGAAAAATTGCACGTGTATCTCGGTCCGGACTCGAACCACAACTTTCAGTACGACAGGTAAACGACTTAACCACTTCGTCAGTTATTAAAAAAATCTAGTCTAAAGTCAGTAAGAACAACAAAGAGGATAGAAGGCATCCGTGTTGACCTCTTCTTCCTTTTCCAAAAGTGTCAGTTAGTTTCCCCCCACGAAGAACTCTACATTTCATGTCCACATATGTTGCCCTTATAACGTTAATAATTTTCTTTGGGATCTCAGTGTCTCATCAATTTCTAAAAGGTTTCCCTAGAGATGGATTATCGAGATCTTTGCATAATCCATAAATCCGATAAAGAGTGAGGATTACCAATCGATACGTTGCTCTATTATTAAGCGTAAAGTGACTATCTGGTCAGCGCAGAATCTATTTGATCGAAAACCTCAAAGTTCTTAGTTTTATATCGATGGTATCTCTCCAGGAGGATCCTGCTTAGTAGTTCCCCGGAACTGCGATGGTATCTCTCCAGGAGGATCCTGCTTAGTAGTTCCCCGGAACTGACCGCAACATTATTTCTTGATAGTTTTTACACTCCAAGGGGTTGCCTTTCTTTGTTAACTTCTTTCCTTCTTCATTTTCTACTTCTCGTTCGATCGCTTTCACAATTCAATCGTAGTCATGGCAACTAATATATCGTCTCTGACGTATTTTTGCGTGAAGGCTTGTTTTCCTATTAACATCGTCCTTTGTCCTTCAGACGAGCTTTTCTCCGACTTCAGAGATACTTGTAATTTAGATCCCCAAGTAAAGGATCAGGGTCTCCTGTATGTAGTCCAACTGCGTACCGTGTGAACATCGACAAGTTGTGACCCAAGCTGGCCTCGAGCCCTGAATTTCCACTGCATGTTGTCATTAACGCAGCGTGTTATCAACTTTATTTTGGGCGACCACATATTTCATACGTCTTCCAATTTGTGACAGCTAAAATAACAACAGATCCAATTCGTGACAGCTAAAACAACAACAGATCCAATTCGTGACACCTAAAATAACAACAACAGCAGATCCAATCAAGGATATTCATACATTTCTTTTCTATCCAGTTTATTAGCAGTTAATTCAGAAATCTTATAGGTTGTAAGTAAACATTTGTTAACTTTAGTTGATCTTTAGAAATGAAGAAATCAGAAGAAAACCGAATGTGAAACCAGTCATGCAATTCATAAAAGAACAACAGATTAAATGGTTTGGACACCTGACCAGAATGCACTGGTATCGCCTACCACAGAGAGCCACACAGAAAACGTATAATGAGTACAAAGCAAGAGGAAGACCATGCAAAAGATGGAGCGACGGCATCAGGAACAGCCTTACGAAAATGAATATCAGTTTACAAAGTGCCTTACAACAAGCACACACAAGATCACTACGTTCCCCCAACACTTCTATAAAGAAGTAAATGGTGGAAGAAAAGAAGTTGACCTTTCACAAAGCAATTTGTTTAGTTATGATCTTTGTTTGAAAATCATAACGCAGTTTTTAGATAGACATGTTTTGATTGATTTGTTTTTCCTTCCCTTGTGCATGGTCTCCCATTGATTGTGCAGCTTATATGGTTGCATGCTTTCATTTGATATGGTTGTTATACATGTTAGGCACATTGATATTTTTTTTTTTTATCAGGATATGATTGGATACCATTGTGGGCTACCTTATTCAATGGTATATTGTCTTCTTTGTTTCTTAGTTACGGTAACCATGGGTAACCAGATGTCAACAGTAAACTAGTAACAAATGTCCACTGTGTGTTGCCGGGACGTGCAAGGGGGCAAATAATAGTAACACTGTGACCTATAAGGCATGTCGTAAGAGGCGACTGAAGTAGGGGCCTAGGAAAGTTACCCTAGTAAATAAAAAATGTCGCAGAAATCGGATGTGCTGCCTACTTGTATGCGCATAACTGGCACAACGTACAATCGCTCTTAGACTCAGATTACATGCAAATCACAAAGGGTGGTTTAACAACTAGTCGATATGTGGCGTAAGAAGAAGAAGAAGAAGAAGAAGAAGATATTCAATGTAAAGAAAATATATCAACAAATACATTTTTGTAATTTTTTACGTTCTCTCTCTCTCTCCCCCCTCTCTCTCCATCTCTCTCTTTCGCTTCTCTCGCATACATGTTTAACTCCGATTAGGACATAAACCTTCAACCAACTCATGCCAAAGTCTTCATATCTTTATCTATCTCTCGCAGCTCCTTCTAGCTCTTCTGTATATCGTTAATCTCTGCCTTCGAATCTATTTTCAACGTATTTCTAGTCTTCCTATCTTTCGTTTTCCCTGCGGGTTCCAGGAAAGTGAGCATATTGTTATGTTCCTTTCGAATTTCCTCAAGGTGTGTCCTATCCATCTTCAACGTCTTTTCTTCATCTCTTGGTTGCTATTGATCTGTCTCGTTCTCTCCATAATCACCGTATTTGCTCACTTTCCCAGTTCCTCTATTCTGGCGCAGTTTGACTTTCTTGAAAATGAAAATCGTGGCATATCCTCTACAGGACGTATCCATCAAACACAGTAAACGAGTCGTTAATTTTTTAGACACCACTTATACGCTTAGTAGTTTTCCATTACTTTCTGAACGGTGAGGTCTATTTTTACCATTCGTAAAAATTCAAGGGAACTAATTTGCTTCCAAACTTTCCCGCCGCAGAGTTTGAACCAGGTACTCATGGGGTTGTAATCGAGCTCGCTACAGCTTAAGCTACAGACGCCCACGGTTGTTCACTTGCTTACGGCTGTTTGAATTTTGCAACTAATTTTGTTTCAAACCGAACTGTTCTACCTTAGTTACCTCTTACGACATACCATGTAGGTCTCAATGTTACTATTATTGACTTCCTTGTTGGACTCTAGCAAAACACAACATGATCATTGCTAGCTTTTATTTTTTAAGTCTGACCAGAGATAGCAACACAACATGATCATTGCTAGCTTTTATTTTCTAAATCTGACCAGAGATAGCAACACAACATGATCATTGCTAGCTTTTATTTTCTTAATCTGACCAGAGATAGCAACACAACATGATCATTGCTAGCTTTTATTTTCTAAGTCTGACCAGAGATAGCAACACGGTTACTGCCAGTGTGTATCATGACCTGGTCGTGAACAATTCTGTTATTGGTTACTAAACTGACGTCGCAGCACTCCGGACAGACTAATAGGTGCTTAGTCTCCCTCAACAGATGTCGAAGGGTATGCATACTGATGGCGCTCGTCTGCCCATGGGTGACTATCCCTCTGTGTGTGCGGGTTCAATTCCGCCGGATGGCAGAAAAAGCCACAGATTTCCCAGATTTACGGTGTTCGTGGCACCGAACCGAACGGTTACGATGTCCATGGCACCGAGCCGAAGAGCTGAAAAGCTCAAGTGCTTCTGGATCGGAAAAAATGTATACTGATGGTTCATGTGGCTCGCTTGTTAAACCACAGCCAGGCTCTAGCCAGAGCCAACTATAAACTACTGGGCCTTCGGCTCAGGTAAGAATTGTGGGAAATCAGACCCCAACTACACCAGACACCTGCTCTAGCACAGGCCAGACAACTGGCCCAGTATTCCCTGACCTAGATAAGAAAAGGGATCTGGAAATTACAGATGTTTGATAGAACGCTGTACGCTTGTTTGCAATTTTACTCAATTCGGTGAGTGTATGGTTATTTATTAGTGAAAAATATTCATTATATTGATAATCCTTATTGTTAAACTTAACTTGTTGCATAATATAACTTCGAGTTAGCATTTTGTGTTGATTTTAAAATGAATTCGTCTATATACACTAATACTGGAATGCGAGATCACGTGGTGTAGTTGGGGTCTGATTTCCCACAATTCTTACCTGAGCCCGAAGGCCCAATATTTTATAGTTGGCTCTGGTTAAACACACTACTTTCTCTATCTCTCTGTGCCCCTTTATCGATTGTAATTTCAAACTCCTGAAATCGTTGGATTGATTCAACGTCAAATTTAGTGTCCTCATTCAACAGTAGGTGTCCAAGAGACCGAAGAACATGCCCCTTATCTATCCTAAACTCACAACAATCGATGTTTTCGATGCAAGCCTGTCAGCGCTCTAGTTGCCACAAGCCTGTCAGCGCTCTAGTTGCCACGAACACATACGTGTCCAGGACAGTAGATCCATGTGAGTTCTATTCTAGACTCCATTAAGTTCTGTTTTAAATCTGATGACAAATACAAACTGACTACATTTCTGGAAAACCGTGATCGGATTACTTGAAATCAATGAAGTATATCTTATCAATCATTCTGTCCTTGGCATGCGGATGTCTGCGGCAATTAATTCTGACCTTGGCATGCGGGTGTTTGCGGCAATTAATTCTGTCCTTGGCATGCGGGTGTTTGCGGCAATTAATTCTGTCCTGGGCATGCGGGTGTTTGAGGCAATTAATTCTGTCCTGGGCATGCGGGTTTTTGCAGCAATTAATTCTGTCCTGGGGCATGCGGGTGTTTGCAGCAATTAATTTTGTCCTGGGCATGCGGATATTTGAGGCAATTAATTCTATCCTGGGCATGCGGGTTTTTGCGGCAATTAATTCTGTCCTGGGGCATGCGGGTGTTTGCAGCAATTAATTCTGTCCTGGGCATGCGGGTGTTTGCGGCAATTAATTCTGTCCTGGGCATGCGGGTGTTTGAGGCAATTAATTCTGTCCTGGGCATGCGGATGTCTGCAGCAATTAATTCTGTCCTTGGCGTGCGGATGTCTGCGGCAATTAATTCTGTCCTGGGCATGCGGATATTTGAGGCAATTAATTCTATCCTGGGCATGCGGGTTTTTGCAGCAATTAATTCTGTCCTGGGGCATGCGGGTGTTTGCAGCAATTAATTTTGTTCTGGGCATGCGGATATTTGAGGCAATTAATTCTATCCTGGGCATGCGGGTTTTTGCGGCAATTAATTCTGTCCTGGGCATGCGGGTGTTTGCAGCAATTAATTCTGTCCTGGGCATGCGAGTGTTTGCGGCAATTAATTCTGTCCTGGGCATGCGGGTTTTTGCGGCAATTAATTCTGTCCTGGGCATGCGGGTGTTTGCAGCAATTAATTCTGTCCTGGGCATGCGAGTGTTTGCGGCAATTAATTCTGTCCTGGGCATGCGGGTTTTTGCGGCAATTAATTCTGTCCTGGGGCATGCGAGTGTTTGCAGCAATTAATTCTGTCCTGGGCATGCGAGTGTTTGCGGCAATTAATTCTGTCCTGGGCATGCGGGTGTTTGCGGCAATTAGAGATCGGGTGGGCTTGCATTAATAGCATCGACTGTTGGGAAGTTGAAGAGGGAAATGGGGATGTTCTTCGGTCTCCTCGCGACTGCCTATTGGAAGTAGACACTAAAATAGATGTCGAATCGATCCATCGATTTCAGCAGTTTGGAGTTACCCATTGTACAGGTAGAACTAGATGCATGAGGGACGAAGTGCGGAATGTGTTTAACAAGCAAACTAAAGGTATGCATACTCTTAGATATCTGTTGGAGGAGACTCAGCATCTATGGGTCTGCCCGGAATTCAATGATGTCAGTTTAGTAAGTAATAACCAATAATTCTAAAAATAATCGTATTAAAAACGTGAACTGATCAACCCGAGATTTATGTCTATAAGATTATAAGATAACAATTGCTTCTTTGTTCGTTGCTATCATATCTTCTATAGTAAAATTATCAATATAATGGAAGACTGCAGTAAAACTATGTAGCAATGGCAAAACACGTAAAAAAAAAGTACTGTAGCTTTACAAAATACAAAAGCAGTAACAATACACAGCAACATTTCGATAAAAAGGTCTTTATCAAGTAAAGGATACAACAGAAGTGAAGAATTTCACTTCTTACATAGCACAGAACATATAGAATCCAACCAGATTATATTCAATATTCTTAGTTTTATAGTAACTACTTTGGTTTCTATTACTTGAATTTTCATATTGTTTAGTACTCGTCCCAGTAATTTGTTAGTTTCGTACTCGTCCCAGTAATTTGTTAGAAAACTTGTTATCGTAAGCAGTAGTTCAGGTTGTGATACTTTCTTGTGTATTTTCTCACATTCATCACCATCTTTATCTGGTTACGTTAAGAAAACAGGAATGGGTAGAATGTGTAGTTGTCTGATCATGTCTCTCCACTGTACCCTGTCCCTAGCTGTTCTCTGTTACATACTAGACAGAGAGAGAACTAGACATAAAGTCATCTGATCATGTCTCTCCACTGTACCCTGTCCCTAGCTGTTCTCTGTTACATACTAGACAGAGAGAGAACTAGACATAAAGTCATCTGATCATGTCCCTCCACTGTACCCTGTCCCTAGCTGTTCTCTGTTACATACTAGACAGAGAGAGAACTAGACATAAAGTCATCTGATCATGTCTCTCCACTGTACCCTGTCCCTAGCTGTTCTCTGTTACATACTAGACAGAGAGAGAACTAGACATAAAGTCATCTGATCATGTCTCTCCACTGTACCCTGTCCCTAGCTGTTCTCTGTTACATACTAGACAGAGAGAGAACTAGACATAAAGTCATCTGATCATGTCTCTCCACTGTACCCTGTCCCTAGCTGTTCTCTGTTACATACTAGACAGAGAGAGAACTAGACATAAAGTCATCTGATCATGTCTCTCCACTGTACCCTGTCCCTAGCTGTTCTCTGTTACATACTAGACAGAGAGAGAACTAGACATAAAGTCATCTGATCATGTCTCTCCACTGTACCCTGTCCCTAGCTGTTCTCTGTTACATACTAGACAGAGAGAGAACTAGACATAAAGTCATCTGATCATGTCTCTCCACTGTACCCTGTCCCTAGCTGTTCTCTGTTACATACTAGACAGAGAGAGAACTAGACATAAAGTCATCTGATCATGTCTCTCCACTGTACCCTGTCCCTAGCTGTTCTCTGTTACATACTAGACAGAGAGAGAACTAGACATAAAGTCATCTGATCATGTCTCTCCACTGTACCCTGTCCCTAGCTGTTCTCTGTTACATACTAGACAGAGAGAGAACTAGACATAAAGTCATCTGATCATGTCTCTCCACTGTACCCTGTCCCTAGCTGTTCTCTGTTACATACTAGACAGAGAGAGAACTAGACATAAAGTCATCTGATCATGTCTCTCCACTGTACCCTGTCCCTAGCTGTTCTCTGTTACATACTAGACAGAGAGAGAACTAGACATAAAGTCATCTGATCATGTCTCTCCACTGTACCCTGTCCCTAGCTGTTCTCTGTTACATACTAGACAGAGAGAGAACTAGACATAAAGTCATCTGATCATGTCTCTCCACTGTACCCTGTCTCTCCACTGTACTCACTTTTCGATTGTTCTAGTTAAACCAATACAAGTCTAAACCTCGATGTTCCAGGTTCGATTCAGTTTTACAATGTAAAATGACAATTTTCGAGATCCGCTATAGTGTAGTAGTTTGTACCCTTGCTTGTATACCCTTGCCGTGACGTATGGTACAATAATCAAATTCCCAAGTTGGAGAGGGATATTTTCTTATCATGACTGCTCTCCTGTTGACCCAACCTCAGTTCCAGAGTTGCAGAGAAACATTGAGAAGTAAAGGCAGCAGACATGGTATTACCCACATATCCATACCGCCATGTTGGTCAAAGGAAAACACAGGACTACCTCCATATTCCCCATAGTCAATGGACTGGATACCTGGAGAACCTTCGACTGACGACAAAATTCATGGAGGCATCTCACCTGCTTGTATAGAAGGTTGAGAATGGGATCGCAAAAAATAGTAGAAGTAAAAGAACTCTCATTTTCATTATCTTGAGAACAACATATTTTAACTCTTTCACTCCACAATTTCTTTTTGTTACCAACGGACGAATTTATATTTCAATATATACTGAACTAGCCAGTATAATGGCTTTGAGTCCTATTAAAATTTAATGTGAGCCAGTATTTCGGTTCGAAAGAGCGAAAGATTTAATAAATTGATATTTCTAATTAAATAAAAAGAACGAGTGACAGGTAGTCCGTCGTTAGGAAATAATAAGTTTATTAAAACTGTGAATATTGTTTGCTGTCAGTTCAACGGAAGACAGCTCAAGGCTATGATCGAATGCTATCTGATACAACCTGTCAAATCTAGAATATAGACTAAATGTTTATTGGATACGATGAGGCGGTTGTACAAAATTTTAAATTCTGTCACACGGAGTCTTTAGATAAATCCCAGTAAGACCAGTGGGGGTGGCGTCTGTGGCCTAGGGGATAGTGACTTTGTCTATTAACCCCGATGTTCTGAGTTCGAATCACGCTGCGGACAGTTTGGTTGCAAATTGTTTCGCGTGGATTTTTACAATAGGACGATGGCATCACCCGTTCAGAAAGCAATGGCAAACTACTGAACGTAGTAATGCTTAGAAAAATCACAAACAGCATTAAAAAGCTGGGGTTGATTCGCAAAGTCCTGTAAAGGATATGCAATTAACTTTTAAGACCAGTAACGTAGTAATAAAGTGTTTTCTGCTGATACACAAACATGCACACACACACACAGCACACACATACACACGTAGAAACACGCGAGAAAATGGATTATAATGAAACGGTTGACTAAGTGGTTATATAGAAAATTATAATAGAGAGTCAAGAAATATCGGTCTCAGTTCCATGGAGGAGACTGAGCGAGTTGCTCAGGATAGAGCGGTATGGAGTAATTGCTTGAAGTCCCGATATAACGTATAACGGTACAAGAGAAATTATTATTATTAATATAAGTTTTCAGTGCATTTATTAGCATATGTATATATATATATATATATATATATATATATATATACAGGGTGTTCAACTTAAAAGCAGCCCGTGAATGTAGCTACTCTGGCATATATGTATGGAAATGAGAAGGTTCAGTTATGACGTAGTATAGGTCAAGGTTGTGTGACGGTGTGTAATTATAGTGCGGGAAGGGGCGATGAATAAATGTGACGTAGAACGAGCTAGTCAGAACCGGTTTAAATAGTAAATAAACACAATTCAATTTGTACCTGGCAACATTCGAATTGTCAATAGGGCTGCAATTATCTTGAACACCCTGTATATATATATATATAATGAGCCTGGCATATACGTTATTCGTACATTTTTGGAACCGTTTGCTTTCCTTTTTTGATGAATACTTGTGTAGCTAAGTTGTTATTAGATTCACATCACTTGGAGACGTGCTACGGTATTAGTCAGCTTGGATTCCATAAGTCTGGCATTTGTCTTCTCAAAGCACTACGTCTTGTGTCACAGATCATAACTATTATCATCATCAAATAGCTTGTCCTGAACAGAACTTTGCCAACCCCAACTGTCTTTTGGAATTTCTCTCTCTCATAGGCCAGATGGTCCGCCTCTGCAGCCGTCATACTAAAATCATCAGTTACATCATGCATCCATCTTCTCCGTGGTCTTCCTCTTCTCTTCTTAGCCGTGATGCCTCCTTCCATGCTGGTCTTCTCCAGCCCCTCGTGTCTCTTTATATGTCCAAAATACTTCAATTTTCTCATTCCTATTTGCAGTCTCAGCCAGTGTTCTTTAGAAACATTTTGAATGCTTTCTGGATATATCTATTTGTTCTCTTTTCTGTCTATAGTATACAGTGTTCATAAATATATACTGTGTATATTTGTTTATTTTCTTTCAACATTACTTGCAGTTTATCTTCTCTATTTTCCTTGTGCTTTTTAAACCCCGATTGAAGCATATACCATCAAGACTCAAATTTTCCTTTCTTTAGTTATCTTTTGTAGTTCCTTCCAGCTTTTCTGTACATCGTTAATCTCTACCTCCAAATCTCTTCTATGTGTATTTCTAGCTTTGCCTCTCTTTCGCTTTCCATGTGGGCTCCAGGAAAGGACCCTTCTTTTTATATTTCCTAGAGTGTTCTCAATGTATGTCATATCATCCTAGAGTGTTCTCAATGTATGTCATATCATCCTAGAGTGTTCTCAATGTAAGTCATATCATTCTAGAGTGTTCTCAATGTATGTCATATCATTCTAGAGTGTTCTCAATGTATGTCATATCATCCTAGAGTGTTCTCAATGTATGTCATATCATTCTAGAGTGTTCTCAATGTATGTCATATCATTCTAGAGTGTTCTCAATGTATGTCATATCATTCTAGAGTGTTCTCAATGTATGTCATATCATTCTAGAGTGTTCTCAATGTATGTCATATCATCCTAGAGTGTTCTCAATGTATGTCATATCATTCACAGCCAGCGTGACAACTTGTAATATTGCAAATACTATTGTTATTGGTTGTTTATGTGACATAGGAACTGTCTTAACTCGTCGTTTGTTTTATATCCTTCGATTGATAAATGTTAACTGAAATCGGATACACATTTCCTAAACGTCTAGAAGTCTATGTGTTTAAGGGCCTACCAAACCAATCTGCAACGTATACACGTTCTTGGTAAAGATCAAACATATCACAAAGAGTGATTAAAATTGGTCGTAAAGAACGAACGCAAAGAAGAAGAAGAAGAAGAAAGAGACAATCATCATTTGTCGGATATATAATGAAAAGGGGAGGCAAAGAACACAGTGTGACAGCCGGTAAAATCGAGGGTAGGCGAGACAGAGGTCGACAGAAAGAGAACATTTTGGGCAGCCTGACTTCATAGCACAGAAAAGCGCCAACATCTGAGATGATAGCAGACACCAGAGACAGAGATTTGTGAAGATCCATGATTGCCTATGCCAACCAGCACGACACCTGATGATGATGATGAAATGTGAAATAATATCATTTTCCGTAGTCTTTTTTAAATATATTAGGGCATGGACTCACTACACTTCACATTTCTAGACCCTAGTGTGCAGGAGGTAGCGTGGTCAATTTCTTTCCTCACGCGTGAAACGTCGGGAGGGGGATTGAACCTACAACCCTCTTGTGTCCGAGTCGACAATCGAGTGCTTGTACACTTCCCCTATCTAGACCCTAGTGTGCAGGAGGTAGGATGGTCAATTTCTTTCTTCACGCGTGAAACGTCGGGAGTGGGATTGAACCTACAACCCTCTTGTGTTCCGAGTCGACAAGCGAGCGTTTACCCTTCCTACTGGGTGAATGTGTAACCGTCAAAACATTAATGAAAACCATTCATCTATATGATTATATATTCATCCAGAAAGTTTTGTGCGTGATTCGTCTTTGGGATATACGCTAATACCTCCCCCTAAATGTAAACCAAACGTGATGCATATCTCAAGTCCTCTATATCTCTGCTTTCTTCCTTCATTATTCATCTTTGTAGTGCCTCCCGGAAGCTCTCACTGCCAACACAACATCCTAACTAGAAATGCCCTAAGCATGCATTTTTTCTTGTCATGAACGGGATTTGAGATTTTAATGTATTTTTTTTCAGAATAATATTATCCCTTGTTATGTTGTTAGTCTAACTTTGATTGCACGGGAGATACTAAAGAAATATGCTACGAAACAGTCAATGTTAGACCAGCTTTTCAGTCTAAATAAAATTTCCAACTTTAAGTTGTATAGCTTCAAAACTAAATTTCGATTTCAATTTCAATGTTGTCTCAAAGCAAACATATTCTTGTGAGGGTTGGACAATGAATCAAGATATCATCTGAAGTCGGAGAAGGCTCGCCTGAACGGCGAGGGACACTGATAAGGAAAGCAAGCCTTCAAGCAAAAACCAGCAAGAAGTGGCGAACTATATGACTGCGCCTGAGTTCATAGCAGGTGAAGAAGAAAATCAAGACTAGATATAGAAAGTAAGTTGAATACATTTGAAAATAGACTGTTAAAAATTATGAACATAAAATGGCACGGATTCAGGGGAGTTGATAAAATCAGAGAAATGTTTGGTCAACCACTAGTAACAACTCTTACAAGATAGAGATTTGGTGGACATACTGTGAGAAAAATTGATCAAAGAATTGCAAAACAAGAATTGGAATTGAAAACAGTATTGTTTTAAGAAAGAAACGACCCTCTATAGTTTTAAAGTAAACCATGAAAAGTAAACCATGAAAAGTAAACCATGAAAAGTAAACCATGAAAAGTAAACCATGAAAAGTAAACCATGAAAAGTAAACCATGAAAAGTAAACCATGAAAAGTAAACCATGAAAAGTAAACCATGAAAAGTAAACCATGAAAAGTAAACCATGAAAAGTAAACCATGAAAAGTAAACCATGAAAAGTAAACCATGAAAAGTAAACCATGAAAAGTAAACCATGAAAAGAACAATTGTTCTGATGTAGTAAACTTTATAGATAGTGAGGTTTTGTTGCAGTCTTACTAAGTTGCCAAACTATTTCACTTTTATGTTCGCTCTGTACTGCAAGCACGGTTTTGCCTCAATCATCTCTCTCATGCTGGTATTTGTGACTTTTGTCTCTTATTGTATTGTTGGTGTCCGTTTGGAGACAACGCCTTTCACGTGTGATTATTTCTTGTGCATGTGCTTTATCCATTGTCCATGTTTGGCGGTGGTAGCATAAAGTAAACATGAGGATTCTGTTGATCATTTGTTATTTAGCTGGCAAGGTTATCTGAGTAGTGGGTCTAGTAGGTAGGTGGCAGTATTTGCCTTCTAGACTCTAGCGTCTAATTCTTTGTCGAGTCTTCCATCTTCTGTAAATATATATCCTAAGTATTTGAATTATTCTATCTTTTTGATTGTGGTAAGTTTGGTATAAATATTTAATTTTGTATGTTTACTGCCTATATTGTGGTACGTTTGGTATGAACATTTAATTTTGTATGTTTACTGCCTATATTGTGGTACGTTTGGTATGAACATTTAATTTTGTATGTTTACTGCCTATATTGTGATACGTTTGGTATGAATATTTAATTTTATATGTTTACTGCCTATATTGTGATACGTTTGGTATAAATATTTAATTTTGTATGTTTACTGCCTATATTGTGGTACGTTTGGTATGAACATTTAATTTTGTATGTTTACTGACTATATTGTGGTACGTTTGGTATGAACATTTAATTTTGTATGTTTACTGACTATATTGTGGTACGTTTGGTATAAATATTTAATTTTGTATGTTTACTGACTATATTGTGGTACGTTTGGTATGAACATTTAATTTTGTATGTTTACTGCCTATATTGTGATACGTTTGGTATGAACATTTAATTTTGTATGTTTACTGACTATATTGTGATACGTTTGGTATGAACATTTAATTTTGTATGTTTACTGCCTATATTGTGGTACGTTTGGTATAAATATTTAATTTTGTATGTTTACTGACTATATTGTGGTACGTTTGGTATAAATATTTAATTTTGTATGTTTACTGACTATATTGTGATACGTTTGGTATGAACATTTAATTTTGTATGTTTACTGACTATATTGTGATACGTTTGGTATGAACATTTAATTTTGTATGTTTACTGCCTATATTGTGGTACGTTTGGTATAAATATTTAATTTTGTATGTTTACTGACTATATTGTGGTACGTTTGGTATAAATATTTAATTTTGTATGTTTACTGACTATATTGTGATACGTTTGGTATGAACATTTAATTTTGTATGTTTACTGACTATATTGTGATACGTTTGGTATAAATATTTAATTTTGTATGTTTACTGACTATATTGTGGTACGTTTGGTATAAATATTTAATTTTGTATGTTTACTGACTATATTGTGGTACGTTTGGTATGAACATTTAATTTTGTATGTTTACTGCCTACACTTATTCTTTTTCTGCGTTCGCCCGCTAAGAATTGAGACGTAGCCATGGCGCCTGGTGTGCCGCTTCTGACGGATTTTTGTGTGAAAGCCTGCTTACCGTTTTATTGGTTTCTTCGTCATACAGGCAGAGGTCACTGCCTAAACTTATTGCTTCAGTTTTTGTTGTGTTTATTTTCATGTTGTACTTCCTACAGTTATAATACAAGGTATCAATGCAATGTTGTAGGTTGTGTTCTTGTTGTAGGTTGTGTTATTGTTGGTGTATTAATCACTGGTCATAGCGTAATGCATAAGCGTGCCCCTATCGATTTGTACTTAAAAAAGAGTGTGGGTTCAACCTCGCACTCGACTTTCTACATGTGAAAAAAGGAATTGGCCCTCTTACTTCATGCACATTAAGCCCTAGAAATAAGAAGTGGCAGGAAAATCATACCCTAAGGCAGTGGCGGCTCGTGGTCATTTTTCTTGGTGGGACCAGACACAAATTTTCGGAAAAATCATGGGTTTTGAAGTATTTACTATTACTTGTCTATTCGGGGATGTTATTCACCCTTTCGATTATTGGTGGGTCCGGGCCCCACTGGCCCTTAATGACGAGCCGCCCTGCCCTAAGGTCTGAAAAAGCTGCGGGTAAAAAACCCCAAAAACAAATGCAAATAGCAGTTCATTAATTTCCTCAGTATTCATGTATGACTCATGGATAAATGCAGTGGCGGCTCGTGATCGTTTTTGTTGGTGGGGCCAGACACAAATTTTCGGGAAAATCATGGCTTTGGGTTAGGTTATATTTTAATTTATTAAATAATAAATACATATTACACATTATTTTTGGTGGGGCCCGGCCCATCTGGCCCTTAATGACGAGCCGCCACTGGATAAATGTATCTATATATGTTTATAAAGAACATCAGTTATCAGTTATATGAGAACCATCATCATATCACGCCGGACACGTCCATAGGTGCTCCGATCTCCACATCAACAAATCCAGTAGCGGCCCAACACGCCAGTTCGATAACGAACAAATGTGAGAGAATATATTATTGCGTGATAAGTCATGTAATGGAAAAGCAATCTATTTGTGAGAGATATGACGTGAGTAATTTGTTTAGCAGATGTAATTACAACAACAACAAAAAAAAAAAAAAGCGTGTTAACTTTTTTATTATTTATATGTCGTTTTTGTTTGCTCTTCTAAACTTAATGAACCAGGCTTCAGTTGTTCACATTTGATGTGTATTTTATGATAAATGTGAACTCTGACCTTCCAGCTTTCTTAGGTTAATTCTTTATCTTCTTCTTCTCCGAACGCTCCATATCGACCACTTGTTAACCATTCTTTGTGATTTGTATGTGATCTGTGCCTATGAGCGATTGTGCCCGCCTGCCCAGTGTGTTTGTAGCGCGTTGGACGACGAGTGACAAGCCCTCTGTGAGTGCGGGTTCAATTCCGCGGGCTGGCAGAAAAGCCACAGGTTCTCTAGATTTACGGTGTTCGTGGCACCGAACCGAAGGGTTACGATGTCCATAGCAGCGAGCCGAAGAGCTGAAAGCTCAAGTGCTTCTGGATCGGGGAAAAAAGCAATTGTACGTTGTGCCAGTTATGCGTCTACCAGTAGGCCAGCACATCCGATTTCTGTGACTCTTTTTATTTACCGTACCAGGGTAGCTTCCGTAGGCCCCTACCTCAGTCGCCTCTTGCACATAACTAGTAGGTCAAAGTGATACTATTCTTTGCTACCCTTTCGGGCCCCAGCAACATACGGGCGGGATTAATTGGTATATCATCGCATCCTGGTTTCTTCCCTTTCTTTATGCTTTATAATGATGGATATACTTACTCTAAAAGAGGTTCTGGCTCGTTCTTATAATATTCCTTCTGTATGCCTAGATTATCTGTAGCGTCTTCTGCTGATTAAGACATTGCGTGGCGAAGCGACATGATAAGACAACTTTACAATCAGACTTTGGATGGTCTAAATTGATTGTTACTGTTTAATTTGATTTGATCTCATTGATTGATAGATTGATTGATTGATTAATATTCTTCTTCTTCTTCTGCGTTCTAACTAAATTGGGATTTTGGATTCTCTAATAAAGGCAGCCGTCGGCCTCAGATTATCAGCCACGGCATACAGTTGGTCTTGGGCGCTAGTGTAAGTGGGCCACCTCTTTCTTCTCAAGTCCGCATACTGGAGGTAGCTCTGTAGGATATAATTCCTATGATTTCTGCTTCCCCATTTGTGCCGACCTCTACCCGCAGTAAGTTTTGGCCACCCTTGTGATGGTAGGTCTGACATTCTTACTGCGTGGCTAAATCTCCGAGACAGATTGGCGACCGTAGAATCAGTTATCCCATTCCTCATTGTGAGGAATGTTGTACCATGTTATGCGCCTTACAGCCTGGTGCATCCGTTTTCTGCAAGCATTTGTTTCGGGTTAGCATTCCCTAGCGGGCACATGCATCCAATTTCAGCCAAACCTCCTTAGTCGCCTATTACGACATGCATGGCAGGTAACAATAGTTCTACTCTTTACACCCCAAATTTGGGCCCCGGTAACCACTTGGGCGGATTGATTAATATAACAATCATCATTATTACACTTCGGTGTAATACACACCATGTACTTCGATCTCTTTCTTTTATTTTCTCGATCCAGAAGTACTTGAGCTTTCAGCTCTTCGGCTCGCTGCCATGGACATCGTAACAAGTCAGCTCGGTGCCACGAACACCGTAAATCTGGAGGACCTGTGGCTTTTCTGCCAGCCCGCGGAATTGAACCTGCACTCACAGAGGGCTTATCACCCGTCGTCAAACGCGCTACGAAAACGCTGGGCAGACGGGCATCTCTTTCTTACACAGAAAGATCTTAGTGGAAGTGTACAAACTCCGTAGCACCGGCAAGGATCAAATATGTAATTTAGAAGACGGTGAAAATATTTTGTAGGAATTTTATTTTTTAATTAATTTTGCCTGGGCAGCGGCTTTCCAACCTGTTCTTCGTGATTTTGAACTTATAATTGTATAATAAAACAAACAAATATAAATTAAATTTAACTCTGTATAATTTGATGATGGCAAGACACTATCTCTGTTATAAGTTTGTTTTATTTCATGTATTTTTCTCAGACACTTAACGATGAGAAGAACTTAATGCACAAGAGTTATCTGAAAAGTGAAAACTATCAACCAGTCAGCTATGGATCAATTTTATTCCAGTTTCGGGAGGCGCACGATGAGTCGTCCAATTTGCTAGAATTTTTGCAACGCATTTGGGAGATTATTTGGCATTCAAGTGAGTTTAGTTTTTGTCTATCTATTGATGGATAGCAATTACTGTGTCAATTTTACTGCTGGATAGCAATCATTTTGTTAACTTTACTGCTAGATAGCAATCATTTTGTTAACTTTACTGCTAGATAGCAATCATTTTGTCTGGGTATTGATAGATGGCAATCGTTTTGTCCATCTGTTGTTGGATAGCAATAATTGTCTATCTATTGATATATAGCGATCATTTTGTCTATCTATTGATATATAGTAATCATTTTGTCTATCTGTTGATAGATAGCAATCATTTTGTCCATCTATTGATATATAGCGATCATTTTGTCCATCTATTGATATATAGCAATAATTTTGTCCATCTATTGATATATAGCGATCATTTTGTCTATTGATATATAACAATCATTTTGTCTCTGTATTGATAGATAGCAATCATTTTGTTTATCTATTGATAGATGGCAATCGTTTTATCCATCTATTGTTTGGTAGCAATCATTTTGTCCATTAATTGATTGATAGCAATCATTTTATCTATCTATTGGCGGATAGCAATCACTGTGTCAATTTTACTGGTGGATAGCAATCATTTTGTCTATGTATTGATGGATACTAACTTCATTATTGCATATCTTCTGAGTGAATCTTCATTATGTTACAATTTATCCTTATCTAAACCACGACCTACTATATTTATCTGGCTATAGTGCTCCATTTTTAATGGCGGATAGGTGAGGCGGAATTTTCAAACGAATTATTATTCTCCTGTATTACAACTATCGGGTTAGCTAGTCTGTTAATTATTGTATAATTATACTTATATATTTATAATTTAATAATTATCTTCCTTAACAACAAAATAACAATGCCTAGAAAGGGTTGTGTACCAAATTGTAGATCAAATTACGAGGGAGATCATGTTAAAGCATTCAAGGTTCCAACTGAAAATCGTCAGGAAATTCGCGACAAATGGATAAAAATTATTCCAGGTAAGGATTGGCTTCCCACTAAACATAGTGTTGTTTGTATCAAACATTTTAGAGAAGAGTTAATACGTTCAGATAAATATACAGATACAAATGATGTAGAACACATTATTGACAGACGTTGTGTAGTTTTGAAACCTGACGCTGTTCCCACTGTGTTTCATAAAGAGTGATTAAAATTCGGCGTAAAGAACGAACGCAAAGAAGAAGAAGAAGACTCATTCATGAATTACTGATGAGAGACTACCATAAGCTGATGTAAGTACATTAGTAATCGTATATAAATTACTCTAAGTATTCTGTATAAAATTAAACTAAAATAGTATGTGAGAGCAACAACTACAGCTACTCATCAGAAAACATCTTCTGTAATACACACATGCATCGAACAACACGTTTCTAACAAATGCAAGATGTATTGTCTAGATCAGCGTTTCCAATAGTAACAGTCAATAGTTAGTTTGTGAGAATACAACGCCTCAGCCTATGACGTATTATGGCAATATGGCCGATGCGCTGAGGCCCTTATAGAGTAGGTCGTGTCTAAACCAACAGAAACTTTGGTAACAAAACACTTTTTAAAATGAGAGCTGCATTAATCTGTGAGTGATCCTCTTTCAAGCTATTCGCACCAGTTAGATTCATTTTTAAGTCGGTGCTTTCTTAATTAATCCTTAAGGTGTCAGCGGAATGTTGCCAATTAACAACCAGAAGTCTTATTACTTTCTCAAATAACCTTTCAATAATTTTTTATTTGGACTGAAATATTGAGTGGATGCAATTCAACTTTTAATTCCCTAACGTCACACAATATCGAATAGCAGTTACATTCATAATATTCTTCTACAAACGCAATAATTGTTCGTTTCAGTGCGTGGTCTTAGTGTAATCTTTTTGAAATGTTAGTGTGCAATAAATGATCTTCGGGGATATAATGCGAATAGAAGGTTTTGAACATTTGGTGACAACAGGTAAAATTCAGGGAAGGAGATAACGTGGCAGAGGGAGAAGATGCTGAATGACCTGGCATGGTTCGACACAAGATCGACGTCAGAACTGATTACATTCACCAAGCAGTGCTGAAGTCGGAGGCAACCAGCCAAGAGGCGTACTATAGCAATCAGGTTGCCATGCACAAACGCATATATATGAATATGTCTATTTATTTGAAAAGATATGGTGCTCGCCCTGTGACGGACACTCAGACAGGTGCAGTGCCGGGCCCTCTACCTCGAAAGGGCCCAACCCCAGCTACTGGATGTGAGCTACAAAAGACAGTGAAGTTCATACAAGAGACAACTTTGAATATATAGACATATTTCAAGCGAAAGAAAGGAAGGAAGGATGCACCAAGCAGAGAGAGTTGTGGAAAGACATGATCGTTCACGCCAGCAGGCATGGCACTTGATTGATTGAATACGTGATCCCATTTTAGTGTGCAATAACTGATCACATTTTAGTGTGCAATAACTGATACCATTTTGGTGTGCAATAACTGATCACATTTTAGTGTGCAATAACTGATCACATTTTAGTGTGCAATAATTGATCACATTTTAGTGTGCAATAAGAGATCACATTTTAGTGTGCAATAACTGATCCCATTTTAGTGTGCAATAACTGATCACATTTTAGTGTGCAATAACTGATCACATTTTAGTGTGCAATAGCTGATCACATTTTAGTGTGCAATAAGAGATCACATTTTAGTGTGCAATAACTGATCACATTTTAGTGTGCAATAACTGATCACATTTTAGTGTGCAATAAGAGATCACATTTTAGTGTGCAATAACTGATCACATTTTAGTGTGCAATAACTGATCACATTTTAGTGTGCAATAAGTCTCAAGCTACAGTATTGGTAGATAAGAAGAATTCAATGTAAAAAAAAAACACCATGCGAGAACAAGGTTATATTATATCACAAATAAAATTGAACATCTGATGAATATCAATATTATTATAACAATTCATCAACAAATAATCATGGACTCGAAGAAATGAGTAACATTGCAATAAAGTTCACAATTTTTATATCGAACAAACAAATAAGCCAGCCACAATCAAACATCAATTGTCGATTTCCCAAGTGAGATAATTGTTTTATTTAGCGTTAACCACGTTTTAGCATAGTTGGCTACGCTCTAGCATTGATTGATTGATTGATTGGTTGATTGATGGATAGGACCATCATCACTGCACTTTGGTGAGTAACTATATGTGCTCAAATTTCTTTCTTACACAGGAAGATCTTAGCAGCATTGCACGAACTCAATAGCACCGGCGAGGGTTCCTGGTGTATTTTGAAGATGGTGAAAATATTTTGAAGAAATTTTATTTTTACTCCATTCTAATGAATTTTGCCCGGGCAGTGATTTTCCAGTCTGATCTTCTCGATGTTGAATTCTTCTTCTTCTTCTTTGCGTTCGTTCCTTACGACCAATTTTAATCACTCTTTGTGATATGTTTGATCTTTGCCAAGAACGTGTATACGTTGCACATTGGTTTGGTTGGCCCGTAAACGCATAGACGTCTACACATTTAGGATATGTGCATCCGATTTCAGCCAAACCTCCTTAGTCGCCTCTTACGACATGCGTGGCAGGTAACAGTGGTTCTATTCTTTACACCCCAAATTTGGGCCCCGGTAAACACTCGGGCGCGGATGTTGAATTGAAAAGGGTTCTTTTACGTGCTCAAATTGAACATGAGTGCTACATTTCATCGTCCGTCTTAGTTAGGACTAAAACATGATCTCACCTACACTGAGATCAAGGATATCTGGAAAAAATGGCTTCATGAGTGAGCGATCCGAGTAACTTTGGAACGATAGGCCGATTGTCGACTAGCTGAAGTGAAAATCATCTTTCTACTTTTAACTTCAACGTTCAACTTTCTAGTCAATATATCTTAATGTCAGACTACTACAACTGGAATTTCCGATATTCTGACAGTGCTAGTAGGTCTTGTGCTAAAGTTGACAGTGATTCAAGTCAAGTGTTGTTACCATCATGCTTATTTTTTTTTATTAATGGGTTTTATCTAGTGATAATACAACACTCTCACGTAATAAGTTATTTTTGATGTTGTGATTTCAGTTGCCATGACAACATTCCTAACACTGTTATTTGGTTTGCCGATCTCCATGATGGCTATGGGTAAGTATTCGTGGATTAATGTGTCTGTAAATAAAGCAGCAAGCTAGTTATCCGTCAATGAATTTATCGATCAGTCTTCTTCATCTTCTTCTTATTCTTCTTCATTGTTATCATCAGCATCATCATCATCATCGTCGTCGTCGTCGTCATCATTATAATCATCGTTGTCGTCGTATCATCATCATCATCGTTGTCGTCATCATCATCATCGTTGTCATCATCATCATCATTGTCATCATCATCATTGTCGTCATCATCATCATCATCATCGGTGTCGCCGTAATCATCATCGTTGTCGTCATCATCATCATCATCATCGTCGTCATCATCATCATCATCATCGTTGTCATCATCATCATCATTGTCATCATCATCATTGTCGTCATCATCATCATCATCATCGGTGTCACCGTAATCATCATCATCGTCGTCATCATCATCATCATCATCATCGGTGTCGCCGTAATCATCATCGTTGTCGTCATCATCATCATCATCATCATCGGTGTCGCCGTAATCATCATCGTTGTCATCATCATCATAGTTATCATCATCATCATCATCATCATCGTTGACATCATCATCGTCATCGTCGTCATCATCATCGTCGTTGTCATCATCATCATAGTTATCATCATCATCATCATCATCATCGTTGTCATCATCATCATAGTTATCATCATCATCATCATCATCATCGTTGACATCATCATCATCATCGTTGGCATCATCATCATCGTCATCGTCGTCATCATCATCGTCGTTGTCATCATCATCATCATCGTTGGCATCATCATCATCGTTGTCGTCATCATCATCATCATTGTCGTCATCATCATCGTTGTCATCATCATCATCATCATCGTTGACATCATCATCGTCATCGTCGTCATCATCATCGTCGTCGTCATCATCATCATTATCATCATCGTCGCCGTCGTCATTATCATCATCATCATCACCGACATCATCGTCATCATCATTGTAATCACAATCATCATCATCTTTTTCCAGGTCTCCATGTGCAGAAATATAAACTTCATATAAGGGATTAAACTATAGCAAGTTAGCAACAATAAATCATAATGTTTTGTCAGTAAGTACTTTACGGGGAGGAAGGGTGGGGGTTATTTGAACCACGTGACTTAAGGGTGTGGCTCTCAGAAAATTTTAGTTTTAGTCAAAATCATGGATTGTTCAAAGTATTTAGTTCTATAAAGTACAATATTCGTACTATCGATTACACAGACAATTATGTTGATTTGTTTGCGTATTAGCATTACAACATTAAGAAGAAAAGCTCAATTCTATACCTTTTTCTTTTCAAATTGCAAGTTTAGAATTGAGTTTTCTCAAAATAATTTTTTTCATTTTTTTGTGTCGGAAATCCCTGCGTTTTAACTAATACTAAAGCTAGATACACGAAATTTGAGCTGAATATTCCACATATACGTTTGTAGCTACTGACGCATTTCAAATTACATATTTTCGAATATTTGATTTAATAATTAATTTTTAATGCGAAATGATGACACATTTTGGGCTTTTTTTTGGCAAGCATAAGTTTAAAAATAAAAATAAAATATATTTCTTGAGATTTTACAGAAAATAAAAGGACCAGTAGCTGTAAATATGCTTATAGTTTATGAATCATCCATTTATTTCTCAATATATTTGTTTGTTTTGTAAATTTTAGGATTCTAATAATATGTATTTTTTAAAGATGGTCGCTGTTGTCATGGCAACCATGCAATGTTTTATTATTTTTTTATGCATTAAAATAGATCTACATTCTAAGCTCAACGTGTCCATTAAAAATAATTGCTCTAACTTAATTAACAAAGAAAATTATTTTTCTTGGAGTCGAACGCCTTAACGTATGAACACCCATGGCGGCACATAACCAAGCGAGACTAACTAACGGGCGCAGGCTGTAGCAGTTGATAGTAAGTGTGTTATAATTAATCAGTAGCGACACGTCTAGACTACTAACCGTAGTAAGTTGTGACACTACGTTGTCCATGCTTGTTGTGTATTTATTTATATTCTTTGTATTTGTTGGTATCTAGTCCAGTAATTAATATCAGTGAGCGTCTGTGGCTTAAGCGGTAGTGAGCTTGATGACAACCCAAGCGTTTCCGGTTCAAACTCCGCAGTGGGTAAGTTCACTAACACAAATTAGTTCTCTTGGATTTTTACGAACAGTAAAAATATACCTCCCCGTTCAGAAAGCAATGAAAGTCTACTGAACGTATAAGTGGTGCCTAGAGAATCGATTACTCGTTTACTTTGTTTGATGGCTCAGTCATGTAAAGGAAATGACACGATTTTCATTGTCAGTAAATATCATAATAAAATGTATTTGGTTGTTTTCTTAGGTACGTCATACCTGGAAGAATGTCCTAAAGAAATATCATAATAAAATGTATTTGGTTGTTTTCTTAGGTACGTCATACCTGGAAGAATGTCCTAAAGAAATATCATAATAAAATGTATTTGGTTGTTTTCTTAGGTACGTCATACCTGGAAGAATGTCCTAAAGAAATATCATAATAAAATGCATTTGGTTGTTTTCTTAGGTACGTCATACCTGGAAGAATGTCCTAAAGAAATATCATAATAAAATGTATTTGGTTGTTTTCTTAGGTACGTCATACCTGGAAGAATGTCCTAAAGAAATATCATAATAAAATGTATTTGGTTGTTTTCTTAGGTACGTCATACCTGGAAGAATGTCCTAAAGAAATATCATAATAAAATGTATTTGGTTGTTTTCTTAGGTACGTCATACCTGGAAGAATGTCCTAAAGAAATCAAGATACCTATATACCTGTTAGTTGGCGGAGCATCAGGTTTCATCCATCTTTGTATTCTCATCTGGCAACAGAAGCGATCACGTGCATATATGCTACTAGACGACAGCAAAGATGATGGGGACAATGAAGAAGACAATGTGATGATGAGAAGTTATCGTTTTACTTGGTATATTCTCACATTTTTTCTCCTGGTTTGGTTCGCGTTAGGGAACTACTGGCTGCTTTCCATATGGAAACCGAACTTTACCGAGCCACTTCATGAGCCCAAGAACTGGTGCTCTAGTCGGCTTTACTACTATACGTTTTACCAGATTGTAATCTGCTACGCATTGTTTGGAGTTTTTGGACTTGTGTTTCTGGGGTCTCTTCTGGCTTTTTTGTGTTCTTGCAGGATCAGGCAGCAGATACCGTTCTAAAAGATAATCAAGTCGTAATGAGAATGAAAATATTATTGAATATTTACTACAAGTTTTGTTGTTTAATGTATGTCCTTTGTCAGAAAGTCATTTGTTTGCTTCATTTGGCTGTTGATTTGCTGTACCACCTTCATTGCAGTCTCGGTAGAGTTGTAAATGTCTAGTCCCTCTTTATCCACTCCAAGGAACTCCAAGGTGTAGCCAGTATGAAGAAAATATGATATGACACAAGCAAAAAAGCATAAGTAAGACTTTGGAGAACATGTATATTCCATGTGGTGACATACGGATGTGAATCGTGGACCATAGCACAAACATTAAAGAAGAAAATTGAAGCTTTAGAAACAAGATGTTACAGAAATGTTTTTAGAACATCCTGGACAGAGAAGAGAAAAACAAAAATATCATACAACACCTGCATATCGAGGAGCAGTGGCTTATAAATAACATCATGTCCCGGAAAATGAAATATTTTGACTACCTTAAACGTCACAGTGGTTTGGGAAGAACGGTAATGGAAGACATAGTTCATATAGTTCGAGGCAGGGGGCGACCAAGACGAAGGTGGCAGGGGAGCATCAAAGAAACCTTGAACATAACGCTGAAGGAGGCTGGAAAACTTGCTAGAGACAGATAGTTTTTCAGGAGGGCTGTGATGACAGAGACGATCTGCAAGGAACATTCTACTACTTGAGACTTGAGTCTCTTGTTCAGTAGACCTCGCAGTGTTTGCCGGATCAGAACCTTAGGCCAGTCTTAAGGAACTTTACGAAGTATATCCACGGATCGAACAAGATGGAGGAGGTTTGTTACAGATCTTCAGAACGTGATCAGAAGGTATGCTGGTCATGAGCTGCTTTATTGGTCGACGGCATCAAACAAATGTTGAGAGGTTGCTGCCGTCCTTCAAAACGCATCAAGGTGTACTGGTAATTTAATTCTTTAACAGTCGATGGTAGCTGGCCGAGCAAGGTATAAGGTATCTGTACGACAAAATGCTACACTGAATGATTGTCACTCACTGTCTTCAGTGAAAGTCCAGCAGGAGACCAACTGTCTTTTTCTAATCGGTGTCTTCTACTTCTTCTTCTTTGCGTTCGTTCTTTACGACCAATTTTAATCAATCTTTGTGATATGTTTGATCTTTGCCAAGAACGTGTATACGTTGCACATTGGTTTGGTAGGCCCCTGAACGCATAGACTTCTACACGTTTAGGACATGTGCATCCGATTTCAGCCAAACCTCCTTAGTCGACTCTTACGACATGCGTGGCAGGTAACAGTGGTTCTATTCTTACATCTCAAATTTGGGCCCGGTAACCACTTGGGCGTCTAATCAATGTATTTGTGTATCTTTATTTATGAAATATTTATATTTGGTTTGTTTCTGAATGTGATGTATGACAGATACACAAACGTCGTGTTATAATTGTATAAAATTCTCCATTATTCTCTCAATATTTTCTCAAGCTTAATTGAGTAATATAATATCATATGTTTGTTGTTGGAGAAAATAAGAACCAGTTTTCATACAATCTCGTAGATTGGGGAAACCTAACAGACCTGAAGCTGACTGCCCAGTTTGTGGCCCACATTAAACTAAGCGCATGACCAGAGATCGCTGAAGAAGTATACAATCTTGTAGATTGAGGAATACAGAGTTAGACTCGCTATTTTTTCCTTGGTCAAAGGGACAAAATGAATTATGTGGTCAACATTAAACCGGCCGCATTTATTTTTAGCTTTTCTCTAAAGAGAATTGGATGACCAAATGGTTAAAGGCAGTGAGGTTTCCTGACGGACACATCCAATTTTCTACCCAATAAAAATCGATGACCTGCACTGCGTGGCGGCAGCTTCGGACAAGCAGACTTAATTTTTCTGCCCTATAGAAGCATACTTCTAGAAAAGCGTCTGGTCGAATGGATTAGAGCACGGGCTCCCATTAGGAGACCGGGTTCGATCCCCGGTAAGGTAAAGTTTATTTCGTCGGGGGAATAAAGAAAAATTATAACCTGAACAGTTTCGCGGTGAGTGTACTAACCATCGGCCATTACATTTCCCAAGTTAATGCGCCCCGCCACCCCCACGGCCATAAAAAGTGGTAACATAAGCACAAAAGACTCAGAAAATGAGAACAAAGAGCTGTGATAAATTCTTTCAACTCTTTTTTTTTGTTCTCTGAGGTTTTGATGACGTGAGCATCCAGTGGAGTAAGAAGAACACATCTCAAGTTTAAGATTGAACAGAGGTCACCCGTCTAGAAATATAATACAGAGTTTTCATCCCTGCACCATCAAAAGAAAAGGATAATTAAATCAATCAGAAAGTCACCAACACAAGACGATTATTAAAATATGAGCAGATTGAAACAAGTTATTATTCTGCGCCTTAGAACAGGACACAATCGACTCGACTGCTAAATGTTTACAAAATTCAAGATGGACAATTCAGCCATGTGTATATGTAGACAACATCAGACCAGAGCACCTACTTCAAGAATGCCCCGAATATGATATACTGAGGCAGTGGCGGCTCGTGATCATTTTTGTTGGTGAGGCCAGACATTTTTTCCGGATAAATCATAGTTTTTGGTTGCTGTATTTTAATGTATAAAATAATAAATACACGTTATACATTATTTTTGGTGGGGCCGACCCCACTGGCCCTTAATGACGAGCCGCCACTGTACTGAGGCAAACTACAGCCAGCTCTAGATAAGTTTATAGTTGGCTCTGGGCAAACTCACTGGCCTAACGAAACATCACTCGACGAAAAAATTACTCGGAGCTCTGTGTGAGCTACAAAAGACAGAAGTTTATACAGGAGACAACGTTGAATATATACAGACAATATTTCAAGCGAACGAATGGAAGGGAACAAAGGATCCCTGCACATTCTGATTTATGAAACAATAATCCAGTGTTCCAATAAAAACTGTATTCTAAAAATCAGCGCTTAAAACGTTGGACATTGTGTGCGTAAACTAGAGCTAAGATTCTAGTTCTTGACCTTTGGCCTCCCAATCTTGCCATGACATTCAACCCTTTTCGATCCCAGATTATTGGACTCCAGTTCATGCCATAGCAATAAATTTTAAGCAAGATCAATGACTCTTGGCGTTCCTTGTTTACAGTGACAATTAAGTCCCTTTCATTCCGCAGATAGAACGGAACTATTGTAATTAGATTTATTCTCCCTTTCTGGTCAAATATTTCTCTTTATTGTGGCTATTTGTGGTTTAATCAACCATTGCTATGTTTATTGTTTTATGTTTAATAAACCATTGCTATATTTATTGTTATTGTTTTATGTTGAATAAACGCTTGTTATGTTTTGTTATTGTTTGATAATTAGTAAACCACTGTTATGTTTATTGGTATTGTTTTATGTTCAATAAACCATTGCTATATTTATCGTTATTGTTTTATGTTTAATAAACCATTGCTATATTTGTGGATAACAAGTGAAGATGAAAAAACCTGTTATGTTTCTGTTATTGTTTTATCGTAAATTAAATCAGATTTCAGTTTCAGTTTGGAATATCTTCATTGCACTGCGGACATGTCCGTAGGTGCTCCGATATACTTCGCAATATCTCCAAAAGCGTCCAGCGACGAACCGTACCAGTTCAATGTTGATTGATGAGTTTACTCATACGCCTGTTGTTCTGTTCTTTCTGACTGCTTCAATCCTCAATCCTAGTTCTTGCAATCTGTTGATGTGGACTAGTCCTCTATGTGGCCATACTTTATGCGTTTGTGAAGAAGTCAACTCTATCCATCTGCTGACCCCCGGATGTGGGGGCAGAGGACTTCCCAACTTATCTGCTTTCTCATTTCCCTCTACATCCATGTGCCACAGAACGAAGATTAATGTAATTATGTGAAGTATTGACGCTTGTAGTGATTCAGTCAAATTTCTGCACACCGAACCATCCTCCACTTTCCATGAATGCGCGCATGGGGGCAGTTGTGTGACTCCAGCCAGAGTAGTGACTTAGTCACTGCTAGTACTTCCAGTGTCATGCTGCTTGTTGTCATACCAAATAATCATCTTTGTCTGTTGCAAATAATTGAGGAATAAAAATGTGATTGTTGCCAGAATTTTAAGAAAATAGTTCGTTATTTTAACATGGCCACTGCAGAGGAGGGCATCTGGACTGAGAAAGAGAGAGAAATACCGAAGGACTGTTAGGGTGGTAACGATCTTTATAGAACAAGTTATTTGATGATGACGCTGAGTGCATTATGTTTATTATAAATAACAGATGATAAAAACTTCGTTATCACTATTCAGACAATGTACATAAATCTACAGATGGTCAGATCTGGATAAAACCGTGGGGAAGCTGCAGTAACGCTAAGTAAACGGGCTATTTAGACGAGGACATGTACTTGTATACGGCAGTATTACAAAAGCAAGGACAAATGAGCATTGATTACTGAACCGACGTCACAACACTCAGTGCAGATCCATAGGTGCTCAGTCTTCCCCAAGAGATGTCGAAGGGTATGCATACTGATGGCTTCTGTGGATCGCTGGTTAACCACACTCATCTCTCTTCTCCACAAGCGTTCAGCTATACTTGTAGCTAATTCCTAGATACATTGACCACAGGTCAAATCGATATGTTTTCCTTGTAAACTATCTCTGTCTAGTTCGCCTCCTACGTCCTTTTCTCTCCTCTACCTCTTCCTCTATATGTATATTTCCTTGCTTGATCTCCTGGAGGACCAGACGAAAATTCACAAAAGGATGAAATGGATGTTTAAATATGTAAAATGCCAACAATCGACGTTTCGACAATAGGTCGTTATCAAGAAAACATATGCAAACACGAAACACTAAATAAACTAAAACATAAATCTAATGTTAAATAATAAATAAAAAGTCACTGAATTATACAACTTGAAGTTTATGTTCATTAGACGTACAGAATGAAGTGGTTTGGCCACTTAATAAGAATGCATCCAAACTCCACAGTATACAGAGTCTTCTACAACAGAACATCAGGGAAAGAAGGCAAGAGGAAGACCACGGAAAAGATGGTTAGATGGCGTAGCAGAATCCTGTGAAAGAACAAAGATAACAATCACACAAGCCACCAGAACAGCGCAAGAGAAAAACAGAAAACCACGACACTTGGCAACAACCCGGTAGCAGTGTGACGACAAAAGAAGAAGAAGAAGACGTACAGAAATATATTTACGATTAAGAAACTCGTAATGTTTATTGCTTATATTTGCAATTTTAATAAAATATGACGTATTTTTGTTGTTTTAATGCTAAATAAAAATATGTAATGTTTACAAGAAATTATTTCTAGTTGTTGCAATTACTTGTGTTCATATTTTTTTTAAAATTGGAGTCAAACGTGTTTAATTCATTTAACCTACGAAGATTTCGAAAATTAACATCGATCTTTGAGTCTGATAAATTTACACTACATTTATGTATTTGTCTTCTTCTGCTTGTTCTTCTTCTTCTTCAGCGATCTCTGGTCATGCGCATAATTCACTGTGGTCCTCAAACTGGGTAGTCAGCTTCAGTTCTGTCAGGTTTCCCAAAAGCTTAGTTTTCAGGTCGACTGAGTGTGGCCACATGTTGCGTCTCAGCTCACACAGGAGACGACAGTCTTGCAGAACATACTACGGTGTCTGTTCCGCCTGTTGACACTGACAGAGAGGTTGTTTGACTTATTTCTAGTCTATGTAAGTGTTTGCAATGTTAATTAAGCTCTCTCTCTCTCTTTGCCTTTTTACCCCGGATTGGGGTATAGGCCCTCAACCAACTCATGCCAAGTCTTCCTATCTCTAGCTATCTCCTGCAGCTCCCTCCAGCTCTTCTTTATATTGTTGATCTCCGCCTCCAAATCTCGTCTCCATATATTTCTCGGCATCCCCTTCTTTCGCTGTCCCTGCGGGTTCCAGGTAAGGACACTTCTTGTTATATTCCCCTCCGGTTTTCGCAAAGTGTATCCTATCCAGCGCCAGCGTCTTTTTTTAACCTATTGGTTCACTGGAATCTGTCTTGTTCTCTCCATAAGTTCCTTATTTGTGACCCTATCATACCATCTTATTCCATCTATTCTGCGCAGACACCAGTTGGTGAATGTTTGCAATTTATAATGTTAATTAAGCAGGTAAAATATAATGACCTGGTCTGTTCTGCTTAGGTCTTTGATGAAGTCATTTCCATAATTATATCCAATGTTTGTCTTCCAGTCTGTTGCAGATTTTCATTTTTCTGATAAACTTCATGATCTAATAGCTTGTCATAAGCAGAACTTCTCACTCTTACTGTCCTTCGAAATTAATCTCATATGTCAGATGTCCCGCCTATGCAACTGTCATACATCATCAATCACATCTTGGATCCATTTTCTCTGTGGTCTACCTCGTCTCCTCATTTCCTGGATATCTCCTTATATAATGGTCTTCAACCTTTCGTGTCTTTTAATATGCCCAAAAATACATCAAATTTCTCATTATGATTTGTAGCATCAGCCAGTTTTCTTTGAATTTGAATTCTGTCTGGATAGATCTAACTGTTAAGCTGGATAGATCTAACTGTTATGCTGGATAGATCTAACTGTTAAGCTGGATAGATCTAACTGTTATGCTGGATAGATCTAACTGTTATGCTGGATAGATCTAACTGTTATGCTGGATAGATCTAACTGTTATGCTGGATAGATCTAACTGTTATGCTGGATAGATCTAACTGTTATGCTGGATAGATCTAACTGTTATGCTGGATAGATCTAACTGTTATGCTGGATAGATCTAACTGTTATGCTGGATAGATCTAACTGTTATGCTCTCTGTTCATGGTCTACGGAGAACTTTTCTTTAACCATTTATTTTCAAAAGTACATATATACTTTGCTACTGTCTTGTTAAATGTCCATGCTTCATTTCCATGATACGCTATTACAATAAATATATAGTGAGCATTTATAGCTTAAGTGGCAGTGAGCTCGTTCACAACCCAAGCGTACCTGGTTTAAACTCCGCGTCGAGCAAGTTTGGAAGCAAATTAGTCCTCTTGGATTTTTACGGACGATAAAAATAGACCGCACCGTTCAAAAGCTATGAAAACTACTGAATGTATAAGTGGTGCCTAGAAAAATCGACGACTCGTTTACTGTTGTTGTTAGGTAAGTAAAGTAAACGAAATGTCACGATTTGCATTTCATTCATATATATATATATATATATATATATATATATATATATATATATAGAGAGAGAGAGAGAGAGAGAGAGAGAGAAAGAAAGAATGAGAGAGGGAGATGACTGTGATAGGACAGTTTAATAAAGTTACAGAATCCAAATGAAGTGTTATCCTCCCTGAACATCTAGCTCTGCTGTACAACGGATGACATAGATAGACAGAAGATCGATAACACAGGATGCAATATGTTTATGATACAGGGATGTCGGCAATGACGGTCTAGCAAGATTGTCAACTTGTTCGATGGCAAGTGTGCGCTTTATGAAGTGGGGCATACTTGGCTCTAAACAAAATATTAAAAATGAAAATATAATACAAGTTTCAATATTACCGTATGTAACTAAACTTTAAACAAAAATGTGAACAGTTTTGAATATCTTGGTTCACTGCTAAGAGCAGGTGGAGATGGCATGAAGGAAATTAAAAAAATAACAAACATGGCTTTACAAAAAAATTAAACAGCTCAAAACAGTATGGAACTGAACTGATAAGAAGACAAAGATCAGAATACTAAGAGCATGCATATTCCCAGTTGTGTGAAGCATGGACATTTAATAAATAGAGGAAAAACATATATGTGGTTTTGAATATAAGTGTTAGATATACAAGCCCTGGAGGCTAAATCCGCTGACAGCACAGTGCAAAACCTAAAAAGAGAACTTGCACAGCTTTCAGAAAAGGCAGAAATTCACTTGCAGTGGATTCCATCTCACTGTGGCATTGCAGGCAATGAGAGTGCCGATGACTTAGCTAAGAAGGACAGTGCCAAAGAGCAAATTGACCAACCTTTCTCTTTTCAAGAGGTTAAAACTCTCATACAGAGAAAATCTGCAGTAGACTGGAAGACAAACACAGGATATGATTATGGAAAAGACTCCTCAAAGACCTAAGCAGAACAGACCAGGTCATTATATTTCGACTACGCACAAGACACTGCAGACTCAACAAATACTTATATAGATTAGGAATAAGTCAAACAACTCTCTGCCAGTGTCAGCAGACGGAACAGATACCAGAGCATATCCTGCAAGCCATCCAATGGATACCGTCACTCTGCAACGTCAGGGGAAACAAAGCAGCCGACAAACTAGCCAAAGAAGGCGGACAACTACCTCAGACTGATCTCGGGATCAGTTATGAGGAAGCCAGAACAACCATCGGTTCGCACTATAGAAGCAAATGGACAAAAGATCACCCTCAGCATACAGACAGGGACGGATACTATGGTCTCTCTCGCAATGAACAAGTTGCCATACTTCGCCTCCGTACCGGACGCAACAAGCTCCGAGCCCACATGTTCCATAAACTTAAAATTGGCACAACTAGCCTGTGCCCCTGCAAAAAGGCAGACATGACGGCAGAACACGTCCTGCAAGACTGTCAACGGTTAGCAGGTATTAGGAAAGAGTCATAGCCCCAACACACAGAGCTTCGCGAGAAGCTGTACGGAGGAACAGAGTCCCTTAAAACCACAGTAAAATTCATGATAAAAATTGGTTCATCAGTCTAGGCCGGGAACGAAAAGGAGGAGATACCAGAGCATATCCTGCAAGACTGCCCTCTCCTGTGTGAGCTGAGAAGCAACATGTGGCCACACCCAGTCGACCTGAAAACTAAGGTTTAGGGAAACCTGACAGACTTGAAGATGACTGCCCAGTTTGTGGTCCACAGTAAATTATGCGCATGACCAGAGATCACTGAAGAAGAAGAATATAAGTGTTACAGAAGAGTCCTTTGTATATCTTGGACAGAAAACAAAACAAAATAGTAAACGTACTTTGAGTGACGCATGGTCCATGCGATAAGTTTGATTCCGGTGCGATAAGGTTGATTAAGTGCGGACCTATGCTTCCCTAGGGCGAAGGGTGAAGAAGAAGAAGAAAATAAAGAAACAATATTATTCATCATTTTGTTATTTGGCGATGTTTCTTCTACCCTTTGTTCTTCCTCTTCTTCTTCTCTTAATTTTGTTATTTGGCGATGTTTCTTCTACCCTTTGTTCTTCCTCTTCTTCTTCTCTTAATTTTGTTATTTGGCGATGTTTCTTCTACGCTTTGTTGTTCCTCTTTTCTTTTCTCTTAATTTTGTTATTTGACGATGTTTCTTCTACGCTTTGTTCTTCCTCTTCTTCTCTTAATTTCATTTGAAGCATAAGACGACAACAATTTTGTTATTTAGCGATGTTACTTCTACCCTTTGTTCTTCTTCTTCTTCTCTTAATTTCACTTGAAGCATAAGACGACAACAATTTTTTGTCAACCAGATCGGTTTTGAGCAAGTCAGCTTAGTTCATTTGAGGTCTCTCCGGCTTTTTTCTTTGTCCACAATTCATCTGCATATCTCTCTGTGTCTTCCTCTACCCCTCTTTCCACCAAGATTCCATTTCAGAGTCACAGATGTATGTCTGGTCTTCTGTATTCTTAATGTAGGTCACATGACATGGATCGCAATGACATTCTTAACGCATTGAGTCTTTTCTAACGGAGGAGTTTCATGGCTGTGAATCCCACTCGCTGACCAGATTGAGAGAGATAGGTGTCAATATTGGTACGGTCCGAAAAGAACAACATACCAAATATGCAAAGAGATTAATTAACCAACATTGAACTGGCGTGTTGGGCCGATGGACGCTATTGGATTTGCTGAGGCGGAGATCGGAGCACCTATGGACGTGTCCGGAGTGCTATGATGATAGTCCTCATATAAATGATAACTGTAAGTCACAACCATTTCAATCTTCCCCTTTGTTTTATTTTCTCCTTGATATTGCTGACATTATCTTTGGTGTCTCGCAAGAATTCTTGTAGATTAAATTTTCTTGTTTTTAAATTGAAGCTAGTAATATAAATGTTTCTTCTTTCCAAGAATAGCATACGGCGTTTATGTCTACGTCGACATTAAAGTAAAAGAATAAACGACAAACAGGCTAGCCAAGAAATGGTCAACAAGAGAAAAACCAATCACAGCAACAACTCTCCATACATCAAAGCAAATCCTAACAACAACAAACAAAGAAATTTGGCGTAACAGATGGGCTATGGGAGACACGGGAAGAGAGGTTAACAGACATATGACCAACCCTAATCTTAATGACAACATCAACCACCTTACAAGAAGAGATCAGAGCACCATTTTTAGACACCGAACCCAACACATAACACTTAATAATAACTTGAACAGAATTCATCCACAACACACTCCAGAGTGTCAGCTGTGTGCACATCATCATGAAACCATTCATCACCACCTCTTCAAGTGTCAAACACTAGATGACATCAGGAAGATCCTCCTTCCTCCAAGACCAGATAAATGGAACACATTATACGGAACAAAAGAACAACTTACAGACACATGCAGATACCACTACATAGCATTGGGCCGAAAGGCAAGAGCTCAAGTGCCGCTGGGTCATTGATGAAGCAGAAGAAGAAGTCTATCCATGATCACCTACATCAGCCTGTAAGACACATCTATCTATACCCTTTTCGTAGCAGAAGAAGAAGTCTATCCATGATCACCTACATCAGCCTGTAAGACACATCTATCTATACCCTTTTCGTAGCAGAAGAAGAAGTCTATCCATGATCACCTACATCAGCCTGTAAGACACATCTATCTATACCCTTTTCGTAGCAGAAGAAGAAGTCTGTCCATGATCACCTACATCAGCCTGTAAGACACATCTATCTATACCCTTTTCGTAGCAGAAGAAGAAGTCTATCCATGATCACCTACATCAGCCTGTAAGACACATCTATCTATACCCTTTTCGTAGCAGAAGAAGAAGTCTATCCATGATCACCTACATCAGCCTGTAAGACACATCTATCTATACCCTTTTCGTAGCAGAAGAAGAAGTCTATCCATGATCACCTACATCAGCCTGTAAGACACATCTATCTATACCCTTTTCGTAGCAGAAGAAGAAGTATATCCATGATCACCTACATCAGCCTGTAAGACACATCTATCTATACCCTTTTCGTAGCAGAAGAAGAAGTCTATCCATGATCACCTACATCAGCCTGTAAGACACATCTATCTATACCCTTTTCGTAGCAGAAGAAGAAGTCTATCCATGATCACCTACATCAGCCTGTAAGACACATCTATCTATACCCTTTTCGTAGCAGAAGAAGAAGTCTGTCCATGATCACCTACATCAGCCTGTAAGACACATCTATCTATACCCTTTTCGTAGCAGAAGAAGAAGTCTATCCATGATCACCTACATCAGCCTGTAAGACACATCTATCTATACCCTTTTCGTAGCAGAAGAAGAAGTCTATCCATGATCACCTACATCAGCCTGTAAGACACATCTATCTATACCCTTTTCGTAGCAGAAGAAGAAGTCTATCCATGATCACCTACATCATCCTGTAAGACACATCTATCTATACCCTTTTCGTAGCAGAAGAAGAAGTCTATCCATGATCACCTACATCAGCCTGTAAGACACATCTATCTATACCCTTTTCGTAGCAGAAGAAGAAGTCTGTCCATGATCACCTACATCAGCCTGTAAGACACATCTATCTATACCCTTTTCGTAGCAGAAGAAGAAGTCTATCCGTGATCACCTACATCAGCCTGTAAGACACATCTATCTATACCCTTTTCGTAGCAGAAGAAGAAGTCTATCCATGATCACCTACATCAGCCTGTAAGACACATCTATCTATACCCTTTTCGTAGCAGAAGAAGAAGTCTGTCCATGATCACCTACATCAGCCTGTAAGACACATCTATCTATACCCTTTTCGTAGCAGAAGAAGAAGTCTGTCCATGATCACCTACATCAGCCTGTAAGACACATCTATCTATACCCTTTTCGTAGCAGAAGAAGAAGTCTATCCATGATCACCTACATCAGCCTGTAAGACACATCTATCTATACCCTTTTCGTAGCAGAAGAAGAAGTCTATCCATGATCACCTACATCAGCCTGTAAGACACATCTATCTATACCCTTTTCGTAGCAGAAGAAGAAGTCTATCCATGATCACCTACATCAGCCTGTAAGACACATCTATCTATACCCTTTTCGTAGCAGAAGAAGAAGTCTATCCATGATCACCTACATCAGCCTGTAAGACACATCTATCTATACCCTTTTCGTAGCAGAAGAAGAAGTCTATCCATGATCACCTACATCAGCCTGTAAGACACATCTATCTATACCCTTTTCGTAGCAGAAGAAGAAGTCTATCCATGATCACCTACATCAGCCTGTAAGACACATCTATCTATACCCTTTTCGTAGCAGAAGAAGAAGTCTATCCATGATCACCTACATCAGCCTGTAAGATACATCTATCTATACCCTTTTCGTAGCAGAAGAAGAAGTCTATCCATGATCACCTACATCAGCCTGTAAGACACATCTATCTATACCCTTTTCGTAGCAGAAGAAGAAGTCTATCCATGATCACCTACATCAGCCTGTAAGACACATCTATCTATACCCTTTTCGTAGCAGAAGAAGAAGTCTATCCATGATCACCTACATCAGCCTGTAAGATACATCTATCTATACCCTTTTCGTAGCAGAAGAAGAAGTCTATCCATGATCACCTACATCAGCCTGTAAGACACATCTATCTATACCCTTTTCGTAGCAGAAGAAGAAGTCTATCCATGATCACCTACATCAGCCTGTAAGACACATCTATCTATACCCTTTTAGTAGCAGAAGAAGAAGTCTATCTATGATCACCTACATCAGCCTGTAAGACACATCTATCTATACCCTTTTCGTAGCAGAAGAAGAAGTCTATCCATGATCACCTACATCAGCCTGTAAGACACATCTATCTATACCCTTTTCGTAGCAGAAGAAGAAGTCTATCTATGATCACCTACATCAGCCTGTAAGACACATCTATCTATACCCTTTTCGTAGCAGAAGAAGAAGTCTATCTATGATCACCTACATCAGCCTGTAAGACACATCTATCTATACCCTTTTCGTAGCAGAAGAAGAAGTCTATCTATGAACACCTACATCAGCCTGTAAGACACATCTATCTATACCCTTTTCGTAGCAGAAGAAGGGTCTATCCATGATCACCTACATCAGCCTGTAAGACACATCTATCTATACCCTTTTCGTAGCAGAAGAAGAAGTCTGTCCATGATCACCTACATCAGCCTGTAAGACACATCTATCTATACCCTTTTCGTAGCAGAAGAAGAAGTCTATCCATGATCACCTACATCAGCCTGTAAGACACATCTATCTATACCCTTTTCGTAGCAGAAGAAGAAGTCTATCCATGATCACCTACATCAGCCTGTAAGACACATCTATCTATACCCTTTTCGTAGCAGAAGAAGAAGTCTATCCATGATCACCTACATCAGCCTGTAAGACACATCTATCTATACCCTTTTCGTAGCAGAAGAAGAAGTCTATCCATGATCACCTACATCAGCCTGTAAGACACATCTATCTATACCCTTTTCGTAGCAGAAGAAGAAGTCTATCCATGATCACCTACATCAGCCTGTAAGACACATCTATCTATACCCTTTTCGTAGCAGAAGAAGAAGTCTATCCATGATCACCTACATCAGCCTGTAAGACACATCTATCTATACCCTTTTCGTAGCAGAAGAAGAAGTCTATCCATGATCACCTACATCAGCCTGTAAGACACATCTATCTATACCCTTTTCGTAGCAGAAGAAGAAGTCTATCCATGATCACCTACATCAGCCTGTAAGACACATCTATCTATACCCTTTTCGTAGCAGAAGAAGAAGTCTGTCCATGATCACCTACATCAGCCTGTAAGACACATCTATCTATACCCTTTTCGTAGCAGAAGAAGAAGTCTATCCATGATCACCTACATCAGCCTGTAAGACACATCTATCTATACCCTTTTCGTAGCAGAAGAAGAAGTCTATCCATGATCACCTACATCAGCCTGTAAGACACATCTATCTATGATCACCTACATCAGCCTGTAAGACACATCTATCTATGATCACCTACATCAGCCTGTAAGACACATCTATGTATACCCTTTTCGTGTCCCGCTTGACACAAACATCTCCCACAACATATTTCCATTGTTGTCGTTCCGCTGCCTTTCTACTAACTGTTTCGCATGTCAGGTCACAACCTCTCAACTCTCTTTCTACTAACTGTTTCGCATGTCAGGTCACAACCTCTCAACTCTCTTTCTACTAACTGTTTCGCATGTCAGGTCACAACCTCTCAACTCTCTTTCTACTAACTGTTTCCCATGGCAGGTCACAACTTCTCAACTCTCTTTCTACTAACTGTTTCGCATGTCAGACCACAACCTCTCAACTCTCTTTCTACTAATTGTTTCCCATGTCAGGTCACAACCTCTCAACTCTCTTTCTACTAACTGTTTCCCATGTCAGGTCACAACCTCTCAACTCTCTTTGTACTAACTGTTTCCCATGTCAGGTCACAATCTCTCAACTCTCTTTCTACTGTTTCCCATGTCAGACCACAACTTCTCAACTCTCTTTCTACTGTTTCACATGTCAGGTCACAACCTCTCAACTCTCTTCTACTGTTTCCATGTCAGGTCACAATCTCTCAACTCTCTTTCTACTGTTTCCCATGTCAGGTCACAACTTCTCAACTCTCTTTGTACTAACTGTTTCCCATGTCAGGTCACAACCTCTCAACTCTCTTTGTACTAACTGTTTCCCATGTCAGGTCACAACCTCTCAACTCTCTTTCTACTAATTGTTTCCCATGTCAGGTCACAACCTCTCAACTCTCTTTCTACTAACTGTTTCCCATGTCAGGTCACAACCTCTCAACTCTCTTTCTACTAATTGTTTCCCATGTCAGGTCACAACCTCTCAACTCTCTTTCTACTAACTGTTTCCCATGTCAGGTCACAACCTCTCAACTCTCTTTCTACTAACTGTTTCGCATGTCAGGTCACAACCTCTCAACTCTCTTTGTACTAACTGTTTCCCATGTCAGGTCACAACCTCTCAACTCTCTTTCTACTAACTGTTTCCCATGTCAGGTCACAACCTCTCAACTCTCTTTCTACTAACTGTTTCGCATGTCAGGTCACAACCTCTCAACTCTCTTTGTACTAACTGTTTCCCATGTCAGGTCACAACCTCTCAACTCTCTTTCTACTAACTGTTTCCCATGTCAGGTCACAACCTCTCAACTCTCTTTCTACTAACTGTTTCCCATGTCAGGTCACAATCTCTCAACTCTCTTTCTACTGTTTCCCATGTCAGACCACAACTTCTCAACTCTCTTTCTACTGTTTCGCATGTCAGGTCACAACCTCTCAACTCTCTTTCTACTGTTTCCCATGTCAGGTCACAATCTCTCAACTCTCTTTCTACTGTTTCCCATGTCAGGTCACAACTTCTCAACTCTCTTTGTACTAACTGTTTCCCATGTCAGGTCACAACCTCTCAACTCTCTTTGTACTAACTGTTTCCCATGTCAGGTCACAACCTCTCAACTCTCTTTCTACTAATTGTTTCCCATGTCAGGTCACAACCTCTCAACTCTCTTTGTACTAACTGTTTCCCATGTCAGGTCACAACCTCTCAACTCTCTTTCCCCTGTTCATCTCCAAGTTTTATTTGAACGTCCAGACCTTTTTCCCCATCCTCTGTCCACCGAGGAGGAACTCTAGCCAATGCCTAGCTACTGACATAAGACATATATGTCTAATTCATCTCCATCTTCTTCGTTTCTAATGATGTACAGTTGTGTATGGCACTTGATGATAATGATATACGCTGATAGCAACTCAGAGATGATGTCATGTCAGAGCCAGGAAGCACATTAATCAAGACCTACTTCACAACCGGTTGGAAGTTCTAGAAACAAATTGATTTACTCAACAAAACAAAAATTTCCGCTGTTGTAAAGTTTGTTGTAGTCTGACCTATATCTCTCTTTAGCCTGTTACGCCCTTGGCGTTTAGGGCAGCAACAAACGTACACCATTCTTCCCTGTTCATGGCCTTCCTCTGTATTGTGTTCCAGCTATGATTCATTTCCTTCAGCTCTTGCTCTATCGTTCTCCTCCAGGTCGTCTTGGGTCTTCCACGCTTTCGCCTACCCTCTGGAGTCCATCTCAGTGCAGTTTTCGTGTCGGAGCCAGTCTCCATGCGCATCACATGTCCAATCCATCTCCAGCGTCGTCTTCGGATGATAGTGCCCATATTCTCTTGTTGGCATCGTGCAAGCAATTCTTGATTCGAGATAGTAGTCGGCCAGTACACGCGTAAGATTTTTCGCAGACAAGTTGTATGAAAGGCGGAGAGTCTTGACATATCCTGTTCTGTCATTCTCCAGCATTCCGATCCGTACAGCAATGTTGACAGCACACAGCTGTTATAGATACTAGTCTTGGTTCTGATGCTGTATTGGGCAGATTTCAAGGCGGTCTGAAGGGTCATGAATGCACTTCGTGCCTTACTCAGTCTGTTTTTAATGTCAGATCCAGCGCCTCCTTCATTGCTAATAACACTTCCAAGGTATGTGAAAGCGGTTGTATCTCGGAGGGTTTTACCTTCTAGTTTAACTGGTGCTGGGGTTGCTATGTTCAGAGTCATTACTTCAGTTTTCTTCTGATTTATTTTCAGCCCAACCATCTCACTATATTGGTTAAGGCGGCAGGTCTTTTCCTGGATATCTCTATGTGTATGAGATAGGAGTGCGATGTCATCTGCAAAATCTAGGTCTTCCAGAGTGGATGTGAGCGTCCATCTAATACCTCTTGCCTTATCTTCCGTTGTTTTACGCATCACCCAATCTATGACAGTGTTGAATAATAGGCTGACATAACACATCCTTGTCGCACGCCTGTTTTTACTTCAAACTTTAGTTCTGAAGTTTCAACACTGCATGCAAACTTGCTGTAGCAGCTTTTTATAATATTTATAAAACACAGTGGGATTCCATACCATCTTAAGATACGCCATAGACTTTCGCGGTGTATGCTATCAAAAGCTTTTTCAAAATCTACAAAGTTGATATAGAGTTTGCTTTGCCATTCTGTGCATTGCTCTATGATATTTCTAAGAGCAAATATTTGGCCTATACAGCTCCGTCCTCTGCGAAATCCTGCTTGTTCCTTTCTTAGTTTCTTATCCACAGCATCAGTAATACGTTGTACAATGATTTTGCTTAAGATTTTACTTGGGACAGAAAGCAGTGTTATTCCACGCCAATTATTACAATCGGCAAGGAGCCCTTTTTGGGTATCCTGATGATGACTCCTCTGTTCCATGCATCAGGTATTATTTGGGTATTCCATATAGTAGTAAACAAGGGTTGCAATATATTAGCTGCAAGTTCTGGGTCTATTTTGAATAGTTCTGCGTTCTGACCTATATATATATCTGTTAAAAGGAAAAATTAAAGACAACAATCTTGAACATGTCTTAGAGATGGTAAGTGTATCACGGAAAAGTGACCTAAGAAGTCTGACTACTTCATGGCATTGACCCCACCCCTTTTTTGTCTCCTCCCTCCCTCCCCACGCCCCCAATGTTGAATTTAAAATCCCTCTAGGATTGAAGAAAGCTACTGTGATCGTCCCGTCGGAATGTGGCGTCAACACAAAATGAAGCTAAAAGTGCAAAATTCCAAGCACGGAAACATATATATATATATATATATATATATATATATATATATGTGTGTGTGTGTGTGTGTGTGTGTGTGTGTGTATGTATGGTTGTAAAACATTGACATTTAACGAGGCAGTGGAAAAACATATATGTTCTTTTGAATATAAGTGTTACAGAAGACTCCTCTGTATATAATGGACAGAGAAGATAACATATATATATATATATATTCAGAAATAACTCAAAATCAAAGAAAACTGGATGATACTACAAATAAGAATGAGAAAGTTGAAGTATTTTGACATATAAAAAGACACGAAGAGTTGAAGATCACCATTATGGAAGGAGGCATCCCGGCAACGAGGAGAAGAAAAAGGACATGGAGAAAATGGATGAGAATGTAACTGATTATTTGAGCTTGGCGGTTGCAGTGGCGTGACAGCTGGCTTGAGTGAGAGAGGTTCCGAAGGACAGTTAGAGTGGGAAAGTTCTGCTCATAACAAACTTTTTGATGATGATATATTTGTAACATAACATAATTTACAATATTCTAAAAACAAAGTACTCAAAACTTGAATCATTATTTATATTTGATCTGACATTTACAAAACATCAGATCTATCATGTCAACAGTGCTTACAATTCTGCTACTTTGAAAGCTGACATTATTTGTGAAGCACTTTACTACAAACAATTGTTGATGAAGCGAACACAACGAGTGCTGTTGCTAAAGTTAACCTGGATTAAAAGTGCAGATAACCAAAGTTAATTTCAAATAGATTAAAATTCCCTGATTAAATCCTACACATATGTAATTGTACTGTGATATGCGACAGATTGAAAATTATCTTCTGGGACAGATCAGTACAATAGTAAACATAAATGCTATAGCATCGTTGTGTCATCTAGTAGGGCGCTAGAAGATTGTTGTGTCATCTGGGAGGACGCTAGAAGATTGTTGTGTCATCTAGGAGGGCGCTAGAAGATTGTTGTGTCATCTGGGAGGGCGCTAGAAGGTTGTTGTGTCATCTGGGAGGGTGCTAGAAGATTGTTGTGTCATCTGGGAGGGCGCTAGAAGGTTGTTGTGTCATCTGGGAGGGCGCTAGAAGGTTGTTGTGTCATCTGGGAGGGCGCTAGAAGGTTGTTGTGTCATCTAGTAGGGCGCTAGAAGGTTGTTGTGTCATCTAGTAGGGCGCTAGAAGGTTGTTGTGTCATCTAGTAGGGCGCTAGAAGGTTGTTGTGTCATCTGGGAGAGTGCTAGAAGGTTGTTATGTCATCTGGGAGGGTGCTAGAAGGTTGTTATGTCATCTGGGAGGGTGCTAGAAGGTTGTTATGTCATCTGGGAGAGTGCTAGAAGATTGTTGTGTCATCTGGCAGGACGCTAGAAGATCGTTGTAAACTAAGGATTAAAGTTATTAGGTCGCTTGAAGGTCGTTTTAGATTTTAGTTTGAAGATTAAGATTATAAGGCCACGAAGGTCGTTTTGGACTGAAAATTAAAGATATAATGTTGACAAGAAGTCATTCTGGTTTTAGGATCGAAAGCCCCATGTCCGTCCTGTCGTTACACAGTGTATATTTTTATCGTATTTGTTATCATATCCCGAAAAAAACGAGATTTTAATAGGGTTTAAACCCGAATTTTTATGACCGATAGTCAGGTTGTACAATTACTCGACCCCATTCTCCATCAGTGGTGAATTTTCTTTGTTCATATTTCCTTCCTATTATATTCTATTTATAAATGTCAATTTTAACTTTTAAAAACCCTAACCTTCAACAATGACAACAAAATATCAAACAATATGACTTGTATAAAATATCAAACAATATGACTTGTATAAAATATCAAACAATATGACTTGTATAAAATATCAAACAATATGACTTGTATAAAATATCAAACAATATGACTTGTATAAAATATCAAACAATATGACTTGTATAAAATATCAAACAATATGACTTGTATAGGAAATAAGAGATTTTTCTTACAAACTTTGACTAAATTGCAATTTCTATTAAAAAAAACCCAATAATAGTAGCGATGTTTCATATATTTCTGATATATCTGTTTGATGTGGATGTCTTATAGTTCTGCTGTCCCAAGTTTTCAAATCAAAGAGTATTCCTTTGGGTGTTCCTTTCCATCGATTTTGCTAGCGCAGAATTGGCTATCGGAACATAAACAACATTAGAATGACTTTTTTTTTCGAAGCAGACTACCATTTTCTTGGACAATAAAAGACATCGTGTATCAGTGGCTGTGGAAACGTTTTGTTCTTTGAAAACGCCATATTGACCACTTGTTAACCACTCTTTGTGATTTGTATGTGATCCGAGCCTTAGAGCGATTGTACGTTGTACCAGTTATGCGTCTAGAAGTAGGCCAGCACATCCGTTTTTTGTGACGCTTTTTATTTACTATGGTAGCTTCCCTAAGCCCTACCTCAGTCGCTTCTTACGACATAGCTTGTAGGTCGTAGTTTTACTATTCTTTGCTCCCCTTGCGATCCGAGGCAACACACGGGTAGTTTGTAAAAATACATCGCATCGTCACAGAACCGTATCCTCTATAGTTATAAACTTAACCGTTGAGATTGTACATGTTACCTTTTTTTTTAATAAGAGAATTAGTTAGAGTTTTAAGAACCTTAATGGGAACGCTCATCTGTATGGCTAGGCAATGAGCACCGTAAGAAATAAGGATTTTGTTCGAATCCTATGTTTGATAATTTGTGAATTTTTTTCTGGAAGCAGCAAACACTTGTTCATTGTCTAGTTATTGGTAATATTAACTGTCTCCTGCGCTTCCACTGGGGGAGCTCCTTATTTTCATCTTACAATAAACTTGAATCTACCTCTAAATGATGTGTGCATGTTTGTTATGTGTGTCTACTAGTGTGTATAATGTTTCGTCTCAAATATACGAGCACAGTAAGCTTAACGCATGTATTTGTATAAACACTGTTTGTTTGAACTCTGACCTGATTATTCTGTGTTCAACAGTCTATGGTTATTTATTGATGACAAAATGTTAATAATATTGATATTCCTTAGCGTTACACTTACCTTGTCTTTCTTTTCTTTCTTTTCCCCAATCCGGTTTTGCCTCACAGCGTCAGGATAAGAAGAGATTTAAAGAACGGACCCTTGTGTGCGCTTCATAAACAGTGTCTTTTGTCGCCTATGTTATCTTAACTTGCAACGTAATATAATCTTCATTTAGCATGTTGTGTTGTGTTTAAAATGAATTCGTCTTTATACAGCAATACTGGAATGTGAGGTCACGTGACGGTTGTGATGTTATTTCCTAGAATGTTTACCTGAGCCTGCCGGCCGTATGTTATCGGAGGCCCCGGGGAAACCTTAAGACGTACTTTACTGAGAGAGGCAAGAAATATCGAACTCAATTCCATGGAAGAGATTGAGCGAGTTACCCAGAACAGAACGGTATGGACAAATTACTTGCAGGACATATATAATGTATAACGGTACGAGGAATATATAAACTATTGCAACACACACACACACACACACACACACACACACACACACACACACACATATATATGTCACCCTGCAGTTCCCATTTCAATACACATTATTATTGTGTTTTTTTCCCCGATCCAGAAGCACTTGAGCTTTTCAGCTCTTCGGCTCGGTGCCATGGACATCGTAACCCTTCGGTTCGGTGCCACGAACACCGTAAATCTGGGGAATCTGTGGCTTTTTCTGCCATCCCGCGGAATTGAACCCACACAAACAGAGGGATAGTCACCCATAGTCCAACTCGCTACGAACACGCTGGGCAGAGGGGCATACACATTATTAATATATACTTGGTACGAGTTATCTCATCCGGCTCTGGAGTACATTAGGCGGTGAGTTTTTGTAAGACACAATCACAGATTCTTGACTCTGACCTGATGTCGATCAATGCAGACTCAATAATCTACTGTTCTTAATGTTCTATTGTCCAGCCGGGGTCTGCGACGTGAATAACAGTCACAACACCTCTTCGCCGATACCAATTAGTCTTATTCTTGTTATGGAATATTCCAAGTTCCAAGAATAGGTAATTATGTGACTGATAATGGACGATTGAAAGCAGAAGGGAAAATAGAAGGCAATGCTGTTCAGGTTAAGTGCTTGTCGTTTGTTCTAAGGGTACACGGTTCGATCCCTCGTGGAGCTATCGGGATAATTTTTCCAGAGCTCCCTGATCTCATTGTAGATGAGATCTAGTTCCTAGTCCTATCGAAAACAGAAGATAAAACGTAGGTCCCATATTCAAGTTGAGCACATAAAAGAACCATCTGCAGTTCAAAATAGAGAAGAGCAGGCTGGAAAGCCGCTGCCCGGGCAAAAGTTATAAGAAAGAATAAAAAATAAAATTCCTAAAAATATACTCACCATCTTCTAAATTATCCCCTAGGTTCCTCGCCGGTGCTATGGAATTCGTGCACTGCCGCTGAGATATTCCTATGTAAAAAAGAGATCGAAGCACGCATGGTTACTCACCGAAGTGCAATGATCACGATCCTATCACACAAATAACCAATCAAACAATCACCACGTTTAATTTTCTGTGCTCCACTCACACTAGCCAGTTTTATTTCTCTTCTCCTGGTTCTATGTTGATCTCACTGAACTTTCTTTGTTCTGTCTTGCTGAACTTCTTCATCTTCTTACTTATTTCTCTTCTCCTGGTTCTATGTTGATCTCACTGAACTTTCTTTGTTCTGTCTTGCTGAACTTCTTCATCTTCTTACTTATTTCTCTTCTCCTGGTTCTATGTTGATCTCACTGAACTTTCTTTGTTCTGTCTTTCTGGACTTCGATATCTTCTTACTTATTTCTCTTCTCCTGGTTCTATGTTGATCTCACTGAACTTTCTTTGTTCTGTCTTGCTGGACTTCGATATCTTCTTCCAACGCTCCATACAGACCACTAGTTAACCACTCTTTCTGATTCGTATGTGATCTGAGCCTAAGAGAGATTGTACATTGAACCATTTATTGCGCCTACAAGTAGACCAGCACATCTTATTTCCGCGATGCTTTTATTTACGAGGGTAGCTTCCCTAGGTCCTACATCAGTCGCCTCTTACGACATGTCTTGTGGTTCGCAATGGTCTTATTGTAGCCGTGAGGCTTGTGATCTCTACTAATATTCTTGGACACGGCACCAAATATGTAATAGTGGGGGTCTTCCTATACTATATATTCTTCTGTGTGACCTATTATCTTTTATCTTTGAACTTTTATCTTTTTTCACTGGTCACTGCACCATAAACACTAACTCGACAACTATCACACTCTAACATAGAATATAATCCAATTTAAACGACCGTCAAAGATATTGTATCTCTATGTGAGAATCAATCTGATTCTCAACTTTTATTTATTCATTTGCTTATTTCATTACAAAAATATACATTCATATATATATATATATATATATATATATATGCAAATCAGTTGATTATTTATGGTTCTGTTTAGCATTTGGCAATTTCCTTATCCTATTTAAAACAACCAATCTTCCTGAAAAAAAAAAAAGTATATTACCTCACCATAATAAGACACCTCTATATAAAACAATATAACCGTAAATATAATCGTATTAAATATTATGGTCTACTTATCCCTTCTGCCAAAAAATATGAACATGAATGTTTCTGTCCAGAAGTCCTTGAATATGTCACTTTTATTTAAAATGTCTCCTTTTCGATCGAACCGCCTTGAATATCTCACTTTTCTTAGAATGTCTCTTTTTCGATTTAGCTGCAACTGTCTCTCTATTTAGGTCAAAGTCAACACCGTCAGGGCTGTCTTGTTGATAATACTAAGTTCTGGCGTGGTCACCAACTGTAGACTACCAAGCGCTGGTTAGCTTGAATGATGTCACCAACTGCAGACTACCAAGCGCTGGTTAGCTTGAATGATATCACCAACTGTAGACTACCAAGCGCTGGTTAGCTTGAATGATATCACCAACTGTAGACTACCAAGCACTGGTTAGCTTGAATGATATCACCAACTGTAGACTACCAAGCGCTGGTTAGCTTGAATGATATCACCAACTGTAGACTACCAAGCGCTGGTTAGCTTGAATGATATCACCAACTGTAGACTACCAAGCGCTGGTTAGCTTGAATGATATCACCAACTGTAGACTACCAAGCACTGGTTAATCTTTCCTCCTATCAATTAACTGTCTGTTATCCTGTTCTGGCCTCACTATCCTCTCTTCAAACTGTCTGTCTGTGGGTACCTCTCTGTTCCTCTGGCTCTGTGAAGTGTGTCTAAAGTTTTCCCTCTGCCAACTGTCTGAGCGAAGTCTCTTCACTCTTTCTGTCTGTAACTGTCTCAGACTCAGACTACCTACTCTCTATCCCTCTGTCTCTATCCGAATGCGTCTCTCAAGTGTGTCTAAAGTTGTGTCTATGAAGTGTGTCTTCACTCTTTCTGACTGTTGTTATTGCTTATTTCAGACTACCTACTCTCTGTCCCTCTGTCTGAAACGAGAAATCGACTACCCTCACTGCCTGTCCATGTGTACCTCTCTGTCCCTCTGTCTCTGTGAAGTGTCTGTGCGAAGTCTGTGTCTAATCTACAAAAAGCATTCTATTTAACCACTGGCAATTTTCTTTGTCTCCAAATCAGTCATTGTCCTGTTAGTATAATTCTCACGGTCAAATCTGGTTGCTAGTTGGAAATCCCGTCTAATTTGATATTTGTGACCTATGGAATTTCTAGAAAACAAGAATACAATTAACCTCAAGTTGACTGCAGGAGAAGGAAAGGCAGGGCATAAGTTCACTTCCAGTTAAGGAAAAAACCCCTTTGTTTAATTGAAAAATACGTGCCTAGATGAAGCTTGGGACTAGGGAAAACCTGGTATCATATTCCTGCTACATTATTATTTTCTTTCCTTGCGGGCCCCGGCGCCCCACTGGCAATTCCTTCTGACCAATACCAATTCTGACCATGCCACTTTGTACTGAACTATTTTGTGACTAGTTCTGTTATATTCAAAGGAATGATCGTGTTTAGCTGATATTCCACTGACAAATTTCAACCCTGCTTGTTCTCTCAAATCAAAGCTCTCATCTACAGTGGATGAATTGCTACAGGGGCGGCTCGTTATTAAGGGCCAGAGGGGCCTGGCCCCACCAATAATCGAAAGGGGGAACTTCCCGGAATAGACAAATAATAGTAAATACTCAAAAACCATGATTTTTCAGGAAAATTTATGTCTGGCCCCACCAAGAAAAATGACTACGAGCCGCCACTGAATTGCTAGATAAATGTCTCCCCCTACACATGACTACGAGCCGCCACTGTATTGCTAGATAAATGTCTCCCCCTACACATGACTACGAGCCGCCACTGAATTGCTAGATAAATGTCTCCCCCTACACATGACTACGAGCCGCCACTGAATTGCTAGATAAATGTCTCCCCCTACACATGACTACGAGCCGCCACTGTATTGCTAGATAAATGTCTCCCCCTACACATGACTACGAGCCGCCACTGAATTGCTAGATAAATGTCTCCCCCTACATTATTAGAGTTCCTGTTTGTTTGAAAATAAAAATGTTCTTTGATTAAAACTATTGAAAGATAAAACGTGGAAAACAACATTACTCAAAGGTGCAGAATCTTTAGAAAAGGGATTTAGAGATGAGCTGAAAGCCAAGAGAGACAAGCGTAAACTCAGAAGTTGTCACAGTAAAACACTTGCTAAATGATTGTCTGTAAAGACGAAAAATGTCATATATATGATTACATACTTATTGAAAGAATAATATATTATATTGTAGTGGTCTTCTTTGCGTTCGTTCTTTACGACCAATTTTAATCACTCTTTGTGATTTGTTTGATCTTTGCCAAGAACGTGTTTACGTTGCACATTGGTTTGGTAGGCACCTAAACACATAGACTTCTACACAGTTAGGACATGTGCATCCGATTTCATCCAAACCTCCTTAGTCGCCTCTTAAGACATACGTGGCAGGTAGCAGTGGTTCTACTCTTTACACCGCAAATTTGAGCCCCTGTAACCACTCGGGCGTCATTGCAGTGGTAAAAGTCGTGGTTTGATATTATTGTATTATTAAAGAACTCTTGATAGTTGAAAAGTGAGAAGTGTAAGTTGTAAAGTGAGAAGAGTAAGTTGAAAAGTGAGAAGTGTAAGTTGTAAAGTGAGAAGAGTAAGTTGAAAAGTGAGAAGAGTAAGTTGTAAAGCCTCTGCTGGAGCAAAATTCATTCAAAATAAAAGAATAAAACTTACAATTTGTACCACTTTCAAAATTGCATCGGGGACGCTTGATGATGCTTCCGAACTTGGGCACTGTCGCTTAGTTTTTCCGGTGTAAAAAGAGATTGGATCATTCATCGCTACTCACGCAGTGTAATGATGATGGCCATGTCAATCAATCAATGAATGAATCAATCAATCAGTCAATCAATCAGTCAATCAATCAAACAATAAATCAGTGAATCAATCAGTTTATTAATTAATCAATCAGCCAATCAATCAGTAAATTAATCGATCAATCAATCATTAAATCAATCGGTCAATCAATCAGTAAATCAATCGATCAATCAAATAAAAGATATGAAATAAAACATAAAAACAACACAATGAAGATGCAAATAACTTCTCTCTCGTCTCTCTCCCTCCCTCTCTCTCTCTCTCTCTCTCTCCCACTCTCACTCTCAGCGAAAGAGAATTGCAATGTTTTGAATAATAAAATATTGGCAGTGAAAGAGCGAATAGCAATTGAAAGAGTAAGAAATCGAAGAATGGGAGTAGTTGACCTATTTCCCAGACAAAATAACACTGGTACCTCTCCCAGTTGACCAGTGGTCAATTCAGAATATCGAAGTGGTCAAAGCTGCTGTAGAATGGGATGAATTTTTAGTGTGAAGACACTCAGACGATTTCAAGAACATGATATATGCCAAGTGTCTGGACTAGCAACGTTATCTATTTTAGATGACTTGGAACATCACCATACAATTGTATTTTATATCTCCCATTGGATGTAGTTTACTGAAGCAATCAGCATCATTCTGGTCTAGCTGTTTCACATTTTCTATGGTGCAAGAGAAATGAATACGTATCTGATTTCAGAATCAAAGCACGTTTATGAACAGACATTTTCGTAAATAATAAAGGAAAAGCGCAGTCACAAAAAAAAACTACATGTGAAATGCGTTGCCTGCGAAAAGTTATCAACAACACAAGAAAAGACAGAATCACTAACATCAGCATAAGAAAGAAAGTTGTCGCAAAACCGTGCTTGAATTACATAGATAAACAAAGAATGAAGTGGTTTGGCTACTTAATAAGAATGCATCCAAACTCTACAGTATATAGAGTCTTTTACAACAGAACATCGGGAAAGAAGGCAAGAGGAAGACCACGGAAAAGATGGTTAAATGGTATAGCAGAATCCTGTGAAAGAGCAAAGATAACAATCACAAAAGAAACCAGAACAGCACAAGACAAAAACAGAAAACCACGACACTGAGCAACAACCCGGTAGCAGTGTGACGACAAAAGAAGAAGAAGAAGATAAAGGAAAACACCAGAAAATAAGGCGAGAGAAAAGACCAGGAGATAGATGGCATAGTTGAATTCTGTTAAAAGTATTTTTAAACTATCATATCCATGCGACTATAGCCGAGGAAACCATGACATTTGGCACAGCCCAGTAATAATAATATTATCAATCCATGGCAAGATATGATGACAACAGTCTCAGACTTGTGCTGTTGTATCTCTATGGTGTGTGCGGAGATGACTGTAGAGTCCAATCCTAGAAAACAAACCCCATACATGATCAAGGTTAGACATGTGCATGTTGTGTGGTCTGTCTTTTCGCGCAGCTCGTTTCTTTGTGCCTCAACGACACAATGATTCTCAGCTATGCGGGTTCCTATTTTGTTGCTACAGCGCCACATTTAGCGATCTTGCGCAAGGGATTCTCAGCATGTGGTGTCTAAATCAAAGCATTTCAGAGACACTTTAAGAGTTTCTTTGAAGCGTTTTTTTGTCCATCAGCAGAACGTCTACCCTCTTCAAGTTGACCATACATCAACTGTTTGGTGATGCGTTTTTAACAGCCCCGTAACGGTGTGACAACAGAAGAAGATAGAAGAATATAAAGAAGAAATATTGTTTTAATAATATTTCTAATTGATGTCCAAGGGGCGTTGAATGAGGTGGCAGTTGATATGGTCAGTGAGACAGAGAGATAGTTGGCGTTGAATGAGGTGGAAGTTGATATGGTCAGTGAGACAGAGAGATAGTTGGCATTGAATGAGGTGGCAGTTGATATGGTCAGTGAGACAGAGAGATAGTTGGCGTTGAATGAGATGACAGTTGATATGGTCAGTGAGACAGAGATAGTTGGCGTTGAATGAGATGGCAGTTGATATGGTCAGTGAGACAGACAGATAGTTGGCGTTGAATGAGGTGGCAGTTGATATGGTCAGTGAGACAGACAGATAGTTGGCGTTGAATGAGGTGGCAGTTGATATGGTCAGTGAGACAGACATATAGTTGGCGGTGAATGAGATGGCAGTTGATATGGTCAGTGAGACAGACAGATAGTTGGCGTTGAATGAGATGGCAGTTGATATGGTCAGTGAGACAGACAGATAGTTGGCGGTGAATGAGATGGCAGTTGATATGGTCAGTGAGACAGACAGATAGTTGGCGATGAATGAGATGGCAGTTGATATGGTCAGTGAGACAGACAGATAGTTATCTATATCCTCTTCGTGTTCCGTTTGAGACATAATAATAATTCCTCTCGTACCGTTATACGTTACATAGGGCCTGCAAGTAATTTCTCCATACCGCTCTATCCTGGGCAACTCGCTCAATCTCATCCATGGAACTGAGACCGATCTTTCTTGCCTCTCTCAGCAAAGTTCGTTTCAGGGTCTCCTTAGGTCGTCCTGTTTGAGACATCATCATCAGGTGCCGTACCGCCTGTAGCGTAGGCGATCATGGATCTCCACAAATCTCTGTCGTTGGTGTTTGCTATCAACTCAGATGTTGACGCTCTACCGTGCCAGGAAGTCAGATTTGAGACATAAGACTTCTATAAAAGATAACAATTATTGCTGTTCTACCACCTTTCTACTAATTATTGCTGTTCTACCACCTTTTTACTAATTATTGCTGTTCTACCACCTTTCTACTAATTATTGCTGTTCTACCACCTTTCTACTAATTATTGCTGTTCTACCACCTTTCTACTAATTATTGCTGTTCTACCACCTTTCTACTAATTATTGCTGTTCTACCACCTTTCTACTAATTATTGCTGTTCTACCACCTTTTTACCAATTGTTGCTGTTCTACCACCTTTTTACCAATTGTTGCTGTTCTACCACCTTTCTACCAATTATTGCTGTTCTACCACCTTTCTACCAATTGTTGCCCAAGTCAGACAAACAATCTCTCAACTCTCTTCCCACAGTTCTTCTCCATCTTTCACTTAGACGTCCATGACTTCTTTTCCTATCAGAGAGCGGTCACAATCAATCTCCCTACTGTCATACAACATACATGACATATTCACCGCCTATCTTCCTACTGTCATAAAACATACATGACATATTCACCGCCTATCTTCCTACTGTCATACAACATACATGACATATTCACCGCCTATCTTCCTACTGTCATACAACATACATGACATATTCACCGCCTATCTTCCTACTGTCATACAACATACATGACATATTCACCGCCTATCTTCCTACTGTCATACAACATACATGACATATTCACCGCCTATCTTCCTACTGTCATACAACATACATGACATATTCACCGCCAATCTCCCTACTGTCATACAACATACATGACATATTCACCGCCAATCTCCCTACTGTCATACAACATATATGACATATTCACAGTCAATCTTCCTCTTTTCTTCTTCTTCTTGGAACGCTCCACATCGACCACTTGTTAACCACTCTGTGTGATTTGTATGTGATCTGAGCCTAAGAGCGATTGTACGTTGTGCCAGTTATTCACCTAAAAGTAGGCCAGCACATCCGATTTCTGCGATGCATTTTATTTACTAGGGTAGCTTCCTAGGTCCTACATCAGTCGCATCTTACGACATGCCTTGTAGGTTGCAGTGGTACTATTCTTTGCTTCCTTTGCGGGCCCCGGTACAACACTGGCGATCTTCATCTTTTAATAATGTCTTTCAATGATGCATAATTTGTTCGTTTATAAAGCTCTTCATTTGCTATTGTATATAAAGCTCTTCATTTGTTATTGTATATACATCTCTTCATTTGCTATTGTATATAAATCTCTTTATTTGCTATTGTATATAAAGCTCTTCATTTGCTATTGTATATACATCTCTTTATTTGCTATTGTATATAAAGCTCTTCATTTGCTATTGTATATAAAGCTCTTCATTTGCTATTGTAAATAAAGCTCTTCATTTGCTATTGTATATAAAGCTCTTCATTTGCTATTGTATATAAATCTCTTTATTTGCTATTGTATATAAAGCTCTTCATTTGCTATTGTATATAAAGCTCTTCATTTGCTATTGTATTTGAACAGAATATTTGTCGGATTCTTCTCAAGCATTTATTTGGAGATGTCTCCAGTTTGTGTATGAGGTTGTATGTTATTTTCCAGTACTCTCACTACTGTATAATGACACTCCAAGATCACTACTTCTATATATTTTAAGTTTTGATTTTAAGATTCAATCAATCATTTGGATTTCCAGATTTTCTTTAACTTCTTCTCTGAATTTATTTTGTTTCATAATTGAGTTTTCCTATTTTTTGGTTAGTCATCATTACTTTCGGAATGTTTTTTTAAAAATATTAATTTAAAATCCTAATGCTTGCGCTGCTCTGTGAAATAAAAAGTATTCTGTAAGTGTATCAATTTTCGTTTGAACATTCTCGCATCGGGATGGCCTAAGGAGACCCTGAAACGAACTTTGTTGAGAGAGGCAAGAAATATCGGTCTCAGTTCCATGGAAAAGATTGAGCGAGTTGCCCAGGATAGAGCGGTATGGAGAAATTACTTTCAGGCCCTATGTAACGAATAACGGTACGAGTGGAATTATTATTATTTATTCTGGTATCGACTAGCTAAAAGACTAATATCGTCTGTATAATACTAAACATATCAGAGATAAAGACTAATATCGTCTGTATAATACTAAACATATCAGAGATAAAGACTAATATCGTCTGTATAATACTAAACATATCAGAGATAAAGACTAATATCGTCTGTATAATACTAAACATATCAGAGATATTGGTTATTGAACTGATGACACAGCACTCCGGGAATACCTATAGGTGCTCAGTCTTCTCTAACAGATGTCGAAGGGTATGATGGTTCCTGTAGCTCGCTGGTTAAACACACTCCTCTCCCTGCCCCTCAAGAATTATTCTCTACTTGTACAACGTGTAATTCCAAACTTAGGATTGACTAAACGTCAAATTTAGTGTCCTCATCCAACAGTAGCTCGCTAAGAGACTGAAGAACTTCTCCCTTATTTATCCGAAACTCTCCAACAATCGATGCTTTCGATGCAAGCATGTCATCGCTCTATCGTTCCCGATATATAATCAGAGACATATGATCAGCCGCCCGAGTGGTTGCCGGGGACCAAATTTGGGGTGTAAAGAATAGAACCACTGTTATCTGCCACGCATGTCGTAAGAGTCGACTACGGAGGTTTGGCTGAAATCGGATGCACGTCATAATCGTGTATAAGTCTATGCGTTTAGGGGCCTACCAAACCAATGTGCAACGTATACACGTTTTTGGCAAAGATCAAACATATCACAAAGAGTGATTAAAATTGATCGTAAAGAACGAACGCAAAGAAGAAGAAGATATGATCAGTGAACAAAATCATCGTGATTGTCTTTATAACCAAACAATTATACCTCTCATAAACGCACTTCACTTAAAAACAATCAATACAAAAAACAAAAAAACGCTGAAAACAAAACCAGAAACAAAAACAATCCAGTCTGAAAGCTTAAATATATGTTCCCCCTCAGCACTTCCTTGCTTATAACCAAAAAAAAAAAGAATAAAATCATCTTCGTTTTTATCAAAAATTTCCATTTCTTTCTCCAGGACAAAGACTTCATACTAAGTTAGCTACAAGGGGAGAGAAGAACATTTTCAATTTCATCCTGTTTTCTTACTCACATCACGCGCACAGAAAACTTTGACAGAGACTAGCAACCTAGTAATATAAAAACAGTGTAATATTGTAATGTTGGAGAATATTGTCCATAATTTATAGAAATAATGTGTAGGGAGATATTAGCTGAGGTTTGTGAACATCTTCTTCAAATGGAAACATATTTAATCACATGTGCAAATAGAAAAACAGTTTGTGAAGTCGGATAATCACTTGTGACATACGTTAGCCATATTTGACAAACAACTAGTCACTATTGCAATAGAATAACCTGCTGACAAATAGATTAAAAACAAGTGAAATAGGCAACAGACTTGCCTCTCGTGAAATAGATGACAACAATTATCTTCATCATCTTCAAAATTACACCGGTGACTCGCGCCGGTGCTACGGAGTTCGAATTGAGATCTTCCTGTGTAAGAAAGAGATCGGAGCACACATGGTTACTTACCAAAGTGCAATGATGATGATCATACCAAATCAATCAAACAATCAATCAATCAAACAATCAAACAATCAAACAATCAATCAATCAATCAATCAAACAATCAAATAGAGAAAGGAGAAATGGACGTAAGATGTCGGCTAGTCAGACAATGGTTTAGCAAGAAGATAGATCGACTTGCCCTCAATGTCTACGAATCGACTTGCCCTCAAATATCTACAAATCGACTTGCCCTCAAATATCTACAAATCGACTTGCCCTTAAATATCTACGAATCGACTTACCCTCAAATATCTACAAATCGACTTGCCCTCAAATATCTACAAATCGACTTGCCCTCAAATATCTACAAATCGACTTGCCCTCAAATATCTACAAATCGACTTGCCCTCAAATATCTACAAATCGACTTGCCCTCAAATATCTACAAATCGACTTGCCCTTAAATATCTACGAATCGACTTACCCTCAAATATCTACAAATCGACTTGCCCTCAAATATCTACAAATCGACTTGCCCTCAAATATCTACAAATCGACTTGCCCTCAAATATCTACAAATCGACTTGCCCTCAAATATCTACAAATCGACTTGCTCTCAAATATCTAGGAATCGACTTGCCCTCAAATATCTACAAATCGACTTGCCCTCAAATATCTACAAATTGACTTGCCCTCAAATATCTACGAATCGACTTGCCCTCAAATATCTACAAATCGACTTGCCCTCAAATATCTAGGAATCGACTATTGGAATTGCTAAAATGCGAATTACACATTGCACAAGTAGAGTTGAATGCTGGAGGGGCAGGGTTAGTAGTGTGTGTATCCGGTGAGCCACAGGAACCATCAGTATGCATACCCTTCGAAATCTGTTGGATGAGACTGGTCACCTATGGGTCTGTCCGGAGCGCTGTGACGTCAATTTAATAACCAATAACCATAATTTAGAATACAAACTTTTGCGATGCTCAACAAAATTTGGAAAACTAAAGGACTAAATCTTAGGACAAAACTTAAAATATATAGAAGTAGTGTACTTGGAGTGCTATTATACAGTAGTGAATGCTGGAAGAAGTAATGTACTGGGAGTGTTATTATACAGTAGTGAATGCTGGAAGAAGTAATATACTGGGAGTGTTATTATACAGTAGTGAATGCTGGAAAATGACCCAACACATAATACACAAGTTGGAGACATTTCAGAATAAATGTTTAAGAAGAATCCTGCAAATTGTCTGGCTAAATACCATAACAAATGAGGAGCTTTTGAAATGAACAGACTGTGCATCCTTGAGACCATCATTAACCCAACGGGACTGCAGAGCGGATATATCGGTTCAGAGTAATGTTCATGATGTCGCAAAACCGATATATCGGCTTTTAGACGTCTGTTCACGGAAACGAATGTATCTTCACAGCCCATTTACTAAAGTTAAAAAAATCTTCAGAAATGGAAAGTACATATATGTAGGTACATTACTATCTCCATTTAACAAAGATTTGATAGAGGGAAAGCTGTGTATTATTTTGTTCAAGTCCAGTCATTTGTTTAAAACGTTAATGTTTCTAACGATGTTTACAGTACAATATTGAGTATTGTTAGGTCAAATTATAACTTGTGATAGTAATGAAGAAGATTTAATTGATGGTAATAATGACATTTGATTGTTTATGAAATGCAGTATCGATAGTTTTAAGTCTAATGTAATAATTGCATCTAAAGAATGGGTGTTCCACATGTAGAAGCCAGCCCCCCCAGGTGGCAGCTGATGAACCAGACAGTTAGCTTTAGTGTGTAGTTGGTAGATATTTAGATATTTTATTAGTTGACTGTAGTGGTTGCGAATTAAATATGCATCTGTTCATCATAAGCAGAATGACAACACTAAACGAGACTTGACGTAGTAAAACCAATTGACATAGTTGTGTAGTGACGGCGTAGCAACGTTAGAAAACATAGAAAGGAGACGACATAAACATTGGATGCAGATGGACGTGTTCTTGTCTGTATCCGTCAAACATCATTAAAAATATAGAAATGTGAACGAATCCTAGTTGTTTACTATATTGTTGAATACCATCATGTATCGTCTTGACTACAACATGAATACCATCATGTATCGTCTTGACTACAACATGAATACCATCATGTATCGTCTTGACTACAACATGAATACCATCATGTATCGTCTTGACTACAACATGAATACCATCATGTATCGTCTTGACTACAACATGAATACCATCATGTATCGTCTTGACTACAACATGAATACCATCATGTATCGTCTTGACTACAAAATGAATACCATCATGTATCGTCTTGACTACAACATGAATACCATCATGTATCGTCTTGACTACAACATGAATACCATCATGTATCGTCTTGACTACAACATGAATACCATCATGTATCGTCTTGACTACAACATGAATACCATCATGTATCGTCTTGACTACAACATGAATACCATCATGTATCGTCTTGACTACAACATGAATACCATCATGTATCGTCTTGACTACAACATGAATACCATCATGTATCGTCTTGACTACAACATGAATACCATCATGTATCGTCTTGACTACAACATGAATACCATCATGTATCGTCTTGACTACAACATGAATACCATCATGTATCGTCTTGACTACAACATGAATACCATCTGTATGTCTTGACTACAACATGAATACCATCATGTATCGTCTTGACTACAACATGAATACCATCATGTATCGTCTTGACTACAACATGAATACCATCATGTATCGTCTTGACTACAACATGAATACCATCATGTATCGTCTTGACTACAACATGAATACCATCATGTATCGTCTTGAACTACAACATGAATACCATCTTGTATCGTCTTGACTACAACATGAATACCATCTTGTATCGTCTTGACTACAACATGAATACCATCATGTATCGTCTTGACTACAACATGAATACCATCATGTATCGTCTTGACTACAACATGAATACCATCATGTATCGTCTTGACTACAACATGAATACCATCATGTATCGTCTTGACTACAACATGAATACCATCATGTATCGTCTTGACTACAACATGAATACCATCTTGTATCGTCTTGACTACAACATGAATACCATCATGTATCGTCTTGACTACAACATGAATACCATCATGTATCGTCTTGACTACAACATGAATACCATCTTGTATCGTCTTGACTACAACATGAATACCATCATGTATCGTCTTGACTACAACATGAATACCATCATGTATAGTCTTGACTACAACATGAATACCATCATGTATCGTCTTGACTACAACATGAATACCATCATGTATCGTCTTGACTACAACATGAATACCATCATGTATCGTCTTGACTACAACATGAATACCATCATGTATCGTCTTGACTACAACATGAATACCATCATGTATCGTCTTGACTACAACATGAATACCATCATGTATCGTCTTGACTACAACATGAATACCATCATGTATCGTCTTGACTACAACATGAATACCATCATGTATCGTCTTGACTACAACATGAATACCATCATGTATCGTCTTGACTACAACATGAATACCATCATGTATCGTCTTGACTACAACATGAATACCATCATGTATCGTCTTGACTACAACATGAATACCATCTTGTATCGTCTTGACTACAACATGAATACCATCATGTATCGTCTTGACTACAACATGAATACCATCATGTATCGTCTTGACTACAACATGAATACCATCATGTATCGTCTTGACTACAACATGAATACCATCATGTATCGTCTTGACTACAACATGAATACCATCATGTATCGTCTTGACTACAACATGAATACCATCATGTATCGTCTTGACTACAACATGAATACCATCATGTATCGTCTTGACTACAACATGAATACCATCATGTATCGTCTTGACTACAACATGAATACCATCATGTATCGTCTTGACTACAACATGAATACCATCATGTATCGTCTTGACTACAACATGAATACCATCATGTATCGTCTTGACTACAACATGAATACCATCATGTATCGTCTTGACTACAACATGAATACCATCATGTATCGTCTTGACTACAACATGAATACCATCATGTATCGTCTTGACTACAACATGAATACCATCATGTATCGTCTTGACTACAACATGAATACCATCTTGTATCGTCTTGACTACAACATGAATACCATCATGTATCGTCTTGACTACAACATGAATACCATCATGTATCGTCTTGACTACAACATGAATACCATCATGTATCGTCTTGACTACAACATGAATACCATCATGTATCGTCTTGACTACAACATGAATACCATCATGTATCGTCTTGACTACAACATGAATACCATCATGTATCGTCTTGACTACAACATGAATACCATCATGTATCGTCTTGACTACAACATGAATACCATCATGTATCGTCTTGACTACAACATGAATACCATCATGTATCGTCTTGACTACAACATGAATACCATCATGTATCGTCTTGACTACAACATGAATACCATCTTGTATCGTCTTGACTACAACATGAATACCATCATGTATCGTCTTGACTACAACATGAATACCATCATGTATCGTCTTGACTACAACATGAATACCATCTTGTATCGTCTTGACTACAACATGAATACCATCATGTATCGTCTTGACTACAACATGAATACCATCATGTATCGTCTTGACTACAACATGAATACCATCTTGTATCGTCTTGACTACAACATGAATACCATCTTGTATCGTCTTGACTACAACATGAATACCATCATGTATCGTCTTGACTACAACATGAATACCATCATGTATCGTCTTGACTACAACATGAATACCATCATGTATCGTCTTGACTACAACATGAATACCATCATGTATCGTCTTGACTACAACATGAATACCATCATGTATCGTCTTGACTACAACATGAATACCATCATGTATCGTCTTGACTACAACATGAATACCATCATGTATCGTCTTGACTACAACATGAATACCATCATGTATCGTCTTGACTACAACATGAATACCATCTTGTATCGTCTTGACTACAACATGAATACCATCATGTATCGTCTTGACTACAACATGAATACCATCATGTATCGTCTTGACTACAACATGAATACCATCATGTATCGTCTTGACTACAACATGAATACCATCATGTATCGTCTTGACTACAACATGAATACCATCATGTATCGTCTTGACTACAACATGAATACCATCATGTATCGTCTTGACTACAACATGAATACCATCATGTATCGTCTTGACTACAACATGAATACCATCATGTATCGTCTTGACTACAACATGAATACCATCATGTATCGTCTTGACTACAACATGAATACCATCATGTATCGTCTTGACTACAACATGAATACCATCATGTATCGTCTTGACTACAACATGAATACCATCATGTATCGTCTTGACTACAACATGAATACCATCATGTATCGTCTTGACTACAACATGAATACCATCATGTATCGTCTTGACTACAACATGAATACCATGTCATCGTATCGTCTTGACTACAACATGAATACCATCATGTATCGTCTTGACTACAACATGAATACCATCATGTATCGTCTTGACTACAACATGAATACCATCATGTATCGTCTTGACTACAACATGAATACCATCATGTATCGTCTTGACTACAACATGAATACCATCATGTATCGTCTTGACTACAACATGAATACCATCATGTATCGTCTTGACTACAACATGAATACCATCATGTATCGTCTTGACTACAACATGAATACCATCATGTATCGTCTTGACTACAACATGAATACCATCATGTATCGTCTTGACTACAACATGAATACCATCATGTATCGTCTTGACTACAACATGAATACCATCATGTATCGTCTTGACTACAACATGAATACCATCATGTATCGTCTTGACTACAACATGAATACCATCATGTATCGTCTTGACTACAACATGAATACCATCATGTATCGTCTTGACTACAACATGAATACCATCATGTATCGTCTTGACTACAACATGAATACCATCATGTATCGTCTTGACTACAACATGAATACCATCATGTATCGTCTTGACTACAACATGAATACCATCATGTATCGTCTTGACTACAACATGAATACCATCATGTATCGTCTTGACTACAACATGAATACCATCATGTATCGTCTTGACTACAACATGAATACCATCATGTATCGTCTTGACTACAACATGAATACCATCATGTATCGTCTTGACTACAACATGAATACCATCATGTATCGTCTTGACTACAACATGAATACCATCATGTATCGTCTTGACTACAACATGAATACCATCATGTATCGTCTTGACTACAACATGAATACCATCATGTATCGTCTTGACTACAACATGAATACCATCATGTATCGTCTTGACTACAACATGAATACCATCATGTATCGTCTTGACTACAACATGAATACCATCATGTATCGTCTTGACTACAACATGAATACCATCATGTATCGTCTTGACTACAACATGAATACCATCATGTATCGTCTTGACTACAACATGAATACCATCATGTATCGTCTTGACTACAACATGAATACCATCATGTATCGTCTTGACTACAACATGAATACCATCATGTATCGTCTTGACTACAACATGAATACCATCATGTATCGTCTTGACTACAACATGAATACCATCATGTATCGTCTTGACTACAACATGAATACCATCATGTATCGTCTTGACTACAACATGAATACCATCATGTATCGTCTTGACTACAACATGAATACCATCATGTATCGTCTTGACTACAACATGAATACCATCATGTATCGTCTTGACTACAACATGAATACCATCATGTATCGTCTTGACTACAACATGAATACCATCATGTATCGTCTTGACTACAACATGAATACCATCATGTATCGTCTTGACTACAACATGAATACCATCGTGTATCGTCTTGACTACAACATGAATACCATCATGTATCGTCTTGACTACAACATGAATACCATCATGTATCGTCTTGACTACAACATGAATACCATCATGTATCGTCTTGACTACAACATGAATACCATCATGTATCGTCTTGACTACAACATGAATACCATCATGTATCGTCTTGACTACAACATGAATACCATCATGTATCGTCTTGACTACAACATGAATACCATCATGTATCGTCTTGACTACAACATGAATACCATCATGTATCGTCTTGACTACAACATGAATACCATCATGTATCGTCTTGACTACAACATGAATACCATCATGTATCGTCTTGACTACAACATGAATACCATCATGTATCGTCTTGACTACAACATGAATACCATCATGTATCGTCTTGACTACAACATGAATACCATCATGTATCGTCTTGACTACAACATGAATACCATCATGTATCGTCTTGACTACAACATGAATACCATCATGTATCGTCTTGACTACAACATGAATACCATCATGTATCGTCTTGACTACAACATGAATACCATCATGTATCGTCTTGACTACAACATGAATACCATCATGTATCGTCTTGACTACAACATGAATACCATCATGTATCGTCTTGACTACAACATGAATACCATCATGTATCGTCTTGACTACAACATGAATACCATCATGTATCGTCTTGACTACAACATGAATACCATCATGTATCGTCTTGACTACAACATGAATACCATCATGTATCGTCTTAACTACAACATGAATACCATCATGTATCGTCTTGACTACAACATGAATACCATCATGTATCGTCTTGACTACAACATGAATACCATCATGTATCGTCTTGACTACAACATGAATACCATCATGTATCGTCTTGACTACAACATGAATACCATCATGTATCGTCTTGACTACAACATGAATACCATCATGTATCGTCTTAACTACAACATGAATACCATCATGTATCGTCTTGACTACAACATGAATACCATCATGTATCGTCTTGACTACAACATGAATACCATCATGTATCGTCTTGACTACAACATGAATACCATCATGTATCGTCTTGACTACAACATGAATACCATCATGTATCGTCTTGACTACAACATGAATACCATCATGTATCGTCTTGACTACAACATGAATACCATCATGTATCGTCTTGACTACAACATGAATACCATCATGTATCGTCTTGACTACAACATGAATACCATCATGTATCGTCTTGACTACAACATGAATACCATCATGTATCGTCTTGACTACAACATGAATACCATCATGTATCGTCTTGACTACAACATGAATACCATCATGTATCGTCTTGACTACAACATGAATACCATCATGTATCGTCTTGACTACAACATGAATACCATCATGTATCGTCTTGACTACAACATGAATACCATCATGTATCGTCTTGACTACAACATGAATACCATCATGTATCGTCTTGACTACAACATGAATACCATCATGTATCGTCTTGACTACAACATGAATACCATCATGTATCGTCTTGACTACAACATGAATACCATCATGTATCGTCTTGACTACAACATGAATACCATCATGTATCGTCTTAACTACAACATGAATACCATCATGTATCGTCTTGACTACAACATGAATACCATCATGTATCGTCTTAACTACAACATGAATACCATCATGTATCGTCTTGACTACAACATGAATACCATCATGTATCGTCTTGACTACAACATGAATACCATCATGTATCGTCTTAACTACAACATGAATACCATCATGTATCGTCTTGACTACAACATGAATACCATCATGTATCGTCTTGACTACAACATGAATACCATCATGTATCGTCTTGACTACAACATGAATACCATCATGTATCGTCTTGACTACAACATGAATACCATCATGTATCGTCTTGACTACAACATGAATACAATCGTATAAGGAAAACTAAATGGGGGAGAAAAAGGATGGATCAAACTAAAATGATATAACAAACTAAAATGATATAACAAACTATAAATCTAATGACTGCCATCAGAAGAGATACATCAACAACAAAACCAAACTATGAACCCAGGATAAAGAAGAGGAGAACCATAAAGAAGAGAGCAGCAGCAGCAACAATGGGGAGGGAACTACAACAAATGGTGTTGGAAGAAATGTAACTATGTATGCCCACTTTACTAAGTACTTTTACATTTGTGGACCAGAATGTCTGGCTGAATGGCTGCGTGAGTATTTTTTTAAATCTATATACATGGCTGTTTTTCATGCATGTCATCGTTTCTTCAATCAACCTAGGGACATAATGCCTGTCCTTTTTGCCCTTCATTCATTCTGGGCGACCAGTGTGTAATTCCCCTGGTCAGGAGCTACCTCTTCAAATTGAACATTTCTTCAAGCAACCTAGGGACATAATGCCTGTCCTTTGTTTGCCCTTCACTACATTTCAAGTGGACTATTCTTCAATCAACCTGGGAACTTAGTGCCAGTCTTTCGTTTGCCCTTCATTGCGCCTGGGTGATCGCGTCTGCTTTCCCCGATCAGGATACTACATTTCCAGAGGAACATTGTTTAATCAAAGGCTTACCAGTCTTACCTTGGGATAGTACGCAATAATTCCGTGGGACAGATTCTCCTATTCTACGAGACTATTGGACTGTTGGGGATACTATTGGGATGATGTGCTGTACGTGTTAATGATTATCTTAGTGTGAGTATTTCGTTTTTTCCCATTTACTACACTATGCTCGCTTGACATGTTAATCAAATGTTTTTTCCATATACAGCCGTTCCTTTTTTTTTAATGAGAATATACTAACCTGCTAATTGACTGTTTTAAGAAAAACAAAACAAAGGGTGTTCACTTTTGAGCAATCATACTATTGGTCGATATATTTGCTTATTATATTTTTTATGATGGCTCATAGGAATGCCAGAGGAGGTCATGGGTTAGATGCAGGGACGCGGTGGAGGCCGGCGCCACAGGATTATCCTGGGGAAACCTTGAATACATTCAGTGATGGTGACGGGCCTTCCATAGAGGATTTTGCCAGGAGCGTACGCTCTTATTGGAGACTTTACGGACTAACGGGTGAAGATAAACTGTATACCATCCTGGACAATGTGTCGGCCTCCGTCCGAAGTGAACAACAAATCCAGATGCTCACCATACAAGACCCTGAGCAATTATTGAGGACATTGGTTACGTTGTATGGCGACAACAGGTCGCTCATGAGCTATTTTCTGTATTTTATAGGGCGTCCCAAATGGCTGGGGAATCATGCCGCGATTATTCTCATCGATTGGCTGAGATATATTCTACAATCACGGCTGCGCAAAAAGATGAAGGACTGGCGGTGATGGAAACCCAAATGTTACGTGACCGCTTTGTTGATTCTTTGCGTGACCGCCTGTGTGCGGCAGTGTTATTGGAGAAGACAGTGCAGTTCCCATCCACAACCTTCCTGCAGGTTCGTGATGCTGCGTTGCGCTGGGAACGGAATCCCATCCCCGCATCATACCCCCAGTGCGATTTCTGGGATGCAACGTCGTATGGACGACCTGGAATCTAGGGTGGCAGAACGCCACTATAAGACGCCCTGCCGAATCCCTACCAGAACCCTACCCACTGCACCTCATTCGGGGCGGAACGATTTTTGTCAGAATCGACTACGGGTTACACTACGCGCGATAGGAGGGAGGATTTGGGGGGAAATTATAATTGTTCTTCTCTCCACAGCCACCACATAGGACGACGCGCACAACCCTGGGGGCCCGGAGAAATGAAACACGCAATCCCAACCCCTGATATGATTTGTTTAATTATGGGTTGGGTGCGGAGCAGAATTTCTTACAGGTTTCAGATGGCAAGTACCTGGCAGAGCAGTACAATGATATGAGGGTCTCAGTCGTTGACAGGGCCGATGTCGTGCCGAATTTCCTACTAAATTTTCCTTGTGCACGGGACGACATTTCTCAAGAGGGGCAAAGGTTGGTTCCAATTATGGATGAGTCAGTGAAAGGGCCACAGTTCCTCCTGGATTCTCCCCATGTAGCGGAAGTAACTTCTCTGGAAAGTCAGGCATTAGAGTCAGTTGTCGATGGGTCTGGTGCTGAGCCCGATACTCTCCAAGATTCTCCCGATGTAGCAGAGGATGGTTCTCAAGATAGAAATAAAATAGTATTCGTTGTTGATGGGTCTGGTGCTGAGCCCGAACCTATCCCATATTCTCCCGGTGGGGCAGAAGATAATTTTCAGGGCAAGAAAAACTCAGTCATTCGTTTGTGAAACGAGCGAAGAGCAGGATATCGGACGGGAAAATCATAGTGTATCTGGGGATAGAGTCCATGGTAACGAGGATTGTAACATGGAGCAATCAGCTTTTAGTAGTTTGGAGGGGGTACATAGTATAGAACAAAATAGTCAATCGCCACCCTTTACAACGTCCCTCCACGACAACGTGCAACAAATAAAGCATTTAGGTTCTGTGAATTGTAATCAGGGGGGATTAAAACATGAGGAAAATCATATACGTCAACCTCATGGAACACAAAGAGTGCAGTCAAAGTGCACGAAGGCAACTCGTGGGAATTCATATATTACCAAACCAGGTTTTAAGAAAACAAACAATGCTAAAGCAAGAGTGAAACGGCAGGGAAATCATAAAACGGTACATGTTAATTCAAGAATATTTAACCACGTATTGGTGGGCCAAAATAGTAAAGGGCGTATATTTAAGGGCAGGGGTGTTGCCCGTAGTGGTCAGTCTGAAAGAGTGAGGAGAAAGGAAAGGTGGCCTAAGTCCATCTTTAGAGGACACCCTGAAGATAATTTCAAACAGGAGCAGGTTCGTGATTCGACTGTACAAAAATCGAATCGACTACCAGGGTCTTGTCCCAGTGACACTTCAACGACAACACAAGTAATTGAGGTCACTGAGAATGAGCGCGACAAGGAAGATATAATAATTCCAGGATCCAGCGAGTGTGCCTACGAGCATACTAAAAGTGATAGTCTCCCAGTGGACATTGGTGGTGAAAATAAATGTACCTCACTACAAATGAGTTTGAAAATGTATGGGACAGATGCTAAATCTCTGAGTTCAGAATATAAGCAAAATATGAACTGCAACGCTAAAATTGATTTTCATATCTGGCCAAAATCAGATCCAGTGCACATTGGTTCTGATGTGCAAAAGAATGTGCATCTTGACCGAAATTATTTTGGTCGGATGGACAATGTGTTGTCCCATGGAAAGTATTGCGTACATTCCATGACCAAGTGTGTGCGATGGAATACTGTAGTGATTGGGTTCTTTATGCTATTTATTAGCGCTGGTGCCCTGTGTTTACCTCCGCATTGTTTGCAGGGGTTGAGTCTCTCCTTTTGCGGGCCAGGGTTTAGTCCTGGTTTTATCTATTTATTGAGTGAAGCCTACGTCATCCTTTCTAGGTTACTTCGGGGTAGACGTAGTAGAGATGGTACACAGGATACTACTGACATTGCTCCCGGGGATGGTCCCGTGGGAAAAGCAGTCGATCATGACGAGGACAACCATGATTTATGTGGTTTATACAATTCCACATTGAAACCGAGAGTTGACCACAACTGGCTCAGGTTTTTGTTGGGCTCCTGGGAGATTAAGAGATGGATTGTGATAGGTATGTCGGGGATAAGGTTAAACCAAGCAACGATATTGGCGTTTTTGGTCACGTCCCTAGAAATGGAAGGATGTATTGTATTACTTCATTTGTTGAGGTTCTACAACGTTGGAACTTTATAATCAATCGGCAATCTGTTCGATTCCTTGAGGGTATTTGGGTGGATGGAAATATTCATGATGGTTATATGATTTAAAATCAAATATTGGATATTGTTTGATTCCACTTGAGATTGTTGGTGAATTTTTAATACCTCATTGAGGCTACATTATGTTGAATTGAATATAATTGATGTTTTAGGGATGTTAAGTTATTCCTTTGGGGGTTGTGGGATGGATGTTAAATGCACAAAGAAGTTTATGTGATGTCGCTCCAAATGTTTAATAGAATCAAATGTTTGGTGTTTTAATAGAATCAAATGTTTGGTGTTTTAATAGAATCAAATGTTTGGTGTTTTAATAGATTAATTGGAGATTTTTGTGTGTGTGGACTTGCGTAATGGAGACGTGGGCTCAAACTATGGTGGAGAATTTTATGGACTTCGATAACTCGGGGCTCTGAGAGATATTGGAGCAGATTTGAATACTGGAAGTTCGCTCATTCCCCTGGGATTGGGGGTCGGTTAATATTACCTCGTGGAGGACATATTATGTTGATAATTCGGCATTATATATATGTTGTTCCAGATCATATGTTCAATATTGGGAGTTCATTATTTCCCCTGGGCGTGGGGGTCGGTTAATATTACTCTGTGGAGGACATATAATGTGATAAGTTTAACATTATATATACGTTTTTTATTTTTTCAGTTTGTAACTTGTTTTTTTTTTTTGAGTTTTCAGATTGCAAGACAAGACTCTGACAAGCAAGAATGACATAGAGACAGTGACAAGATATGTGAGCTGCCCCTCGTCCATCCTACTACGTGTGAGGATAGGATGTCGCAGCACAGCCACCTCACATTACCAAGTTTGTTGGCACTGCTTGGAGCAATCGATATGCTGTTGGATCACCTTACGAAACATATGGTGCCCACTTTCTGTTTCCCCCCGGATATTTTTTTGATGCATGACTATTCATTGAGTCTTTGTTTCAGCATTCAGCACAGAGAGTTTGCTGTTGATGTTGACCATGGTCACCTATGGCCAGTTGATGAGTCACGTTTCACGACGTGTGGTGACTTGTTCCCATTTAGCTCATTCAACTTGGTTCTCCTGAGATCCCGTCAGGATTTTCCTTATTTTTCGACCATGGTTGGCTGTTGTAGATTAGTTATTGTTGGGCCACGTTTCACGACGTGTGGTGACTTGTTCCCATTCAGCTCGGACAACACTAATAACCCTGAGGGACTCTACCTGTGCACATAGGGGAGTTTCGTCGTCGTGACGACAGCAATGTCTCGCGGGGGGTATGAAGCCATCACCACAGGTGGCAGCTGATGAACCAGACAGTTAGCTTTAGTGTGTAGTTGGTAGATATTTAGATATTTTATTAGTTGACTGTAGTGGTTGCGAATTAAATATGCATCTGTTCATCATAAGCAGAATGGCAACACTAAACGAGACTTGACGTAGTAAAACCAATTGACGTAGTTGTGTAGTGACGGCGTAGCAACGTTAGAAAACATAGAAAAGAGACGACATAAACATTGGATGCGGATGGACGTGTTCTTGTCTGTATCCGTCAAACATCATTAAAAATATAGAAATGTGAACGAATCCTAGTTGTTTACTATATTGTTGAATACCATCATGTATCGTCTTGACTACAACATGAATACCATCATGTATCGTCTTGACTACAACATGAATACCATCATGTATCGTCTTGACTACAACATGAATACCATCATGTATCGTCTTGACTACAACATGAATACCATCATGTATCGTCTTGACTACAACATGAATACCATCATGTATCGTCTTAACTACAACATGAATACCATCATGTATCGTCTTAACTACAACATGAATACCATCATGTATCGTCTTAACTACAACATGAATACCATCATGTATCGTCTTGACTACAACATGAATACCATCATGTATCGTCTTAACTACAACATGAATACCATCATGTATCGTCTTGACTACAACATGAATACCATCATGTATCGTCTTGACTACAACATGAATACCATCATGTATCGTCTTGACTACAACATGAATACCATCATGTATCGTCTTGACTACAACATGAATACCATCATGTATCGTCTTGACTACAACATGAATACCATCTTGTATCGTCTTAACTACAACATGAATACCATCATGTATCGTCTTAACTACAACATGAATACCATCATGTATCGTCTTAACTACAACATGAATACCATCATGTATCGTCTTGACTACAACATGAATACCATCATGTATCGTCTTGACTACAACATGAATACCATCATGTATCGTCTTGACTACAACATGAATACCATCATGTATCGTCTTGACTACAACATGAATACCATCATGTATCGTCTTGACTACAACATGAATACCATCATGTATCGTCTTGACTACAACATGAATACCATCATGTATCGTCTTGACTACAACATGAATACCATCATGTATCGTCTTGACTACAACATGAATACCATCATGTATCGTCTTAACTACAACATGAATACCATCATGTATCGTCTTGACTACAACATGAATACCATCATGTATCGTCTTGACTACAACATGAATACCATCATGTATCGTCTTGACTACAACATGAATACCATCATGTATCGTCTTAACTACAACATGAATACCATCATGTATCGTCTTGACTACAACATGAATACCATCTTGTATCGTCTTAACTACAACATGAATACCATCATGTATCGTCTTGACTACAACATGAATACCATCATGTATCGTCTTAACTACAACATGAATACCATCATGTATCGTCTTGACTACAACATGAATACCATCATGTATCGTCTTGACTACAACATGAATACCATCATGTATCGTCTTAACTACAACATGAATACCATCATGTATCGTCTTGACTACAACATGAATACCATCATGTATCGTCTTAACTACAACATGAATACCATCATGTATCGTCTTGACTACAACATGAATACCATCATGTATCGTCTTAACTACAACATGAATACCATCATGTATCGTCTTGACTACAACATGAATACCATCATGTATCGTCTTGACTACAACATGAATACCATCATGTATCGTCTTAACTACAACATGAATACCATCATGTATCGTCTTGACTACAACATGAATACCATCATGTATCGTCTTGACTACAACATGAATACCATCATGTATCGTCTTGACTACAACATGAATACCATCATGTATCGTCTTGACTACAACATGAATACCATCATGTATCGTCTTAACTACAACATGAATACCATCATGTATCGTCTTAACTACAACATGAATACCATCATGTATCGTCTTAACTACAACATGAATACCATCATGTAAGGAAAACTAAATGAGGGAGAAAAAGGATGGATCAAACTAAAATGATATAACAAACTAAAATGATATAACAAACTATAAATCTAATGACTGCCATCAGAAGAGATACATCAACAACAAAACCAAACTATGAACCCAGGATAAAGAAGAGGAGAACCATAAAGAAGAGAAGCAACAACAATACTAAGGAAAAGGGGAACTACAACACACATTCCATTTATTGATGTGTCCGCACTAAGAAGTGAATATTATAAAAACTACTGCATCTAGTTAGATGAAACTTATAGAATATGTTCGCACATTGATTATCTTCATTTATCTGCTACGTCTGGAAACATCTATGAATATTAAGATGTAATACAAACCCGACAGTACAAATATTTTTTATGATTTTTTTTTTTTTTTTTTTCAAAATAGTCATGCTTCAATAATCTAATTTTCTCAAACGTATATCACCTGATGTAAAATATTATTATATTAATGTATTCCACATCCACTTAGCAATAATTTAATATATAATATGTCATACTTTAGAGAAACAGTACTAGAGTTATAAAGGTTTAAACTAAATGACATTGAATGTTAAATTTGAATCGCAAAATAAATGCGTCCTAGGTCAAAATAATACAGAGCGAAAGGGTTAAGAGACGAAGATGGAGGTGGTTTGGGCATGTATGTCGTATTGTAACCGTGAAGCTTGGGGTTCTTGCTACTGCAATATCATGTGTTCTATCCTGTCAACACGGCACAAATATGTAACCGGTTCACCATTTATGTAACCATCAAGGGGGGTCTACTCAAACCAACTATGTAATAGTATGAACTGCTGGACTATCCTATCAACAAGGCACACCATTTATGTAATAGTCTATCCTTGGTCACAGCACCTGATAACTATTTAATATTCTTCTTCTATCCTTGTGATCTCTCCTGTCAACACGGCCCAAATATGTATCAGGGTAACCTCCTGATAATCTCTACTAATATTCTTCGACACGAAATTACAACTACTATCAACACCATCCACAACTACGTACATAGAGTACAAATAAAAGAAATGGCCGTCAAGTACATCGTACATCTATGTGAGAGTCAAACCCGATTCTCAACTTTTATTTCTTTATATTTACTTATTTACTTAATTAAATATCTCATCTATGTTCAAAATAATAGCACATACATCAAATTATCAAAATAAAGAAAATCCTGAAAAAAAAATCAACAATTCAAAACAACATACCAATGCACATAGCTGAAAAAATATACCTACTAACTAATATTGATTGTTTTCCCTAAGTGATATCTAATACCCTGACATCCTATCTCTAAAAAAGTTCACCGTTCACTGTTTACCTTGCTTGCGATGTCCTTTGAAATAAAATACTTGTTCGGTCACAATACGTTATACCGCTTCTAGCTAGAGTTGCTGTCCTAATAGTATACACGAAAAGTCTCTGCTATTGGTTAAAATAATGCATCCTGAAAAAAAATGGCTGACATCTCTCTCTCTCTCATATACTGTTATAGCCTCTCCATCGGGTCTGGCCCTACCCCTTTAGTTTAGCTCTACCGCCTAGTTTTCCAACTCTGACACCTAGTCCTCCGGTTCTAATGTAACCGGTTCACCAATTCTGAACAGGAACTCTCTCTGATTTGGACAAAAATCTCGGTGGAGTTCTACATCTACGTCTTAGTTGGGCTCTCTCCCTGTCTGCAACTCAGTTCAATTCTACTGTCCCTCTGTCTCTATCCGAATGCGTGCGAAGATGTTTCGATGAAGTGTCTAAAGTTGTCTGAAGTTCTGTGAAGTTGTCTAAAGTTGTCTCTTCACTCTTTCTGTCTGTAACTGTCTCAGACTCAGACTACCTACTCTCTGTCCCTCTGTATGAATGAGAATTGACTACCCTCACTGCCTGTCCCTGGGTACCTCTCTGCTCCTCTGTCTCTATCCGAATGCGTTTGAAGATGTTCTCTGACCAACCGTCCCTCTGCCAAGTGTGTGTGAAGATGTTGTGTATCGAATCTACAATGTGTATTCTATTTATCCACTGGCAATTTTCTTTGTTTCTAAATCAGTCATTGCCCTTTTTTGTAAAATTCTCACGGTCAAATCTGTTTAGTTGGCCTGGAAAACCCAGCTAATTTGACAATCGTGACCGGACAATCACCCAGACGTTTAAAAAAAGAATACAATTAACCTCTCTGGCTCCAGGAAAGAAAAACAGGGCATAAATTTTCTTCTAGTTAAGAAGAAGTCTCCTTGCTAACATATCTGGTCTGTAATTATATGTTCCACAGCCCAGGTATATTGTTACCCCTTTGGTTAATTGAAAATACCTGCTTAGTTGCAGCTTGGGACTAAGAATAAAGCAAAGGGATAACCTGGTGTCATATTCCCTGCTACAGTATGCCAGTGGGGGCATTGGCCAGCACAGCTCTAAGGTGGACAGTGGATGGGAAGAGAAGACCTGGACGTCTAAAGGAAACATGGAGAAGAACGGTGGATAGAGTTGAAGGAGTGTGGCATGACGTGGGAGACGGTTGGTAGAAAGACAACAGAACGACAACAGTGAAAGTCTCTTGTGGAAGCCTTATATGTCAATCCGGACACGAAGAGGATATAAATATAGACTATAAAGGGCAAAGCTAGCATTTGCCCTTCTGAAGAACATATGGAGTTCAAGAAAGATCATGAATAAAACTAAGATAGTGATATTTAACTCAAATGTCAAGGCTGTCTATATATAGAGCGGAGACACGGAGAACAACTAAGGGGAATACCAAAACGTTGCAGACATTTATTAATAGATACCTGCTCAGGATACTCCATCTGCGATGGTATGACAGGACCACAAACAGCGAACTGTGAGATAGAACGGAACAACAGCAGATGGAACAAGAGATAAGGGGCAGAAGGTGGCGATTGATAGGATGCACACTGAGGAAATCCCCCTGACAGCATCACGAGACAGGCTCTCCTATGGAACCCCCAGAACAGTAGCGGTATGGGAAAACCCAAGAACACATAGAGACCAGATTTGGAGATGGAATTGAAGAAAATGGAGTAAGAGTGAAGAGATCTGGAAAAGATAGCCTTGGATAGGCGGGTATGGAATGTCTTGGTTGCGAACCTATTCTTCCCTAGGGACTAAGGGTGAAGAAGAAGAAACAGAAGAACCATAATATGACATATACTAATCACATGTAAAGTTTGACACTGAATAACCACCAACTTAACTTTCACATATGACGATAAACATATAAAAACAATATATTAATACGGGTTATGTAATAGAAATTCCCAGAAATCTTCTTGGTTCAATATCGGTTAGTGTGTTGCTACTAAACTCATCTAGATTGAGTAGGCTACTGAATGCAGATTGCTCTTGTTGCCGCCACGCACAAGTATAGGTTGAAAAACGAGAAATAGTACAACAGGAAATCCATTAAGACGACGGATGGAGAAGAAAATACGAGGGAATGATACATCGTCTCCTTAACTAATGGTACACAACTCTAATGGTGTCATTAGATCTTCCACAAGAAAGATTAATGACAACTGTGAAAGGAGACAGTAAATTTGCTTTTTTATTTTAGAATGTTTCTTCAAACCAATAAAATAAACACATTGATTTCAGACAAATCATAGAGGCGAATTGGTACAATTGTTACTATTAACTTCTACAATACAGTACGCCGTTTTACAAACCGTTATAACATGATCAATTTTTTGACGCGACACTTCATAAACCAAAACATTAAATATAGACAAAATTATTCTCCTTAACCATTTGATTGATTGATAGGACCATCATTATTGCACTTCGGTGAGTAACCATGTGTGCTCCATCTCTTTCTTACACAAGAAGATCTCAGCGGCAGTGCACGAACTCAGTAGCACTGGCAAGAGTTTCAAACCAATTTGATGCTATTTATAAATACTAATTGTTGTAGAGTTAGTTAGTTAGTCTTTCCTCTTGGGCCTGTGGGCGCATAGGGCAGAGGTCATAGCTCTCCATGTCTCGCGGTTCGTTGCTATTTGTTTTAAGTCTTTAATGTTTACTAGGCCCATCGTTGAGCCTTCTCTGGTGATGGTTCTACGCAGAGTCTCTCTTGGTCTTCCTCGTTTTCTTTTTCCCTCTGGTGTCCATATGAGGGATTGGTAAGGGAGTCTTCTCTCATCCATTCTAAGTGTGTGGCCGATGTAGTTCCAGCGGCGCTTTCTTATAAAATTTGATACATTTTCTTGCTTGGTCTCTTGTCTTATTTGTGTATTGGGTCTGAAATCTGACCATTTGAGGTTCAGTATTCTTCTAAGACATTTATTCTCAAAGTTATCTAATTTTCTTTCTAGAGCTTTTGTTGCTTTCCAACTCTCGCATCCATAAGTTAATACTGGAATCACACAAGAGTTAAAGATCTTTAATTTTAAGTGCTTGCTGAGTGAATTGGACTTCCATATATTTGACAATTTGTTAAAAGCACTTGATGCCAATGCGATTCTGTGTGGAATTTCTGGCGCTGTATCCCCGTAGATGACATCATACTCCCTAGGTATGTAAAACTTTTGACTTTTTCAAGAGTGTAGTTTTTAGTTGAATATTTTCTGGACTGCTGGTAAGGTCAACAATTTTTGTTTTTGTGGTGTTTATTTGGAGACCAATTTGTCCTGAGATATTTTGGAGAAGGTTTGTTTTCATTTGAATATCTTGATGTGATGAACACGCTGCGCTTACTGACATATGAAATAGTGCTTTTGTTGTCTAACAGAACAAGTTGGTAATAATAGATTGTATTGCAGTACTCTTCATTAAAAACCTTTATTCTTCTTCTTCTTCTTCTTCTAACCAGGGCTGCAAGTTTTCACTCTTGGACAGCCAATGCCAATTTGTAGAATCTGCATGTGTTCTGTAATTGTGGAAGACTTCTTCTAACCAGGGCTGCAAGTTTTCACTCTTGGACAGCCAATGTCAATTTGTAGAATCTGCATGTGTTATGTAATTGTGGAAGACTTCTTCTAACCAGGGCTGCAAGTTTTTACTCTTGGGCAGCCAATGCCAATTTGTAGAATCTGCATGTGTTATGTAATTGTGGAAGACTAGTGTAAAGTGTATTATGAACAGATGGGTGTGGTTGAAGGAGTTCTTGTCTAGCTTTATGTAGTCCAGGACATTCAAGCAAGATAAAACCTTTATTCTAAAAAACGTCAGTACAGACATTGTTTTGTGTGTGTGCGTATACTGCCCGTGTTGTACCGGGGTTTGCAAGGGGAGCAAAGAAATAGTAACACTTCAACCTGCAAGACTTCTGAGATAAGAATAGTAACACTTCAACCTGCAAGACTTCTGAGATAAGAAGTGACTGAGGTGGGGACCTAGAGAAGCTACTTTAGTAAATAAATAGCGTCACAGAAATCAGAAGTGCTGGCCAACTTGTAGACGCATAACTGGCACAATGTAAGTCACTCTTAGGCTCAGATCACATAAAAATCACACAGAGTGGTTAACAAAGGGCCGATATGGAACGTTCGATGAAGTGTGCCTATACTGTAGATAAACAACATCTAAGACAAAACCAGAGACTTGAAATATATACTGTAGATAAACAACATCTAAGACAAAACCAGAGACTTGAAATATATACTGTAGATAAACAACATCTAAGACAAAACCAGAGACTTGAAATATTTAGGCAGCAAGATCTCATCCAATGAAAGAATTTCAGCAGAAATACAACACATATATAATAAGAGAAACCAGATTATTGGACAAATGTCACCAATACTGATAAACAAGCAAGTAGCAATGGACACAGAGCAATGTTCAACACTGTTTTTTTACCAACTCTGTGCTATCAGTGTCAGACCTGGACATTGACAACAGAGAAAGAAGAATCAAACGAAAGAGATGAAGGGCTTACGACGAGTTCTAAATGTAACAAGAAGAGATAAAAGCAGAAACTACGAATACCTCTGAAGTCGGTGAAGGTTCGCCTGCATGGCGGGGGACACCAGTCAAATGGTAGAAGCAGGCTTTCACGCAAAAATCAGTCAGAAGCGTCATATCAGGAGTCATGGCTAAGGCCTGAATTCACAGCGTGTGAACGTAGAAGAAGAAGAAGAAACGACGAAAACAGAAACAAATTATGACATCCTTCCTGTTACTACACTATATTAAGAAAACAGAAACAAATTATGACATCCTTGCTGTTACTACACTATATTAAGAAACAAAAGGTACAAATTATGACATCCTTGCTGTTACTTCACTATATTAAGAAAACAGAAACAAATTATGACATCCTTGCTGTTACTACACTATATTAAGAAACAACAGAAACAAATTATGACATCCTTGCTGTTACTACACTATATTAAGAAACAACAGGTACAAATTATGACATCCTTGCTGTTGCTAGACTATATTAAGAAACAACAGAAACAAATTATGACATCCTTGCTGTTACTACACTATATTAAGAAACAACAGAAACAAATTATGACATCCTTGCTGTTACTACACTATATTAAGAAACAACAGGTACAAATTATGACATCCTTGCTGTTGCTAGACTATATTAAGAAACAACAGGTACAAATTATGACATCCTTGCTGTTACTACACTATATTAAGAAACAACAGAAACAAATTATGACATCCTTGCTGTTACTACACTATATTAAGAAACAACAGGTACAAATTATGACATCCTTGTTGTTACTACACTATATTAAGAAACAACAGGTACAAATTATGACATCCTTGCTGTTGCTAGACTATATTAAGAAACAACAGAAACAAATTATGACATCCTTGCTGTTACTACACTATATTAAGAAACAACAGAAACAAATTATGATATCCTTGCTGTTACTACACTATATTAAGAAACAACAGAAACAAATTATGACATCCTTGCTGTTACTACACTATATTAAGAAACAACAGGTACAAATTATGACATCCTTGTTGTTACTACACTATATTAAGAAACAACAGGTACAAATTATGACATCCTTGCTGTTGCTAGACTATATTAAGAAACAACAGGTACAAATTATGACATCCTTGCTGTTACTTCACTATATTAAGAAAACAGAAACAAATTATGACATCCTTGCTGTTACTACACTATATTAAGAAACAACAGAAACAAATTATGACATCCTTGCTGTTACTACACTATATTAAGAAACAACAGGTACAAATTATGACATCCTTGCTGTTGCTAGACTATATTAAGAAACAACAGAAACAAATTATGACATCCTTGCTGTTACTACACTATATTAAGAAACAACAGAAACAAATTATGACATCCTTGCTGTTACTACACTATATTAAGAAACAACAGGTACAAATTATGACATCCTTGCTGTTGCTAGACTATATTAAGAAACAACAGGTACAAATTATGACATCCTTGCTGTTACTACACTATATTAAGAAACAACAGAAACAAATTATGACATCCTTGCTGTTACTACACTATATTAAGAAACAACAGGTACAAATTATGACATCCTTGTTGTTACTACACTATATTAAGAAACAACAGGTACAAATTATGACATCCTTGCTGTTGCTAGACTATATTAAGAAACAACAGAAACAAATTATGACATCCTTGCTGTTACTACACTATATTAAGAAACAACAGAAACAAATTATGATATCCTTGCTGTTACTACACTATATTAAGAAACAACAGAAACAAATTATGACATCCTTGCTGTTACTACACTATATTAAGAAACAACAGAAACAAATTATGACATCCTTGCTGTTACTACACTATATTAAGAAACAACAGGTACAAATTATGACATCCTTGCTGTTGCTAGACTATATTAAGAAACAACAGGTACAAATTATGACATCCTTGCTGTTACTACACTATATTAAGAAACAACAGAAACAAATTATGACATCCTTGCTGTTACTACACTATATTAAGAAACAACAGGTACAAATTATGACATCCTTGTTGTTACTACACTATATTAAGAAACAACAGGTACAAATTATGACATCCTTGCTGTTACTACACTATATTAAGAAACAACAGAAACAAATTATGATATCCTTGCTGTTACTACACTATATTAAGAAACAACAGAAACAAATTATGACATCCTTGCTGTTACTACACTATATTAAGAAACAACAGGTACAAATTATGACATCCTTGTTGTTACTACACTATATTAAGAAACAACAGGTACAAATTATGACATCCTTGCTGTTGCTAGACTATATTAAGAAACAACAGGTACAAATTATGACATCCTTGCTGTTACTACACTATATTAAGAAACAACAGAAACAAATTATGACATCCTTGCTGTTACTACACTATATTAAGAAACAACAGGTACAAATTATGACATCCTTGTTGTTACTACACTATATTAAGAAACAACAGGTACAAATTATGACATCCTTGCTGTTGCTAGACTATATTAAGAAACAACAGGTACAAATTATGACATCCTTGCTGTTACTACACTATATTAAGAAACAACAGAAACAAATTATGACATCCTTGCTGTTACTACACTATATTAAGAAACAACAGGTACAAATTATGACATCCTTGCTGTTACTACACTATATTAAGAAACAACAGGTACAAATTATGACATCCTTGCTGTTACTACACTATATTAAGAAACAACAGGTACAAATTATGACATCCTTGCTGTTACTACACTATATTAAGAAACAACAGGTACAAATTATGACATCCTTGCTGTTACTACACTATATTAAGAAACAACAGAAACAAATTATGATATCCTTGCTGTTACTACACTATATTAAGAAACAACAGAAACAAATTATGACATCCTTGTTGTTACTACACTATATTAAGAAACAACAGGTACAAATTATGACATCCTTGCTGTTGCTAGACTATATTAAGAAACAACAGAAACAAATTATGATATCCTTGCTGTTACTTCACTATATTAAGAAAACAGAAACAAATTATGACATCCTTGCTGTTACTACACTATATTAAGAAACAACAGAAACAAATTATGACATCCTTGCTGTTACTACACTATATTAAGAAACAACAGAAACAAATTATGACATCCTTGCTGTTACTACACTATATTAAGAAACAACAGAAACAAATTATGACATCCTTGCTGTTACTACACTATATTAAGAAACAACAGAAACAAATTATGACATCCTTGCTGTTACCACACTATATTAAGAAACAATAGAAAGAAATTATGACATCCTTGCTGTTACTACACTATATTAAGAAACAACAGAAACAAATTATGATATCCTTGCTGTTACTTCACTATATTAAGAAACAACAGAAACAAATTATGACATCCTTGCTGTTACTACACTATATTAAGAAACAACAGAAACAAATTATGATATCCTTGCTGTTACTTCACTATATTAAGAAACAACAGAAACAAATTATGACATCCTTGCTGTTACTACACTATATTAAGAAACAACAGGTTAAATGGTTCGGATAATCATCAAGGTTGCCACAAGACAGTCTTTAACAAAGAGCACTAGCGCTCAGATACAACGACAGCAGACTAAGAGGACAACAACGTAAACGATGGCTCGACGGAATATCAGAGGCATCACATTTCACCTTGTTGGACTTTGTCACCAAAATAATCTTCCAAAATTTATCTCTTCCCTATGCCAGACCTATCTCCGTTGTTGTCATGTTCCATCCATCTATCTTATCTTGTATTCATCTTTGCTTTGTTCATTCTCTTCATCACTTTACATAAGGCCATCCTCCTGTCAAACCCCAGGAATTTGGAGTTTTCACTCTTTTTCCTATGTGTGCGTTGGGGAGAGCACCCGGCTTTCTTTCAGACCCAGAAACCTTCAACAACTCTAGGCGTGTAGAGCTATGCTTGGTGCTACGTAGACTCCTACTCAGGTAGAGTCTATCCTCCTTCATTATCTTTATGTGTCCAACGATCATTTATCTTTATGTGTCCAACGATCATTTATCTGTATGTGTACAAATGTAATTTATCTTTATGTGTCCAAATGTCATTTATCTTTATGTGTCCAAATATCATTTATCTTTATGTGTCCAACGGTCATTTATCTTTATGTGTCCAACGATCATTTATCTTTATGTGTACAAATGGCATTTATCTTTCTGTGTCCAAAGGTCATTTATTTTTCTGTGTCCAAAGGTCATTTATCTTTCTGTGTCCAAAGGTCATTTATTTTTCTATGTCCAAAATACTACACTACCCTCAATCTTATGTTTCCTATGTTCCAATGTTTCTTCAATCCTGTTTTCTTGTTAGTAAGATTTCTTGATACTTTTCTCCGTTCATTGAAGTTTGAAAACTCTTCTATAACATTTATACGTCAAAGCATTGATGTAGTTTTCTGGAGATTTGATAAATGTCCAAGTCTGGCACCCGTATATTGCCACTGGGAATATTCATGCTCTTAGTACTAGTCTGATTGTTGTTGTCTTGTGTGTGTTTTCTCTCTCTCCTCTCCCTCCTTTCTTTCTCTCCCTTTCTCTCTCTCTCCCTCCCTCTCCCTCTCTCCCTCTCTCTCCTCTCCCTCCTTTCTTTCTCTTTCTCCCTTTCTCTCTCTCTCCCTCCCTCTCTCTCTCCCTCCCTCCCTCTCTCTATTTCTCTCCCTCCCTTTCGATCTACCACTCGTTCTCGCTCTCTCTCTTCCTCCACCCCCTCTCTCTCACACACATACTAGCACACAAAATTAAATTCCCACACTCGCTCAAACATAAACATACACACACACACACATAAACACACACCCACACATACTTCAATTTCGGAACTTGCTCAAACATCCACATAAGCATAATTGTAAGTACATACACCTACACACACATACACCTACACACACCTACACACACAAACCACACACATACTCACAGAGTGAGAGATGGATAAAATATATAGAAAGTGAGCATTAAATCCTAACTATTCTCCGTCTAATATTCAGTCATGTGAGATATTCATTTCTGGAGTTGCCAAGTGGAAAACTAGTTATCATTTTCCTACGTATGGTTACGTTAGAGCTGTCCAACCGCTTAGATCATTATAACTATCAAGTCATGCATGATATCTGATCGTACAACATTGCTTTTTAGTGTCCCGTCTTATAAATATTTTCGTGTTTGTAAAGTGTGTCACATACTTGTATTAAACTTGTATTATTTTGTTAACCAGCCACCCAAACCCCCCTCCTTCATCTTCAGCATGTACTGATCCAGAGACATCTATAAACTTATGGGACTTCAGAACTTATGTGTTATTTTATAGTAAATTATTGCTAATGAGATTTCAGTTCAGTTTCAGTCTGGAATATTTTTATTGCACTCCGATCATGTCCATAAGTGTTCCGATCTCCTTCGCAAGATCTCCAAAGCGTCCAGCGACTGATCATACCAGTTCGATGTTGATTCATGAGTCTACTCATATACTTGTTGTGTGCTGTTCTTTTCTAGAAACTTCAATCTTCAATCCCAGCTCTTGCAACTTGGTAGTTGACATGGATTGGTTTAAATTAAAATCTTCTTTGCGGCCACATTCTATGCGTGCGATCAGAATGTCAGCTCTGTTAAAGAGATTTGCTTTGGGAAAGTTTACACTTGCGCCACTTCCGGGACCCACAGTCGCATGGAATTTATATAAGAGATTTCCGTCAGCATATGTACTTCCCCAGAAGTATTGTAATTCTCTCGAGTATCTGTAGCGCATATGTGCTTCCCCAGAAGTATTGTAATTCTCTCGAGTATCTGTAGCGCATATGTGCTCCCCAGAAGTATTGTAATTCTCTCGAGTATCTGTGGCGAATATGTGCTTCCCTAGAAGTATTGTAATTCTCTCGAGTATCTGTGGCGAAGTGGTTAAACTGTTTACTATGCGTTATGAATGTTGTGGATTAGTGTCTAGTTCATGTTCACGTGTGCCTTTTACAGGAGAGCTCTTTGATTGTGAGTTACGGAGTTGGTGCCTTGAGCAATGCTTTTGGCAGGTGGCATACCATTTTTGCGTAGAGTGACCGAGCATTATGACGAAACCTGGTGCAATGAAGTAAATCCTTCGCGTGTAGTTCTCTTTTTTTCAAAATAGCAATTATTTTATTTCAGAAAAAGTTTTTAAAATCTTTATGTAAAAGTGTAAAACGTGATGTAAAGGGGAACAACCAAAATAAAGATTTTAATATCCAATGGAGAAGTAGTTTGTCTTGGATGCTGGTGTAGTTAGTTTTGTCCACGATGGTAGATCCGACATTCTTACTGCGTGTCTAAATCTCCGAGGCAGATCGGCGACCGTAGAATCCTTTATCCCATTCCTCATTGTGAGGGATCGTTGCACCATGTTATGCACTTTACAGCCTGGTGCATCCGTTTTCTGTAAGCATTTGTTTCGGATTAGCATTCCCTCCAACTATATTGTAGAACAAGCTACAGTCGCGGCATGTTTGTAGAATTCAAACATCGTATCAATCCTAACATATGCCAGCGAGAGTTGGAAAATGACTAAAGATATAGAAAGCAAATCGAATGCATTTGAAAATAGATGTCTGCTAAAAATAATTAACATAAAATGGGACGAATTCGGAGAAGTGATGAAATCAGAGAAATGTCTGGTCAACCACTATATAAGAAGGTGAAGCCGGAGATATGTTGAGTATACCTTGAGAAGAAATGATCAAAGAATACCAAAGAAGGCATTCAAATGAAAGGTAAAGGGTTCAACAAGGTTGCCCCGGACATAGCGGTATGGAGAAATTACTTGCAGGCCCTATGTAAAGTATAGGATACGATATATGTGTGTGTGTGTTTGTAGAAATGTGGTGGACTTGTTATACAAGGTCATGTGCACCATGTAATTCTATATTTTGTTTGAGTCTTCTAAAAATCTCTCAAGAAGTTACATCTTTTTTTTTATTCGTTTTCTGTTGCAATGAAATATTACGAATGTAAGGAAAATGCAATCATCCTTTTATTCTGACATGTAATGAGAAAGGAAGGCTTACAAACATGGTTAAGCAGTAACGGAACAGAGTCGTGTCGTGCTTTTATACAGTGATGCGGCCGCATTAGGCGGCGCCGGAAGAGAAGGGGAGGGTGTAGAATAAGAAGCAAAATCAAAATTACAGTTGAAGGTTATTTAAAGGAAAAAACATTTAAGGGTTGGCATTTCGAAGTCTTGCATTATATTGAGAAAATATACAGCACGGCCCTGTAACGGAATTACACGTGTAATTCTGATTGGGAGGTTGCATGGGCGTACTTACGTTAATGCAGGAGAAGTGGAAGGAAGGAGGGGTGAGTGCATGGACCACTCCTTGAAAAATGGTTAATTTGTTGTATTATTATTATTGTCTGCATGTTTAGACGATAGTTGCAAATATATGATTGACTGTTGCTAACTAACTAACTGTGGTTTAACACATTTATAAGAAGTTTAGATTTCTATACATGGAGCTCGCAATCAAAATCTGAATCTCATGAATCTGGTCTTCTCCATTTCAGCTTAGTACTTTTTGAATTTAAGTGTTAGAGAAGAGTCCTTCATATATCATGTACAGAGAAGAGAACAAATAGCTCTATTTAGACAAAAAATGTACTATATCATGGACAGAGAAGAGAACAAATAGCTCTATTTAGACAAAAAATGTACTATATCATGGACAGAGAAGAAAACAAATAGCTCTATTTAGACAAAAAATGTACTATATCATGGACAGAGAAGAGAACAAATAGCTCTATTTAGACAAAAAATGTACTATCAAAGACAACTGGCTAATTCTACAAATAATAAAGAGACAATTGCAGTATTTTGGACATAAAACAAGACACGAATGGCTGGAGAAGACCATCATGAAAGTAGGCATACTCACAAAGATAAGAAGAGGAAGACTACGGAGAAGATGGATTCAGAATGTAACTGATGGTTTTAACATGACGATTGCAGAGGCAGGACATCTGGCCTATGAGAGAACGAAATTCCTAAGGACCGTTGGGGTGGCAAAGTTCTGCTCAGGACTAGCTATTTGATGATGATGAAGCTACTAACATTTACAAAATTGATTTTGCCTCCACCTGGAAAAATATATATGAACGCCCATGAAAGGATCAGCATCGTTTTACGAGACAACAAAGTCAAATGTGTGTGCTTATTGTGTAGCGGTAGCATATCTATTAGTTAAAACAAAAGTATTCTTTGTAGATCGACATATATAATGAATATACTCTGATGTTCCACTGAATACAAGAATTTCCTAACTTGTATGAGCGAATATTCTGTTTCAGATTTCACACAAAATGGGACTATAATATTTGTAAACAAATTCAAAGTTTTGTCAGAATTATCTGATTATGCTTTTCATTTGTGTATTTTTTAAAGTAATAATTTAGTATTGTAAGTATTTCAAATAAAACTATTACTATTGTACGCCATCTCTCTCTCTTTCGCGATCCCGGCCTAGACTGACGAACCAACTTTTATCATGAATTTTACCGTGGTTTTAAGGACTCCGTTCCTCCGTACAGCTTCTCGCGAAGCTCTGTGTTTTGGGGCCAGGTTTCTTTTCTTAGACCTGCTACCAATTGACAATCTTGCAGTATGTGTTCTACCGTCATGTCTGCCTTTTCGCAGGGGCAGAGGCTAGTTGGGCCACTTTTTAAATTTGCTAAACATGTGGTATAGTAGCGGAGCTTGTTGTGGCCGGTACGGAGGTGGAGTATAGCAACTTGTTCTCTGCGAGACAGACCATAGTACCCGTTGCTGTTGTTGTACTGAGGATGGTATTTTGACCATTTGTCTTTATAGTGCCAGCCGATGGTTGTTCTGGCTTCCTCATAACTGATCTCGAGATCAGTCTGAGGTAGTCGCCCGCTTTCTTTAGCTAACTTGTCGGCGTGTTCATTTCTGCTTATGCTGCAGTGTGATGGTATCCACTGAATGACGGTGCGTTTGAGTGAGTGCACTGGTGCATCGAGGGTCGCTTTCAGCTCATTGAGCTCTATTTTGCCTAGAGTCCTTGGCAATATATTTGAGCTCTTGAGTGCCGTGATGACCAATAGAGCATTGGTGATATCACGACTTTGTTGCGAGAGGTACCTCTTCTCTCTAGGATCATTTCGGCCGCTGTTCTTATTGCCTCTGCCCGGTAGTTATTTGAGTATTTACCTGTGGCAATCACTTTCTTGAACGTCACTTTCTATGAGAGTTTAAGCACTATTCCTCCTCCGCCATCGCTGATTGCATTCCTAGCCGATCCATCAGTATACACTTGTATCCACTCATTTTCATGGTATTCCTAGCCGATCCATCAGTATACACGTGTATCCACTCATTTTCAGGATATTCCTAGCCGATCCATCAGTATACACTTGTATCCACTCATTTTCAGGATATTCCTAGCCGATCCATCAGTATACACTTGTATCCACTCATTTTCAGGATATTCCTAGCCGATCCATCAGTATACACTTGTATCCACTCATTTTCAGGATATTCCTAGCCGATCCATCAGTATACACGTGTATCCACTCATTTTCATGGTATTCGTTCGCTACTTATTTTTCTGTGGCCGCTCTTCTTTCCAAGTTTTCTTGCTGCCCTTTTTTCAGTATGCCTGGAATTGATTCCCTTAGTTCCGGCATTTTGGTGTACGTTATCTGAGTCTCTACGACCATCAGCCAGATGCTCCGCAATATATAAAACTTTAACAATGACAACTCTGTTCTGATAATTTTTTTTCCCGATCCAGATGCACTTGAGCTTTCATCTCTTCGACTCGGTGCCATGAACATCGCAACCCTTCGGTTCGGTGCAACGAAAACCGTAAATCTAGAGATCCTGCGGCTATTCTGCCAGCCCGCGGAATTGAACCGCACTCACAGGGGCTTGTCACCCGTCGTCCAACTCGCTGCGAACACGCTGGGTATGTTCTGATATAACCGGCGAAACGCTCTAGAATGTCAAACACACTAGAACCAAATTTGCTGCAACTAGTTAAATCTTATTTGTTATGTTTGTAATGAACACGACCAAAATGTATTCTTTCTTAGGTTAACATTTACATACTTCGGTTTATGTCTGTAGCTAGCCAATGAATTGTCATACAGTTTGACCGAGGCCAACAGTAACTAGTTTACGAAGTCCTCGGATTAACAAAGATAACGCCTCTAGTTTTCTCTGTTTAAACTAGACAAGTCATCGACTTCTATTTATGAGGCTGTAGATTCGACGGCCGAAATAGCTCAGTTGGGAGAGCGTTAGACTGAAGATCTAAAGGTCCCTGGTTCAATCCCGGGTTTCGGCAATATATCCGGCGGCAGTCAAATTTTTTAATAGGTTTTTAAAGTCCATTTCTGTTACCTGTAATGATCCCTTTATCCAGCTGCAGCTAACTAATTTTTTACAATTTATAACCAACAGCTGAAGTCTGTGTCATCATCATCAAGGTGCGTATCCTTTATTGGACGTTGCTCTCTTTGCAGCACATCTGAAATTCACTCTGTCTCTAGCCAGTTCACCCACTTCGTCGATGGTCATATTCATGGTTTCTTTAATATCTTGTAGCCATCTTCTTCTTGGTCTGCCTCTGCGTCCTGGGACCCTGCCCTCTAATATTGTTCTTTCCAGGCCATCGTGACGCTTGATGTGACCAAAGAATGTTATTTTTCTGTATAGTACGTTGTTTATCAGCCAATTCTCTTTAACATTTAGTTCTTTCAGGACATCAGTGTTCTTTCTTTTTCTCTCCTTGTATTCGTAGGATCTTCCTGTAGCATTTAGTTTCGAAGGACTGGATTTTCGTTCTTGTTTTTGTGTAATGGTCCATGATTCACAACCATAAGTAGCCACTGGGAAAATGCATGTTCTCAATATTTTTAATATTTTGCTGGTGCTTTGCCACATGTTCTTCATGTATATCTCCATATAGTCTGTGCACATCTAGTCTCCATATAGCTTTACTGGTCAACTGGGCTCGGTGTATATCTCCATATAGCTTTATTGGCCAACTGGAGTATGTATGTATCTCCATATAGCTTTATTGGTCAACTGGAGTATGTATGTTATCTCTATATTGCTTTATTGGACAACTGGTCTGCGTACATCTACATATAGCTTATCTTGGAATGACATGGGTTGGCCGTGTGTGTTTCCTCTGTTCATTGTATGTTGGTCACTCTTGCAGGATGTGTGTCTCTGTCCCCTTCTGGTGCCACATGTGCATATTCTCATTACATATTAATCTCATAAACGTGCTGACTTTCTTGCAAACAATGCCCCGTCTCAAGCGGGCAGAAGAATGGACAGAGTCAATGTCATCAGCGCGGCGCATGCTCATATATGTGATATGCAAGTCTCAGACAATGGAACGATTGTGAGAATTAGGAGTTTCGTTTAAACATGCCAGACAGTGTCGTCTTCGTGGTAGAGAGAGAAGATATACAAATCAACTTCTTGTAGGTACTGTTGGCAAGGGGGCTTTGGGACGGCTGCTGCAGCTGAGGACGGAGCACTCTTGCTGATTTTCAATTGTCAATGTGCTTTTTTTATATTTGTAGTTTGAACACGGGAACAACGTTTTATCGTTAGTCACCGCTACGACTAGGAACTCGATTAGGAATCACATGCAGGCATCTCTCAAATCTCATCAGCCATCGTTTCACGAGTGAACAAAGTTTGAATTTCAAACTCACTATTGAAATAAATTCCGATCTATAAAAAAATATTGGCAGCGGTGGGATTCGAACCCACGCCTCCGAGGAGACTGGTGCCTAAAACCAGCGCCTTAGACCGCTCGGCCACGCTACCACGAATATTGATTTATTCATCGACCGCTTTAGTGATGGGGCAATCGTCATTGTTCTTCGCTGAATAGTCACGTGTGCTCCATCTCCTCATCACACGGGAAGATTGCAACAGCAGCGCATGAACTCTGTAGCATCACCAAGGGCCCATTATGTAATTTTTAAGATAGTGAAAATGTGTACGATTTTTATACTTAATTAATTGTTCAACTCCTACAATATGACAAAACACATGACAAACTTTTCAGCGTTCAACTTCTACAATATGACAAAGCACATGACAAACTTTTCAGTGTTCAACTCCTACAATACGACAAAGCACATGACACATTTTCAGTGTTCAACTCCTACAATACAACAAGGCACATGACACATTTTCAGTGTTCAACTCCTACAATACGACAAAGCACATGCCACATTTTCAGTGTTCAACTCCTACAATACAACAAGGCACATGATAAACTTTTCAGGAAGCACCAATTATGTCACAAACCGCACCCTGAACTAAAAGAATATTCACTTCTCTATTTTACTTCTTGTGTTTCTGACGCGTTCACTCAAACGCACCGTCATTCAGTGGATACCATCACACTGTAATGTAAGTGGAAACGAAGCAGCGGACAAACTAGCCAAAAAAAGCGGGAGACTACCTCAGACTGATCACGAGGTCAGTTATGAGGAAGCCAGAATAACAATCGGTTCGCACTACAGAGATAAATGGACAAAAGACCACCCTCAGCACTCCAACAGTGATGGATACTACGGTCTCTCTCGTAGTGAACAAGTTACCATACTTCGCCTCCGCATAGGTCACAACAAACTCCGAGCCCACATGTTTCACAAATTTAAAATTGGCACAACTAGCCTGTGCCCCTGCGAAAAGGTGGACATGACGGCAGAGCACGTTCTGCAAGACTGTCAACGGTTAGCAGGTATAAGGAAAAAAACATGGCCTCTAAACACAGGGTTTCGCGAAAAGCTGTACGGAGGAACAGAGTCCCTAAAAACCACAATAAAATTCATGATAAAAGTTGGTTCAACAGTCTAGGCCGGAAACGCAAAGGAAGGAAATTGAAGCTTGGTTAAGCTGATCAAATGTGAAATTGAACTTCTGGCTCATATCCCACTAGACACTAAACTCTAAACACTAAATAAACATTAGACTATGGAGGCTCTCAAGTGTGCGTAAGCTAGGATTTAATTAATTGTACCCGGACAGCGACGTTCCAGACTATGTCAGTAGGGTATATATATTATACTTGTTAAAACGAAGATACCTCGATAGAATATGACCTGTACGTAGCCGAAGATGACAACCAGTTCTTATCTATTGAAAATTCTTGTAAGCCATTTTTATATATGTTACCGTTTCCTCATATGTCATACTGGTGTCTGTCTGTGGTAGCCTGGTAGTTATTGTATTCTTGATATTTTTTATATATAGCAATGCAGTGGCGGCTCGTGATAATTTTTTTTGGTGGGGCCAGACACAAATTTTCGGAAAAATCATGGTTTGGGTTTGTTATGTTTTAATTTATAAAATAATAAATACACGTTACACATTATTTTTGGTGGGGCCGGCCCCACTGGCCCTTAATGACGAGCCGCCACTGAAGCAATGATTACCGATAGATCATCAGTCCCAAATACTACATCTGTTTTTTACATATCTCTCGGACATGATGTCTTTAGTCGTCGCTTTTAGGGTCACGGTCTCTGGTCTGTAGTTGCTGGAGATCCTTCATGTCGCTATTGCTAGCTTCCTTCCTTCCTTTCGTTCGCTTGAAATTTGTCTATATATTCAATGTTGTCTCTTGTATAAACTTCACTGTCTTTTGTAGCTCACACAGAGGTCCGTGTAGTTTTCTGTCTTCTTCTTCTTCGCGTTCGTTCTTTACGACCAATTTTAATCACTCTTTGTGATATTTTTATCTTTGCCAAGAACGTGTATACGTTGCACATTGGTTTGGTAGACCCTTAACGCATAGACTTCTACACGTTTAGGACACATGCATCCGATTTCAGCCAAGAGTTTTCTGTCGAGTGTTGTTTCGTTAGGCCAGTGAGTTTGCCTCAGTGTATCGTATTCGGGCAGTCTTGAAGTATGCTCTGCAGTATTGCTAGCTTACTACATTCCCTGTTACGGAGTATTGTAAGTGTTCCTTCTAGTCCAACTTTATCTGCATTTGTTGCAGAACCATTTGTGTACTGAATAAAATGTCCACTTGCTACTAGGGATGGTTTCATATATGTACTCCGTGGCCAGGCGTTTACTTTCTTTGGCTGTGTTGTGGTTTCGCATGCTATCCCAGCGATGTTCTCATTCAGCTCGAGAAATTTTGCATCTTTCCATGTCTGTCTTGTGTTGGTATATTTTAGTGGTGTGGGTGTAATGTCAGCCCATGATGTTTGCTTTCCCATCATCATCATCTGTGTTGTCACTGCAATGTTTATAGGTTTTAATCTTCCCCTTTATATCCCATTCATTCTGGGGTATATTTGGCGGTTTTCTAATCTCTTGAAGTAAAATATTTGTAAACAAAACCAATTTAACGATACACTCTTAATTGTTATTAATTTTATTATTATTAAGTTTTTAATTGTTATTAATTTTATTATTATTAAGCTTTTAATTGTTATTTTTTTTCTCAATATTACTTTAGTATTGTTAGTTTATTATTGTAATCAATCGTCCCATAACGACTGAGTCTCCACGGCCTCAATAAAACATTAGACGTCACTAACAACTCTGATATGATATATTATTATTATTATTATATAACTAAAACAAGACTCGTTTGCTGCTTTTGCACAGTTTGGCTCCGATTTGGACCGGGCTACCCAGAACTTGCTGAGGAGAGGTGTCAGACTTACAGAAATCTTGAAACAGGGCCAATATGTACCCATGGCCATTGAGGAGCAAGTCTGTGTCATCTACTCTGGTGTGCGTGGATATTTGAACAAACTAGATCCATCCAAGATCACACACTTTGAGGCAGAGTTCTTGAAACATTTGAGCAGTTTCCAGCAAGAGCTTCTTAAGACCATTGCCAAAGAAGGCAAAATCAATGAGCAGTCTGATGAAAAATTGAAACAAGTGGTGACCAACTTCTTGGTTGGATTCCAAAGTGCATAGTCGTCTTTTCAAATTCAGTTCATTGTAACAGATGTTCAGAAAACTCAGTTTCTGACATAAATGTATTCTCTCTAGATAATTGTGATTACAAAAAGCTAGTACTTGTTGGTGATATTCATAGCCTGTAGTTTAACATGTGAAACTGGTCTATTCTATAGACCTTTTTGCAAGTAATAGGGAACCACCTTTTTCGAACTTGGTTATGAATGTATTATTGTTTTCTATAGAGCAATATGTTCGTACATATGGGGTACTGATGTTTTTTCATTACACCAATTGATGTAAAGTATGATTGTTTAATGCTTGAGTGAAAAGAAACAGTTTAAGATATAATAAAATTAATTATTAATTTAAAAAAATAAAACAAGACTCGTATTTCAGTTGTAGATTACGTGGGTCGGCGAATCGAAGTTTTATTCCACTCTCTTTTTTTTTTCTTTTGTCCTTCTCTGCTGTTTTGTCGTTAGGTGTAGTAGCTTTAACTAATAACTTCGCCTGTGTGGTGCCGGGGCCTGCAAGGAAAGCAAAGAATAGTACCACTGCGACCTACAATGCATGTCGTAAGAGGCCACTGATGTATGCCATAGGGATGCTACACTAGTAAATAAAAAGCAGCGCAGAAATAGAAGGTGCTGGCCTACTTGTCGACGCATAACTGGCACAACGTACAATTACTCTTAGGCTCAGATTACATACAAATCACACAGACTGGTTGACAAGTGGTCGATAGGGGGCGTTCGAAGAAGAATAATTAATAACTGATGATCAGTTTCCGAGATAGTGTAAGCTCGGTCGTTTGATATGCTCAGCTGTGGTATTGTGTAATTTTATGATGTATGTAACTCCATCAATCTATCTTTTTCTTAGTCTGCACCTTCCTCTTGATGATTCCTTTTTCGGGATGTACGCTCTTGCAACTGGTGTATTCGGGTTCATTCTCACCAAGTGGCTAGACCATTTGAGTCTCTGTTTTTCAATGAATCTAATAGCAGGTGTTGTCCCGACTATTCCACTAGCTACGTAACATTGATTAATAACAAATTGCGAACAACGACATACGCATTAAAACCAGATTATCCGCAACTAGTTAAATGTAATTTGTTATGTTTGATGGCTTACACGACATCATATAACCAAAAAGGACTCGTTCTTGTGTTAAAAATTGCTTGCTTCGGCTTAAATTCTGTATATAACAAACGAGAATCCGCGACTCGTTTACTGTGTTTGGTGACTACGTCCTGTAAAAGGATATGCCACGGTTTTCGTTTCATCTAACAAGCACACTGTCATATAGAATTCATAACGCCTCTAGTAATCTCTGATTGAAATATCAGAGCCTCGACTTCTATTTATGAGACTATTATCTCGGCGGCCGAAATAGCTCAGTTGGGAGAGCGTTAGACTGAAGATCTAAAGGTCCCTGGTTCAATCCCGGGTTTCGGCAAACTATCCGGCGGCAGCCAATTATTTTTTTTTAATTAAAAATTTTTTTTTTTTTTTAGGTCAATTGCTGTTACTGTTATGATTCCTTTTATACGGCGGCAGCTAACCAATTTTTGTGTGTTATTTATAACAAACAGCTCATCGTATATTTGCTTTCTTCTTCTTTTGTCGTCACACTGTTACCGTACCGGGTTGCTGCCTACTATCGTGGTTTTCTGTTTTTGTCATGCGCTGTTCCGGCGGCTTGGGTGATTGTTTATTGTTTATTTTTGCTCTTTGATAGGATTCTGCTATACCATCCAACCATCTTTTTCGTAATCTTCCTCTCACCTTCTTTCCTGATGTTCTGTTGTAGAAGACTGTATACTGTCATGTGGCGTTTGGATGTATGTACTCGTATGTAACAGCTATAAAGTGACTTTTAGGAAATTTTGTATCTTTCCATGTCTGTTTTGTGTTGGTATATTTTTGTGGTTTTAGAGGTGTAATTTCTGCCCATGATGGTTACTTTCTCGTTATCATCTTGGCTGTCCTCAAAATTTGTAGGTTTTAATCTTCACATTACTAGCCCATTCATTCTGGGGTACATTCGGTGGTCTTCTAATTTCTTGAATTTTTCTGCTTGTTCCGCTGTCTCTTATATCCTCCTGCTTATTTTGGAAGCCTCATATCCAGATCAGCAAACATAGATTCTGAGGTCTCCAGATCAGCAAACATAGATTCTGAGGTCTCCAGATCAGCAAACATAGATTCTGAGGTCTCCAGATCAGCAAACATAGATTCTGAGGTCTCCAGATCAGCAAACATAGATTCTGAGGTCTCCAGATCAGCAAACATAGATTCCGAGGTCTCCAGATCAGCAAACATAGATTCTGAGGTCTCCAGATCAGCAAACATAGATTCTGAGGTCTCCAGATCAGCAAACATAGATTCTGAGGTCTCCAGATCAGCAAACATAGATTCCGAGGTCTCCAGATCAGCAAACATAGATTCTGAGGTCTCCAGATCAGCAAACATAGATTCTGAGGTCTCCAGATCAGCAAACATAGATTCTGAGGTCAACAATATGATATCCAAAGCCAGTGCTGCGTTCTGAAGGTTACGTGTCACTGTGTGGGAGCGGAAGGGGATAAGCATAGCCACAAAGCTGAAGATTACCAGGCCGTAGTGCTAACCACGCTGCTGTACGCAAGCGAGACATGGACAGTGTATAGCAGACACGCAAGAAAACTAAAACATTTCCACACAAGCTGTCTACGCAGAATACTAAAAATAAACTGGTAGGACAAAATTCCAGACAGCGAAGTCCTCACTAGAGCAAAGATCCCAAGCGTCAACACCCTGTTGCAGAAGGCCCAAATGAGATGAGTTGGTCACGTTGCTCGAATGCCTGATAAACGCATCCCAAAAACAGCTGATGTATGGCGAACTTGAAGGGGGCAGACGTTCAGCTGGTGGACAGAACAAACGTTTTAAAGACACTCTTAAAGTGTCTCTGAAATGCTATGATATAGACACCATGTGCTGGGAATCCCTTGCGCAAGATCGCCAAATATGGCGCTGTAACAACAAAAGATCTAAGCACATGACCTAAATATTTCCACCGACGTTTCCTTATAATATTTGATATGGGTTGTTGGTGTGTTCTATCTCTCACTGACGAAAAGAGACTAAATCGACAAGTCCTTATGTGGTCACCAGTTGGGAAAAGAAAACGTGGAAGACCAAAGACCACTCTTCGAAGAACCATCCAACAAGAAAGTAAACTATTGGGATGTAAAACCATACAAGATCTGCAACTGCTAGCAAAGAACCGTATCACATGGAGATCTAAAACCTCTGCCCTATGTGCCGCCTTTGGCACGAAAGGAACAAACTAACTAACTAACTAACAACAAAAGAGGAACCCGAATAGCTGAGAATCATCGTATTGTTGAGTCACAGAGAAAACGAGCAGCGCGAAAAGACGAGCACACAACACGCACATGTCTAACCTTGATCATGTACGCCCCACCTGTGGTAGGGGATTATGTTCTAGGATTGGACTCTACAGTCACCTCCGAACACACCAGAGAGGTGCAACAGCACACGTCTGAGATTGTTGTCATCATCGCTTGCGATGGACGGCTATTATATCCTCCATTGGATGCAGGCTTGTAGTATACCCATTTCCTTTATTAAGATAGACCGCTTTGTTCCCGTATTAATTCTCATAGTTTGGTTATGTACATGATTGATATTGCTACACGCTGTGTACATTATTGATGTTGTTACACGCTGTGTACATGATTGATATTGTTACACGCTATGTACATGATTGATGTTGTTAAAGTTGGATTGTTCTATAGTTAAATTCTGCTATAATTAGATTTTGAGAGCCGCAGTAGCGTATTGCACAAAGACCACTCTTCGAAGAACCATCCAACAAGAAAGTAAACTATTGGGATGTAAAACCATACAAGATCTCCAACTGCTAGCAAAGAACCGTATCACATGGAGATCTAAAACCTCTGCCCTATGTGCCGCCTTTGGCACGAAATTAACAAACAAACTAACTAACTAAGTAGCGTACTAGAACTCCTACAACACCCATATGTTCATAATAGCCTTTAGTCTAGTCTTCCACAATTACAGAACACATGCAGATTCTACAAATTGGCATTGGTTGCCCCTTAGTGAAAACTGGCAGCGCTAGTTAGAAGTAGAAGGCTAGTGGTCCGTGTTCAAGTGGGCGTGGCATTTTTGCAGACCGTTTCCAGTCTCAATTGGGTACCAGGAATAGCACTGGGAAGTAAATGCAGCCGGCGTAATGTTGACCGTATCACCCATCGTGTGCCGACGGTATATGAAAAATACTAGCCTAACACCGTATAAACTATATACCCGTGGTATAAAAGGTTTTTTACACGTTACCAGTGGCGGCTCGTCATTAAGGCCAGTGGGATCAGGCCCAACTAAAAATAATGTATAAAGTATATTTATTATTTTATAAAATATTTGTTCATAATTATTACTTTTAATGTGATACTGATTAGCTTTGAAAGTCGAATGTATAACGCTAAAATATTATATCATTTATAATATAACAATCATAATAATATAAAATATCATTATAAAAAATATTATATTCATCAGACTGAAATTCAGCGTCTTTGTTTCCTGATTAGTATACTTCACGCATTTCCAGCGCCCTATTGTTAGTGTCAGTAGAAAAGTGGTCTTCAGGAAAAGTGATGAAATCAGAGAAATGGTCACGTATTGTTACTGTTATTAGTCCCTCCCTCGATCAGCAAAAAAAAACTGCTTCGTCAAGTTGTCAGGAAAAATATCTGCAGGTAACCAACCAATGACAACCTGTTACAGCTCACAATCACATACATGGCACAGGAAAACAAAGTTGAATAATTGAGTTTCGTAGTCGCTTGGCTAGACTAGACAGGCGGACATGGCAACTGATATCGAGGTAAAGATTACAATTTTTAAAGATTTGACAAATCCCTTAACTTATTTAGGGCACATATAATTAGTTTTACAGCAGTCAATGAATAAATCTCACTATATGTTGTACACAATGTATGTTCATAACACTATTAGTTATATCTGATTAAAATATCAAAGCCTCGAGATCTAATTATTTGCCGTTGTTCTCGGCGGCCGAAATAGCTCAGTTGGGAGAGCGTTAGACTGAAGATCTAAAGGTCCCTGGTTCAATCCCGGGTTTCGGCAAACTATCCGGCGGCAGCCATATATATTTTTTTAGGTATCGCTGTCACCTCTATGATTCCTTTTATCCGGCGGCAGTTAACTAAAATAATTTTACTTATTTTTTTGTTTACTGTTATTATTACTTGTTTGGTTCCTACTTTAAAAGGGTTTTAAAGCCGAAGGATTGACTTCATTGCACCGGGTTTTACCCCATATGGTTCGGTCCCTCTCAGCAGAAATGGCACGCCACCTGCCGAGAGTATTGCACAAAGCACGAACTCTGTAGCTCCAGCAACAATCCTATGGGTCTCTGGAAAAAACTGCACTCGTGAACAGAACGGCGCGGACCAGACTGGAACCCACGACCTTCAACTCACAAGGCAAAGGACTTAGCCACAGAGACCTCCTTTGTTGCCAAGAACGTGTTTACGTTGCACATTGGTTTGGTAGTCCACTAAACCCATTGACTTTTACACGTTTACTAAGACACGTGCATCCGATTTCAGCCAAATCTCCTAAGTCGCCTCTTACGACATGCGTGGCAGGTTACAGTGGTTATATTCTTTACACTCCAAATTTAAGTCCTGGCAACTACTTGATCGGATCCCTGATAAAAATGTACGTGAGATAGAGTTCCTAGTCCTATCGGTGATGACCGATCACACGTAGGTTCCGTGTTGGATTTCATTGGATAAAAGAACACGTGGCAATTGAAAGTCGATAAGCGTAGGCTGGAAGATCGCTGTCCGGGCTCAATTCATTAAACAAATAAGAATACAAATCGTACACATTTTCACCATCTTAACAATTACATAATGGATCCTTGGTGATTCTACAGAGTTCATGCACTGCTGCTGTAATCTTCACGTGTGGTTAGGAGATCAGTGCACACTTACCTGTTTAAGAGAAGAACAATAACGATGGCTTAATCACTAAAGCGGTCTCTGAATCAGTCAATAAACGTGGTAGCGTGGCCGAGCGGTCTAAGGCGCTGGTTTTAGGCACCAGTCTCTTCGGAGGCGTGGGTTCGAATCCCACCGCTGCCAATATTTTTTTATAGATCGGGATTTTTAAAATAGCATGGTGCATGTGATTTTCAAAGTTTCGTTCACTCGTGAAACGATCGAAATAATTTTCAAGAGATGCCTGCATGTTATGCCTGATCGAGTTCCTTGTCGTATCACTATCAGTGACTAACAATAAAACGTTGTTCCCGTGTTCAAACTGTACATGTTTAAAAAAACCCATTGATCAACACGAGTAGGATGAAAAGTCGCTGCTGAGGCAAAACTCGTGTAAAAGATTACAATACAATTCTGGCTACATTTTTCACTTTCTTCAAACTTACAACAAGGAACATTGCTGATGCTACTTTTCACTTTCTTCAAACTTACAACAAGGAACATTGCTGATGCTACTTTTCACTTTCTTCAAACTTACAACAAGGAACATTGCTGATGCTACGGAGTTCGTGTACTATCGCTGAGATCTTCATGCTCAAGAAAGAGATCGGAGCACATATGCCTATTCACTAAGTGCAGTTATGATAACCTTATCTATTAATCAATCAAGGTTATGTTTATAAAAATAATTTCCTTCGTGGTTTACATACATCGATGCAACAAATATAAATATAGAGGAGAGAAATGAATACAATTTTCTATGAAACTTGAATTTAACAAATATGAAAAAATACAAAGTATGCCACGATTTTCTAGGATCAAAATAACTTTCTTTCATCAATTATACATAACATCTACTTAACATAAACATGTAATTGAGAATTTTAATTTCAATAATTCGTTGAAATATCAAACATAATTTTAGATGATCACTGCACTAAGAGGTCAAAGGGTAAATGTTACAAGCTGAGGTAAGGTCAGGCGCGTGACAATGTTTGATCATGTGACCCAAGCAGTAGTAGTCGGTAACGAAACTTAGTGACGGTTTCATATATCTATCTATTAGTAGTTTTAGCTTAAATCGTGTCTAACAAGAAGGTATTTTACCTGCATGCCGTTTTTTTCTGCAGATAATGACTTGGTTACTTGCTTGACTATTTGTTAACCGAACCAAAATCACTTCACCTTTTTTTTAATTGATGTCCACGTCGCTTTCAATTTCTGTTAACTTTCAGCAGACGTCGAAAAAAAGTGTATTTGCATTCAATTCATTTCATTCAATCATCATTTTCATTTTGTGAAATGATGGTTCACAATTCAAATCATATTCGATCATCATTTATACCTTTTTATCCATCCTCACATGAGCCCCTGCTTACTAATGCAATGTTTTATTACAAAGTAAATCAAAGTCTTCTAGTCTGAGTATCGTATAATTATGTATAATATCATAATGATATTTTTCTATTTATTACGCCGTTTACCTCATATGATGAAGTGTCGTGTGGACCGGTGAAATATATAGTTATCTTGTGTGTGTGCTTTATAATTTATTCAAAGCGTCTGTAAATATTTTTCTTTCTTTAAGGTTGGACTTGATGTCGTCGATCCATCCGTGCGTTATCAGTTATATGAGGACTATCATCATAGCACTCCGGACATGTCCATAGGTGCTCCGATCTCCACCTCAGCAAATCCAGCGGCCAAACACGCCAGTTCGATGCTGATTAATCAATCTCTTTGCATATTTAGAATGTCGCTCTTTTCGGGCAGCACCAATATTGACACCTATTTCTCTCAATCTAGACATCCGTGCGTTATTATGTTCTAGTCATTCTTAAATCATTTTTTTCAATGTTGTGCTAGTCTGTGATAGACGATACCAGGTCATACTTAAATATGTCCAAACCATTTATCTATTGTTCTTTAATAAAGTTAATAACTCGTTTCAATCCGTCTTGTTCCTTCTTCATTTCTAATGTTATTTATTGTTACTCGCACATATCTTCTAAGACATATAATCGTTGCTCTTACAATTTTACGCTCATTATTATCTCCAGTCAGCGTTCATGTCTGACACCGATAACATTAAAGTTCACCAAAAAATAATTACCAATGATTGATTGAATCATCCTTTTAAAAAAATTGTTGGTGCGGATTTGATAAAGCCATCGCTTACAATATGTGACATGTTCGATTGTCACCTCCTATCCATAATATAAAATGTCCATACTATATTTATAGTAGAATCCGGCACGAATAATTTGCATTGTGTATGCGTTAAGCTTGTGAGACGATTAGCGTGATGCATAAGCGTTCGTCTATCGACTTTGACACAAGAGGGTTGTGGGCAATGTGGGTTCAATCCCACACGCCAGGAAAGGAATTGGCCCTCCTACCTCCATCAATTACGGCATAGAAATGTTAAATGACTTCATACCCTAAGATCTGAAAAGACTACCGGAAATTTCATTTCACGTGTTAAGCTGCGTTGATGATACAACATGTTTTGATTAGAGCACGGAGACGATTCACAAATCAAAACAACATTATTTGAAACAGTATCGGATAGGACTTACACTGGCTATGATTGGTGTATGTGTTTACCGTAACATGGTCTGGATTTAAAAATGAAATTTAACATGTTTTAATTTAGTGAACGAAGCCAAAAGTTTTGATCATCTAAAAAAAAACAACTCCATTAAAGTAAATGGGATGAATCTAAGGTAATTCTATCAATGTAAATATCTTGGAATCCTGGTAACAACAGATGCTAGATGCTGATAAGAAATAAAGCAAACAATTTATTATATTCATGTCATACCTCCTCTTTTTCTCTTTACTGGGATGCCTCCCTCAAATAATTGCTTTCTTCAACCCAACTTTTCTTTTTTTGTTTTTAATTTTCTCATTATTGTTTGTAGCATCAGCTAGTTGTCTTTAATTTCGAGATTTTCTCGATAGATTTGTTTGTTCTATCTGGCCATTTGTGTACATGTGACTTTTCTGTAACAGTTATTGAAAAGCACATTAATTTTCAATACTATTTTACTACTTTGCTGAATATCCATGTCTGACAATATTATTATACTGTTACTGGAGATATGCATGCTTTTCATATGTTGATCTTTGCTGTTGTCATATCTGTTCTGCTGTATATCATTTTTAATGGAGTTTTTGTAGGGCTATGTTTGTTCTTCTTTTGATTTCCTTCATTCCATTTCCATATCTTGTTACCAGTCACCAGTATGTTGCAGATGCTCGCAAGGGGAGCAAAGAATAGTAACACTGTGAACTACAAAGCATGTTATAAGAGGCGACTGATGTAGGTGACCTAGGGAAGCTACCTTAGTAAATAAAAAGCATCACAGAAATCAGTTGTGCTGGCCTATTTGTAGGCGCATAACTGGCACAATGTACAATCGCTCTTAGGCTCAGATCATATACAGAATACAAAGAGTTGGTCGATATGGAGCGGTCAAAGAAGAAGAAGATTTTCTTCATTCCATTTCCATATCTTGTTAGCAGTGAACTATTGAAAAGCATTCACTTTTTTCCATCTAATTTTCCTTGATAAATATATCCTTTATCATGCTTGTTTTATCAGTTGTCATTATTTTTGTTTTTGTCACATTGAGATTACATTTAGTTTTTCACTTTTCTTTTGCACTATCATTATTAATTTCTCAATTCCTTTTTCATTTTGATAGTATCATTGTATTGTGAGCATTTCTTAGTTCAGGCATTTCTTTTCCTCCAATTGCAAAAAGATCATATTTATCCTACATTCATATCTACTTTCTTGATGACTTATTAATTCAGTTTTCATGAATCTTTTTCAAGATATTTCACTATCCATTTCAAGTAGTATCATCTTCGTTGCGGAACATCACTTTCATCACATCCCTCCTTAAAAATTCCATGTCTCTTGTAAGTTCTCTCACCTCTTCCAGTGTCATGTTCAAGGTTTCTTTGATGTCCTTCTCCCACCTTTGTCTTGATCATCCTGTACTCCAGGAACCATGTCTTCCATTACCGCTCTCTCCAAACCACTGTGACATTTAACAAGGCAAAATATTTCATCTTCCAGGACATGATGTTATTTATGAGCCAATGCTCCTCGATATGCATGTCTTGTAGGATGACTTTGTTTTTTCTCTCTCTGTCCAGGATGTTCTAAGAGCTTTTCTGTAAAACCTTGTTTCAAAAGCTTCAATTTTGTTCTTTAATGTTTGTGTTATGGTCCACGATTCATATCCATATGTTGCCGCAGGGAATATCTTTTGTTTCTTTGCTTGTGTTATGCCATAGTTTCTCCATGCTGATCACCTTCTGTAAAGCAATGCTAGTCTTCTAACTTCTTGCGTACAATCTCCATTGTTGTTAATTATAGAGACAAGATATTCAAATATCTATTTATATTATCTTTATGTCCCATTTTACACATAAGGCTTCCCGCCCGAGTGGTTACCGGGCCCAAATTTGGGATGTAAAGAATAGAACCACTGTTTCTATAAATAGAACCACTATTTCTATAAATATTTTTACCTCAGGCCACAATATTTTATCTCTTTTTCCATCTTTCTTCTCCATGTATCGTTTAAATGTCAGGCTTTGTTTTCTTAGCATACACCGTACATGCCCAATCCACCTCCATTTTCGACTTTTAATGAAGGAAATTTAAAAAAAAAACATAGCCCTACAAAAACTCCATTAAAAATGATATAAAGCGGAACGGTTAGGACAACAACAAAGATCAACATATAAAAAGCATGCATATCTCTAATAACAGCATAATATTGTCAGACATGGATATTCAGCAAAGTAGTAAAATAGTATTAATGTACTTTTCAGTAAATGTTGCAGTAAAGTAATACGTACACCATGCTCAGATAGGAGAACAAATAAATATAACGAGAAAATTGCAAAATTCTTCTTCTTCTTCGGACTCCAAATCGATCACTTGTTAACCACTCTTTGTGATTTGTATGTGATCTGAGCCTAAGAGTGATTGTATGTTGTGAAGAGCTATGCGCCTACAAGTAAGCTAACACATTCCATTTCTGCAATGCTTTTTATTGACCAGGGTAGCTTCCCTAGTCCCCTACCACAGTCGCCTCTTACGATATGCCTTGTAGGTCGCAGTGTTGATTTCCTTCCTTCATGAAACCAATTGCCAGATTGAACTTGCTCTGTGCAACAGAAGTAACTCCTGCTTCCGTTTTCATGACATAATATCTTTACAAGAATGGGTTAAACACTTGGTTAAATACATTTTATTTTTGTTAAATACAAAATGGACAAAAATGTTTATAATGTCAAAGACAGTAGATACTTAAATATTCAACTTCCTAGCACAGAAGAAAGTCATGAACAGAACTTACTATTGCATGAAGTTGTGGATGTTTGAGATTGTTAATGCTACCTAGCAAGTCAGAATTGCTTTAACCAATTTTTATAACTATTTTAATTATTAACTCATTTTGTAACAACTGTTGCAGGGTGCGCCAAGGTTGTCTTTTAAACTAACCCAAATGATGCACACTGCGTCAAGCATTGCTTCATGTAAAATTAATGCTAAATTTAGATCAATGCATTCTGATCCAATGTTTGATTTTTATCGACATCAAAGCTATCTATTTCTACGCTGTGGTCCAATTTGGTAAAATTTGTTATCTAGATGCAATTTATATATTTTTCAAATGTGAAAAAAAAATTAATTAGGTTACATCGTGCTTTTCAATTCATTAGTGAATGTATTTATAATGTAGTGGAACCTTGGTTTCTCCTTATTCATGGCAGTCTGTGAAAAGTAATCCAAAGTACAGAGAATTGTGACCAAAGTAGGTAGACTGTCTCTTATCTGATTGTTAAAAATATATTATGTCAGTACTGACCACTAATAGTTAGCTAGGCTTGGATTATAGTGAATATCATTGTCTTATGTAGAAAAAAAAAAAAAAAAAATTAACTGTGATTTTTGTAGCCACATACAGTTCTTGATTTCATAGTTCTGGTTAGTAATGTGAGGTTTGTTACTCATTTGTTTAGTATATAGTAGCAGATCTACAACCCTAACCAGATTGCAAGAATACCTAGTTATATGTGGTGTAGCTAGACAAGAGCACTATACTTGTAACCAAAGAAGAATTGTAAAACAACAAAGAACAGTGTCGTTAGTTGCCACACGTTGATAGACGTACTGAGGAGGAGATCGGAGCACTTATAGACTAATTGGTTCGATGTGCAGTGATGATGATCTGATTACTAAACTAAAACTTAGTATAATGTATTTGTAGCTTTCAATGTGTGTAATACAGTAAATACATATATATATTTTTTTTTTTGGATCCAGAAGCACTTGAGCTGAAAGCTCGTCAGCTTGGTGTCATGGACACCGTAACCCTTCGGTTCCGTGCCACGAATGCCGTAAATCTGGGTAACCTGTAGCTTTTCTGCCAGTCCGCGGAGTTGCCCCCTCACTCACAGAGGACTTGTCACCCGTAGTCCAACGCACTACGAATACGCTGGACGCGTAGGCATCCGCCTGCTCAGCGTGTTCGTAGTGTGTTGAGACGCAGTGACAAGTCCCTGTGAGTGCTGTTTAATTCCACAGGCTGGCAGAAAAGTCACATGTTCTCCAGATTTACGGTGTTCGTGGCACCGAACCAAAGGGTTACAATGTCCATGGCATCAAAGAGCTAAAAGCACAAGTGCTTCTGGATCTAAAAAAAAAATTATATATATATATATATATCTGTAGGCTGTTTTTATTTATTTTTGTGCACACATTTTGTTTTATGATATCTGTGTTGAAGAACTTGGAACACTAGTCAAGTACTTTGTAATAACAGGAAAAATTAAATGAAAAATAGATAAAGTATAACAAAAGGTAGAAGAAACTATATAACGTCATGAAATGGAAGTTAAGCACAGGTCTGGTTAATTGCTTCAAGTATATGAAGATGTGAAAATCTATTGTTTCTTATGTTATTTAGTATTGTTTTTGTATATTTTCAGCGGAAATTTGAAACGTGAAGTGAAGTATAGAAACAATGATGGAAGCAGGCATTGGTATAGATTTTTACCGAAACAATCAAGAACATAGAACTATACCGGAACATGCTACAATTACTCATGTTTCCACGGCTACTGATTTCAGTACCAGTTTTCGACAAAGAAGTGCAACTTTGCCAAGTACAGCAGGCTCAGATGATCTGACTGCCACCAACTACTACAGCGACTCAGCAGCCGTTATGACAGGGGACCATGTTAAGAAAAAGAACAAGAATCGGACATCTCAGAGACGAATGACAGTAGTGCAGTCTGAGAACTTTAGAAATGAAGAGGGTGATCTTGAGAGCAGCAATATCCTCTTGGCAGAAAATATTATAGAAGCAAATAGAATCTCAAATAATTACAGGGTATGTAAACTAGAATTTAGTTATCATTATTAGGCTTACCATTGTCATCATTACCATTATTGTCATCATTATCAGTTTCTACATTACCATTATTGTCATCAATATCATTATTACCATTATTGTCATCATTATCAATGTTATCATTACTATTGTCATCATTACCATTATTGTCATCATTACCAATTTTATCATTGCCATTATCATCATTACTATTATCATCATTGCCATTATCATCATTGTCATTGTCAGCATTACCACTGTCATTGTTAGCAATGTCATCATTATCAATGTCATCATTGCCATTGTCAGCATTAGCAACATCATCATTACCATTATCATAATTACCAATATCATCATTATCAATGTCATCATTATTAATATAAATAATATAAGACAGGGGTTCTGCACCATTTTGCCAGCAGACAACCCCTGATTGTGAGCTTAATGTCTACAACCTCATATCCCTCCTACCACAAATTAATCAACGAGAAAGTTAAACATGTTCAGGGAGTTGCCTTAGTTGTACACTTCTACATCACTCTTGGAAAAGAAGAAGTGACCCTACAGGTTAAGAACCTCTGTATATAGAATTTTCATACTATGAGGTATATGGGGAAATCACATATTTGACATAGACCATTGGCACACAATGGTTGATATATGGTCAATATCATGTTGTCCGCCCTTTACTTCCAAGCACTTTTCTGGTACCTAATTGAGGCTGGGTTGATCTGAGAGCTGTTACAGTCTAGAAAAATCCCCACTTCCCCTGTGGAATTAAACCTGGACCATACGTATAAAAAGCAAGTGCACTACTCTATCACAGCTAACATTATTTCTGTATATGATGCATAAGCGTTTGCTTATCAACTCAGACACAAGATAGTTGTGAGTTCAATCCTATACTCGAAACAGACAATGACAATGAAATTTGGCCAGCAATGGCAGAATGTGGGAGAGCCATTCAGAATCAGGACTATTTGATTCTGAACACGACTTTGCTAGCGCATTTCGCCATGTTTGGTCGGGTATTTTCCGGTTTCGTTTGCCGAGCTACTGAGTTAGTGCTTGAGTAACGCTGTGAACTATGAATGTTACATTTAAGGCTTTTGCTGTGTCAACTGTGCATTTGTTGTGATTGTGGGTATTCAGAGAATGGCGGACAGCGGTTATGACGAACCAACTCAATCTGCCATATGCAGTGTTTTGCGTGGGCAGAAAGCTGGATTTTGCAGTGATTGATGTTCCCTTGACATGAATTGCAATTCAAGTGATGAACAGTTTTGTGTTGACACTTTAGTGATGTCCATATGCATTTATGTGGTACTGGTTGCTTTTTGTGGCGGTAAGGCTGTTTCCTTCTGGAATTATTTCACAACACAGGTGACAATTGTTAGCCTTTGTCTGATTTTCGTTGGCACAGGAACGGAGCAATTATGGCGTCACCCATTGCAATGAAGTTAGAACCGTACATATGAACTATGAACTCGAAGCTCCTTGTGTGAGGAACATAATTGGCCCTCCTCCCTCCCATACACTAGGGCGTAGTAATTTCCCTCCTTCCTTTCATTCGCTTGAAATATTGTCTATATATTCAACATTGTCTCTTGTATAACTTGGCCAGTTGCTCTATTCTCATACCTCCTGGCTCCACAGCATAAATGAGAATAACATCCAGTAGATAGGGTTGGGCCCTTTCGAGGTAGAGGTTCCAGCACTGCACCTGTCTGAGTGTTCGTCACAGGGCGAGCGTCATAACGTTTAGAATATAGGTAGACATACTCATTATGCGTTAGTGCGTGGCAACCTGATTGCAATAGTGCGCCTCTTGGCTGGTTGCCTCCAACTTCAGCACTCCTAGAAATGTGAAGGGATAGACACTTCATACCTTTAGGTCTGAGAAGGTTACAGGAAATAGAAAAAAAATATATGGTGTATTGCAAATGTTGAGTAAAGTTTGAGTCATTTAACCAGATTTTGAACCCTAGCATAAGCAATGATAAAGCATAATATGATTAACAACCCCATCTGTCATGCTCTGACCTTGCTATATAACCAGTTAATTCATTTTGTGTGACATATTTTATGCCACAGCAGACATGAAACTAATTTACCGTGACAGTATGGCCTGGTCTGTATATTGTATCCTGCATTCCAGACTGAGAGATAAAAAAGAAGAAGAAGAAACTGTTTTAATACACATATTGACTTTCTTTAGGTACATTTAGGCCCAGTTATTTTTTAGAACAGCAATCTAAAAAATAAAAGGCATTAAATAAACAGGCTGTTGTCTGTAGAAAAGTTATGAAAAGTTACAAACAACTTCAGAAAAGACAGTCACCAACATCAGCCTAAGAAAGAAAGTTGGCACAGATCCTTGCTTGAATTATATTGGCGAAACACATTAAACCATTGCTACATAGTTTTACTATAGTCTTCTCTTATATTGAATTATAATGAGAAACAAAGAATGAAGTGGTTCGGCCACTTAATAAGAATGCAACCAAACTCCACAGTATACAGAGTCTTCTACAACAGAATATCAGAAAAGAAGCCGAGAGGAAGACCACGAAAAAGATGGTTAGATGACATAGCAGAATTCATTCAAAAAGCCAAAATAACTATTTACCAAAATCACCCAAGCCACTAGAGCAGCACAAGACAAAAACAGAAAACCATGACACTGGGCAACAACCTGGTAGGAGTGTGACAACAAAAGAAGAAGAAGCTGTGTAGAAGTCATAAAGAGAGTTTTTCGGTGTTATATAGAGGCAGAACTAACATATGGAAGTTAGTTATGAGCAGTAAATAAGTAGCTAGTCTGGAGGCCACAGAGATGTAGTTTTACAGAAGAATTCTGCTAAGATGTCTAATGTTAATATGCTGAAAGAGGTCAATGCATAGAGGAAGTTTGTTATCAACATAAGAAAAAGGAAATCATCCTTTTTTCTGAAATGTCCACATTTTGTGTTTTGTTTAGATTTCAATTGATAAATTGTCTCATATTTCTGTGATCCTATATTTTCAGTTTGGTTTAAAGATATGGAAGAGTCATGTGACCTCACGACCCCTGGTGACCCGCTCAGAAATAGTTCAAGATCTTTACTCTGATATCAACACACTAAAAGAGGTCAAAGGTGAGTGAGAACAAAAGTGTGTATGCTCAGATTGTAGATATGATATATAACTGAGATGACACTCATTTATGTAATTACAGACATTCATCTTCTTCTTCTTCAGCTTGTTGAGCCTTTGAGGTTCATTGCTGGAGATAGACCCCACGTCCATTCATCGATGCTCTTAGCCTTCTCTTCCCAGTTGTTGACTCCTAGTATATCTAGGCCTACTTTCAATGTTATCTCTCCATCATTTTATTGGTCTGCCTTATGGTCTCTTCCCATTATCTTTTCTTATATATTCAATTTTAGGTACTCTGTTCTCTGCCATTCTTTCAATTTGCCCTAGCCATTGCATCCTAGTAGCTTTCATGATGGTGGTAATTAATGATGATTTAAACAATTAAATGAAGACATCAGGAAAAAGTGGGTACAACATCAGTACTAGACTTCATCAAGAAACAACAAATTAAATGGTTCGCCACGTAAGCAGATTACCACCAGACAGTGCACCCCAAAGAGCAATGCTGCTCCGATACAATGGGTACAAAGCAAAAGGCCGGCCACGCAAAAGATGGACCTCAGAGATAACAGAGGCAACGAAAGAGACTATCTACGAAGCGCATACTAGGGCCCTATTTTAGAAATCTCTTCCTGACCTGACGCTGTGAGGCATACAGGATCCGAGAAAGAAGAAGAAGAAGATAAATATCCTTATTGTTTCTCATTCTCTTTATCCACTATTTTGATCCTTATGGTGCCCAAAGATTCGTTTAATGCTCTTTTTTAAAAGGCCTGTAATAGTGTTTCATCTTGTTTTGTTGTGCTCCAGGTTTAGGTTTCATATAGAACAATTAGTCTTATTGCATTTTCGTATATTGTGATCTTGGTGTTACGGGACAGACACTTGGAGTTTAGCTGGTGTTGTAGGTCAGAGTATATGTTATCAGTTATATGAGGACTATCATCATAGCACACTGGACATGTTCATAGGTGCATTGATCTCCTCCTCAACAAATCCAGCAGTGTCCAACGGCCCAACACTCCAGTTCGATGTTGATTAATTAATATTTTTGCTTATGTGGTATGTCAGTCTTCTTTTCGGACTGTACTAATATTGACTCCCATCTTTCGCAATCTGATCAGCTTATGGGATTCACAACCCTGAAACTCCTCAGTTCTAAAAGATTTTCTTAATCTGATCATCTACTGGGATTCACAATCCTGAAACTCCTCAGTTTGAAAATATTTTCTCAATCTGGTCAACAACTGGGATTCACATCTCTGAAACTCCTCTGTTCAAAAAGACTCTCTCAATGCGTTTAGAATGTCATTTCAGTAAAGCATATCTTTTTTCTGCTTGTATTCTACACTTTATTTCTTTTTTTATTATGTTGGAGCTATTGAAGTTTATGACCAAGTGCTTGAATGTTTCTGTTCTTGTCATTACTGACATTGCACTCATTTATTACTTTCTTGAGATAAAACTAATTTATATCCATACTAATATACTCCAGGCAATAGAAGTAAGGGAAGACCCAGAAACACCTGGAGACGGGGGTTAGAGATGGAATGCAAGAGGACGGGGAGAAAGTGGCGAGATCTGGAAAGGATGGCCTTGGATAGGCGGGCTTGAAGGCCTTGGTTGCGGACCTATGCTTCCCTAGGGCGAAGGGTGAAGAAGAAGAAGACTAATATACTACTCATTAATATTAGAATTCATTGATTGATTGATAATATGATCATCACTGCATTTAGGTGAATAACCATGTGTGTTCCAAACTCTTTCTTACATAGGAAGATCTCAGCGACAGTGCACTAACACCATAGCACCAGCGAGGGTCTCCGATGTAATTTTGAAGATAGTTGTCATTTGTAGGAATTTAATTCAAATAAAAAATAAAAAATTGTTTGTCTGGGAAGTGACTTTGCAGCCTGCTCTTATTGATTTTCAACTGCCCAAGGATTCCTTTACATGCTCAACTTGAACACAGGACCTCTGTTTTTATCGTCTGTCTCTGATAGGACTAGGAACTTGATCTCACCTATATTGAAATCTGGGATATCTGGAAAAATATTCCTATCACTCCACGCAGGAGGAACAAACCGAGTACCTACTGAGTGAGAAGCAAGCACCTAACTTCTACGTCACATAAACCCCCATATTAGAGTATAAGTTTGCATATGTAAAAATATGTATAAGTAGAGTGACTATTATGTCTTTGACCTGTCACTAGAACTGTTAAATGAAATTATGGGATGAGTAAGCTCTTACGGTCCACCTTTCACCAATCAGATCTGATAGCATGTTACAGTATAACTTCAGATGTGATACTTTGAAGATGGGTTTTTCTGTTTGTGAAATCTTACAGATGCCAGAGAAAACAACTAAACTGAAAACATTCTCATAACAACTGGGTCTGACTATTCATGGAGAAAAAACAAAGATCATGAGATTAAATGCTAACTCCAGAGACCCGATCATACTGAGAGGATCACCATTAAAGGAGGTGGACACATTTACATATCTGGAAAGTGTTATCAACATTCAAGGGGGTTCAGATGAAGATGTTAGAGTTCGTAATGGTCGACAGGGGATGCACTGTACTCACGTTCTCAACGTAAACCCCACACATCACAACAAGCAACCGCCCAAGTGGTTACCGGGGCCCAATTTGGGGTGTAAAGAATAGAACCACTGTTACCTGCCACGCATGTCGTAAGAGGCGACTAAGGAGGTTTGGCTGAAATCGGATGCATGTGTCCTAAACGTGTACAAGTCTATGCATTTAGGGGCCTACCAAACCAATGTGCAACGTATACACGCTCTTGGCAAAGATCAAGCATATCACAAAGAGTGATTAAAATTGGTCATAAAGAACGAATGCAAAGAAGAAGAAGAAGACAACAAGCAATTAACTTGGTTGATAATGAGAATGCACCATACTCACGTTCTCAACGCAAACTCCATGTATCACAATGTGGGGTTAACTTGGTTGTTAAGAACAAACGCAAACAAATAACAAATAAACATGACAGATCTTAAGAGTCATATCTAGAGAAGAAATATAAAAATAGATGGAACATGACAGATACAAACTACGAAAGTGTGGCAGAGAAAAAAGAGAGAAAGATGCGCAGAAACAAATGTTTGGGGGTCTCTGTGGTTAAGTGTTTAGGCCCTTTGTCTTGTGAGTCGAAGGTCGTGGTTTTGAGTCCGGACCGCGCCATTCTGTTCACGAGTGCAGTTCTTTCCAGAGACCCCTAGGATTGTTGCTGTAGTTACAGAGTTCATGCTTTGCGCAATACCTCTCGGCAGGTGGCGTGTCATTTCTACGGAGAGGGACCGAGCCGTATGGGGTAAAACCCGGTGCAATGAAGTCAATCCTTCGGCTTTAAAACCCTTTAAACATATTTTTGTTCTCCTTCCTTTAGTATCAAGCTGTCATCCATGTAACATCCTGTATGCCGTACTGTTTGGCTGGTGGCTGTCACTGTTGTATATAGTGGTTGGAGTTCTCATGGGTCTTACAGTCATTGGACTTCCTTATGGTAAGGAAATCTATAGTAGTCTATATGTGGTATTATGGATGTAACTGGATATATGTCTGCCATAATAATAGCAGTCAATCGCAAGTGATGATGACAACATACTCAAATGTGTGTTGTTGAAACTCTCCCGTGTGTGAGGAGGTGACTGAGCCCAATCCTGGACCCAAAGGGAGAGAGAGAGGGAGAGAGAGAGAGAAGAAATGTTAAGAGTGTAAAGGATTATTGATGTGAAATGTTGTTTTTGTTTTGATACCTTCTTTGCTAACTTGTTTGCATTACCATTTCCAATTGCTGAGCTCCTTACATTATTATTTATTTTCTTATCCATGGTATTCTGAAATGGACCAGGCTGATATTATAAATTCCTTAAGGGAGAGAGGGCGTGTACATGATTCACGTAATAGCGGTGCATCCACAACACTAACCAGACTGCAAGAACTCAAAGTTAAGTGTGGTGTAGCTCGACAAGAACGCTATGCTGGCAGACAAAGAAGAATTGTAAACCAACAAAGAACCGGTGTCGTTAGTCGCCACACGCTGATGGACATACTGAGAGAGAGATCGGAGCACTTATGGACTAATTTGTTCGACGTGCAGTGATGGTGATCCGACGACTAAACTAAACTAAACTAATTCTGAATATTATTCTAGTAACCCTCATCACTGTAGCTTCTAGTCTTATGCTTGTTTATTAATTATCCATAACTATCTAGACTTTCTTTTGTTTTCTTCTTTTTGTGTTAACGTTAACTCTAGCATATTTTTATCTTTAACCCCTTAAACTTTCTGTGCTGTTACACTGGCTTGCAGTATTTTTGAAGATGCCACAAAACCAGTACATTGGCTATTTCAGTATATATTGTAATATAACTGCTTCTGTGTGTAAATAAAATTACAGAGTGAAAGGGTTAAATTTATTTCCCTTTGAAATGTTTTATTGTCTGACTATTATTTCTTTTGGTACTTTAGTAATATGAACTAGATGTTCTAGAGATTACGTTTGATACTTTAGTAATATGAACTAGATGTTCTAGAGATTACTTTTGATACTTTAGTAATATGAACTAGATGTTCTAGAGATTACTTTTGGTACTTTAGTAATATGAATTAGATGTTCTAGAAAAATGATATATTTGTTTTCAAGTTGCATATGTCTACAAGTTGTTGTTGCTTATCATTGAGAAAAGAAAACACAAAACTATCTATTGTTTTCTTTGCATGTTAATTATTTTTCATAGCCAAGTTCAGTTGGCGGATGGCTGGCTATTTCTTGTGGCCGTTTGGCAAGTTTGTGCACCAGGTAAGTTAACCTTCAACTTCCTTAACTTGGGGATTTAAATTACAAGTATCTCTTAAGTTGGAGTAAATCTTGCTTGAATGGCGAGGGACACTGGTGATAAGGAAAGTAATCCTTCATGCAAAAATCAGTCAGAGGTGTCATAATAAGTACCATGACTATGCCTAAATTCATAGAAGACAAACAAGCAAAAAAAATAGCAAGGAAGATAAGAAGATATATATGATTCTAGCAAACAAATTCTAAATTGAATTATATTGTATTATTTTAAGTTAATTTCTAAAGTTGACAGAAATGAATAAATAAGTAAATGTTTTGTTGAGTCAAAAATCTTGATAAATCTTTGAATATCTCACAAGATTCTGACCAACTTGTGTGTGTATTCATCATCAGGTGCCATGCTGGTTGGTGCAGGCGATCATGGATCTCCATAAATCTCTGTCTCTGGTGTTTGCTATAATCTCAGATGTTGACGCTCTTCCTTGCCATGAAGTCAGGATATCCATAATTTTTTCTCTCTGTCTTCCTCTTGTCTCATCCCACCCCGATTTTACCAGTTGTTACAATGTGTTCTAAACCTCCCTTTCTTAACGCATGCCCAAAAAATGATGACTGCCTCTTTCTTATATTGATGACAAGCTTTCTCTGTGTCTTGACCTCATTCAACACCTCAACATTAGTCTGTGTTTTATTAGTTATGAAACCTAAGTTTTGTTATTTATATGACACACATGTTTCTATTTTCCACATATATGTACTAAATCAGGTTGGATGTATTTTTTTCTCAGACTCACAAATTTGACAGTACCATGGTTATGTTTTCTCAGACTCACAAATTTGACAGTACCATGGTTATGTTTTCTCAGACTCACAAATTTGACAGTACCATGGTTATGTTTTCTCAGACTCACAAATTTGACAGTACCATGGTAATGTATCAGAAGGATGTAAATGGAAAAAAGTTTGACGGTTACAGCCAAGAACTGACTGAAAAGAGTGATGAAGAAAAACAGTCACTATTAAATTCAACCAGATCAGTGAATGTTGATAAAAAGTGTTGCTGGAGTTTCTGGGTAAGTTTTAATAAAGAGATATATTAATAGCAATTAGAATTGACAAGTATTATGGTCAAACCTTCTTCTTCTTTGCGTTCGTTCTTTACGACCAATTTTAATCACTCTTTGTGATATGTTTGATCTTTGCCAAGAACGTGTATACGTTGCACATTGGTTTGGTAGACCCCTAAACGCATAGACTTGTACACGTTTAGGACATGTGCATCCGATTTCAGCCAAACCTCCTTAGTCGCCTCTTACGACATGCATGATAGCTAACAGTGGTTCTATTCTTTACACCCCAAATTTGGGCCCTGGTAACCACTCGGGTGATGGTTAAACCTGACAAGTATGTCTAGAGTTAGTTACCAGAAGTTCAGGCGTTAATTTTTGAGATCTGAGAAGGATCTAATCATTTATACAGATGGTTCAGTGATTCGAGTTGTGCGTAGCTCATGTGCTTTCACTGCTCAAGTCAAAGAGATGATGTGAAGGAAAACAGTGGTGGTTTTGCTGTGACTACGAGCAGTCTCATTATGGAAATCGTGGCAGTAACTAAAGCAATGATCTGACTGGAATCACAGACTTTTATTCATGTATGTTTTCTCAGTGACTCCATGAGTGAGCTCAGGAAGATTGAAACTGATTGGGCTCTGAGACAATGGATAGAGTCACTAAGGAGGTCTAGGCTGACAGAAATCAGTTTTATTTTTGTGCCAGGACATGTAGGTGTAAGGGAAATGAACATGCCTTAGGCATGCAAGTATGACTGTGGTAAAAAGCGGGCGAGTAATGTACCAGGGCAATATTATAAATTCCCTAAGGGAAGGAGGACATCTGCATGATTCAAGTAATAGTGGTGAATCTACAACACTAACCAGACTGCAAGAATTCCAAATCAAATGTGTAGCTAGACAAGAACACTATTCTGGTAGCCAAAGAAGAATAGTAAAGCAACAAAGAACCGGTGTCGTTAGTTGCTACACACTAAGAGACATACTGTAAAGGATATCGGAGCACTTATGGACTAATTGGTTTGATGTGCAGTGATGATGATCTGACGACTAAACTAAACTGTCACCAAAATGTTCACTTTCTAAAATAAAGCATAAAGTAAGACAGTGTTTCAATGTACTGACTCAATGTCTGACTGACTTTTGCAAGAAATTTCCTATTTAAGCTGTAATGTTTTATTTGTTCCATTTTTAAATCTCTCGTTTTTTATTAAAAATTTTACAACAATAGTTGTTTTCAAATTTAATAAAGTTCCCTCTTGATTTTATCTACAGAAACGAGGTACATCTTACTTATGGCTCATACTTGGTGTTCCAATCTTGTTAATTGCTCATTCTATTGTATGGGCTATTTGTTGGTTCTTTGTCATTTCAATTCCTACAGCAAAGGTAAGATGTTGATTCATATGTGCAATGTTTTACTGAAGTTTTTCTTGGTCAATTGTACATTTACATACATAAAACTAGTTCCTAGTCCTTTTGGAGACAGACGATAAAATGTAGGTCCCATGTTCAATTTGAGCATGTCAAAGAACCCTTGGTGGTTCAAAATCGAGAAGAGCAGGCTGGAAAGCTACTGCCATAGCAAAATTCATTAGAACGATTTAAAATAGATTGCTACTAAATTTTTGCACCATCTTCAAAATTACATCAGGTACCCTTGCGGGACTGTAGAGTTTGTGCACTGCCACTGAGATCTTCCTGTGTAAGAAAGAGATCGGAGCACATGTGGTTACTCAACAAAGTGCAATGAGGATGGATCAATCAATCAATTAATCAATCAATCAATCAATCAATCAATCAATCAATCAATACATAGATAAAACTGACAGATTCAGATGTTAATTATTTTGCTGTATTTTCTGAATTTGTTTGTAATGTCTAAAGAGTAAAGGTGGAGAATTGACGTAATTGCACCTGGTTGTCCCATATGGTTTAGTATCTTTCAGCAGAAATCACACATCACCTGCTGAGTGTGTTGCACAAAGCAAAACTTCTGTAAATCTGGTAACAGTTCTATGGATCTCTAGAAAAATTTCACATATGAACTAAACGTAGTGGTCCAATTTTGATCCCATGACCTTCAGAAAGCAAAGCGAATGTCTTAATCACTTCACCACAGAGGTCTTCACGGTGGATCGTGTCTTGCTTTCACACATACTACAAGATATGCAGGTAAAAGTAGATGCTATGGCAGAAACAGCGCAATGAGTTGGTGTTTAAATCAAACAAGAGAAGACAAAAGGGCTGCAATGCAACAACAACATACAGGAAGAAACCAATATTCATTGACGGAAGGGCTATAGAAGATGTTGAGGAATATGTCTACCTTGGCAGTAAGATCAGCCAATCAGGAGGTACAGATGAGAACATTAACACCAGGATTAGGAAAACCACAAAAACTTTTGCTTTCCTGCACACAGTGTGAAAATCTGCTGCCATCGCCACTACAACAAATCTCTGGATATTCAGCTGAAATGGGAAATCTGTCATGTTGTACGGCTAAAAAATGTGGCAAGTCACCAAGTTAAATATAAATAAGTTTCAGACATTTATCAACAAATGTCTTTGGCAAATTCTCAAACTGAGATGGTAAGACAGTCGCAAATGAAGACCTGTAGATAAAAATCAGGGAAGGAACCCATTATAATCCAGTTCAGGAGGAGAAAGCAGCACAGGCATATCCTGTGGAAGACACAGTCAAGTGTTACTAGACAAACACTTGATTGGAACCCGCAAGAGAAAAGAAAAGGGAATGTCCGCAACAGACCTGGAGACAGATTCTTCATGAGGACCTGAAAGATACTAGACTATTCTGGGAAAACAAAGAAAGTGGATAGAAACCGGAAAAATGGAAAAACAACCGTTGAGACTATTTCAATTTGAGTTTGGAATATCCTCATTGCACTTAGGACATGTCCATAGGTGTTCCGATCTCCTTCACAATATCTCCAACAGTATTCAACAACCAACCGTACCAGTTCGATGTTGATTGTTGAGGTCACTCATATAATTGTTTTGCTGTTATTTTCTGACCACTCCAATCACTCCATCGAGGCTCTATGCTCCACGAGGGACGTAGAGAAATAAAGAAGTGAATGTGCTAAAACCACTCAAGGAAATTTCTGACATATAGTCATAGCAAGCTAAAGTGTATGCTTTAAAGCATTTACAAGTAGTTCAACTGATGATTCTGACATTTAAAAAATGTATAGTTATTGGTGACTGGTTAATGAATCAACGTTATTACACTTCAGGCAGACCCATAGGTGCTCAGTCTCCCCAACAGATGTCAAAGGGTATGCATACTGATTATTCCCATGGCTTAAAGGTTAACCACACACTCCACTCACTGAGGAAACCCCCTGACAGCATCGCAAGACAGGCTCTCCGATGGAACCCCAGGGCAATAGAAGTAAGGGAAGACCCAGAAACACCTGGAGATGGGAGTTAGAGATGGAACGCCAAAAAACAGGGAGAGAGTGGCGAGATCTGGAAAAGATGGCCTTGGATAGGCGGGCTTGGAAGGCCTTGGTTGCGGATCTATGCTTCCCTAGGGGCGAAGGTTGAAGAAGACACACTCGTTACTCTGCCCCTCAGGCATACAGTTCTACTTGTACAACAAGTAATTCCAAACTCCTAAAACCACATTAAATCTAAAATGTATAAGCAAATAATAGAATGAGATTATGAAATTATTAGTTTTTAAAATGCATAATCAAGTAACATAATGAGATTCATAGAAAAATAAACAACATAGAAATATAATTTACTATCTTTTATTTGTCAGCTCAACAGTAAAACAATGACAAAAATCTTGTACCTGCCGCCTGATGAAGTGTTGATAGGAGACTCTGACAGTTCATCTGTTGTAAGTTCATTATTAAGATTTATTTCATGTCTTTTTCTGCTTTTTTAAAAAATATCTTATTTAAGTTTGGGGTCACCAATAGCAAAGTTGATAGCTGTGCTAGTGACCCTGTGTCATGGAAATTCCAATATACACAGTCAGCTTGGGCCAATACTTCTGTGTGTATACGGTACATGTTTGGACTACATTAAACCCTGATTCTTTACTTGTGGATCTAAATTACAAGTACCTCTATGGTCAGAGTAAGGCTTGTCTGAATGATGAAGGACACTGGTGATAAGGAAATCAAGCTTTCACAAACAAATTAGTCAGAGACGCCATATTGGTTGCTATGACTATACCTAAATTCATAGCGGACAAGCAAAAAAATAAATAAATAAAGTTCAGTATTTAAATCTGTTTAGTGAAATTTTTCTGACTTTAAACAGTTCTCAGATTCTCTCTTGCGTTCCCTGTTCTCAGATTGATCCGCCTCAATTAGGTACCAGAGAAAAACTGGGAGGTAAATGTAGATGACATGATATTGACCACATCCCCAATTAAATGCTGCTGTCAAAGCAAAATATAGGACTAACACAGCATTCACCCTTACAACATTTCTTTTTTCTCTAGTCCTGTTTTGTCTTGCAGTGTCAGGACAAAAACGGATTTTTGGAATGGGATCTTATGTGCACTTTTGTACATGGTATGAAAATAGGTTCCTAGATATTTATCTTTATAAAGGACATGTTAGAGAGAGAGACACACAAAAACTACAAGTCAGTGGGGAATAAAAAAAAAAGGATGGGTGAGTAAGTACAGGATATAATTGAACATTAATGTTCAAGTTCAAGTAGTAGCATGTCCATTGTGGAATGTCCCTTTTATCACAGCCTGCATACAAAAACTCTAGGTCTCTAGCAAGTTCTCATCCCTCCTCCAACATCATGTTCACGGTTTCTTTTATGTCATGCTGCCATCTTCATCTTGGTCCTCCCCTGCCTCGTACTCTTCATTACTATTCTTACCAAACCACTGTGATGTTTAACATGGCCAAAATATGTCATCTTCCGGGACATGATGTCATTTTTAAGAGCCAATGCTCCTCGATATGTGGGTCTTGTAGGATGTCTGTTTTTTGTGTCTTCTCTGTCCAAGATGTTCTAAGAACTTTTCTGTAACACCTTGTTTCAAAAGCTTCGATTTTGTTCTTTAATGTTCGTATTATGGTACATGATTTACATCCATATGTTGCCACAGGGAATATGCATGTTCTCAGAAGTCTTACTTTTGTTTCTTTGCAATAATGTGATAAGGAAAAAATGGTTCAATGTTACTAAAACCCCCATTATTGTATTTTTAGTAAACTCATCACTACTCAGTATCTAGCAGGATTGTTTGATGAATTCCCTCCATTGTTATTGCAGCTCTTTCTAATTCACTGGCATAAAAAATACTAGTTGGGGGTCTCAGTGGCGAAGTGGTTAAGTTGTTTGCCTGTCGTATGGAAGGTTGTGGGTTCGAATCCCAACTAAGACATGTGTGAAATTTTGTCATGAGATCCCTAGGATTGTTGCTAAAGCTACAGAGTTCATGCTTTGTGCAATGCTCTCAGCAGATGGCATGCCATCTCTGGCGACAGGGACGGAGCTATATGGGGAAACCCGTTGCAACAAAGTCCATCCTTTGGCTTTGGACCCTTTGAAAGTAGGCAAGTGTTATGTATCTTCTTCTTCTTTGCGTTCGTTCTTACGACCAATTTTAATCACTCTTTGTGATATGTTTGATCTTTGCCAAGAACGTGTATACGTTGCACATTGGTTTGGTAGGCCCAGAAACGCACAGACTTCTACATGTTTAGGACATGTACATCCGATTTCAGCCAAACCTCCTTAGTCGCTTCTTACGACATGCGTGGCAGGTAACAGTGGTTCTATTCTTTACACCCCAAATTTGGGCCCTGGTAACCACTCGGGTGGTGTTATGTATGAGACATCATGGTCAGAAAATAGACTGGTCAAGATTTAGCTTCACATCCCCATAGAGGCTTCCCAGAACATACCTATCTAGCTAATGAGGTAAAGACTGATATGTTCTACTTCATGATAAAGCTTGCTGGAGATCTGGAGACTTATTGGTTATTGGTTACCGAACTGAATTCACAGCACTCCGAGCAGACCCATAGCTGCTCAGTCTCCCCCAACAGATGTCGAAGGGAATGCATACTGATGGTTCCTGTGGCTTGCTGGTTAAACACACTACTCTCTCTGCCTCTCAAGCATCCAGTTCTACTTGTAAAAACGTTGCTGTATTTTGTCATTGTTTTTGTAATTTGTAAAACTACAGTACTTTGTAATTACGTGTTTTGCCAATCAAATAGTTTTACTGCAGTTCCATATATATATACCGAATAGTTCTACTTGTACAATGTGTAATTCCAAACTCCTTAAATCATTGGATCGTCAATTTTAGTGTTCTCATCCAACAGTAGGTCGCCAAGGGACCAAAGAACATCCCCCGTTACCATCCTAAACTCCTGAAAAATCTATGCTTTTGATGCAAGCTGTCTGCTATCTCGTTGTCGCGAACACACATATCTGATGATTTATCATCTGGAAGAGAATCAACTATTTCATCTTCAGAACACCTTGAAGGTTGTAAGATAGTTAGTCGTCTTCAAAGTAGTAGATTGCTCTATTCATGGCATTACATCCACTGAAACATTAGTGAAACAAATTTCAGGGATTTGAAAGAAATCTCAGGAAACCAACCATATCAAAAAGAGTTGCTATGAGAAAGTGCTAACCTGTCTGATGCTACAAATAAGAACGAGAAAATTGAAGTATTTTGAACTTGTAAAAAAGCATGAAGGGTTGAAGAAGATCATTATGAAAGTAGACTTCCTGGCAAAGAGGAGCAAAGCAAGACCACAGAGAAGATGGCTTCAGGAAGTAACTGATAACTGCAGAGAAATCTGTCTTATGAGAGAGAGAGAAATTCAGAAAGACTGTTAGGGTGGCAAAATTCTGCTCAAGACAAGCTATTTGTTGATGATGATTTTGAAGTGATGTAAACAAAAAGTTTGGTCGTTTTACTGAAGTCTTTCATCTTACATTGTCATATAAATTGTTTACAACATTGATTTTTAATTATGTTCTTCTTGTTTATCCATTTCTCAACAGAATAAAAGTGATGAGATTAGTGAGATTATCATGTACACACATCAGAGTATCAATGTTTATTATTACAAGTATGCTTTTGATGGTGTCAACGTCATTTTAGCAAGTATCCTTTATATTGTTGTATACACAAGTTCTGTTTTTAAAAATTTGAGTTGAATGGTTCATTCAAGTTTTACATAAGTTGGGGTTGTTTAATTTACTGCGATACATTATCTGTTTTCTTCTGAAATTTCTTGTTTATTTTTTTAAATTTTTTTTATCTTCTTCTTTATTTGCATTTTTATTGAAAATTGTGGCATATCCTTTACAGGACGTAGCCATCAACCACATTAACCGAGTCATTGAATTTCTAGGCAGCACTTATATGTTCAGTAATTTGACATTGCTTTCTGAAAGGTGAGGCCTATTTGTACCTTTTGCAAAAATTTCACGGAAAAGAATTTGCGTTCAAACTGCCTGCCACAGAGTTTGAACCAGGTACGCTTGGGTTGTGAATCGAGCTAACTACCACTTACGCTACAGATGCCCATGCATTTTTTATTGGTTATTGGTTACTAAACTGATGTCATTGCACTCTGGGCAGACCCGTAGGTGCTCAGTCTCCCCAACAGATATTGAAGAGTATGTATACTGATGGTTCACATGTCTCGCTGGTTAAACACACCCCTCACTCTGTTGGTGAACCGCTGTTGAGAATAAACGAAGGATCTCCGCCCACATGCACAAACTCCTTTGCAAGGCAGAGAATCAATTTCCACGATAAGGACTGGCTATACCGCAGTCATTCAACTCATCAGCACATGGACACACCTTAAGCTTAGGTTGATTTGATTACAGCATCTCTCTACAGAGTATAATAGTGCGAAAATTGCGTTGTTGAAGATTGGAGTAGCAAGAAAAGAACAGCATAACAGGTACGTGAGTAGGCTCATCAATCAAAATCGAACTGGTATGGTCAGTCACTGGACGCTGTTGGAGATATTGCGAAGGAGATCGGAGCATCTATGGACATGTCCGGAGTGCAATGAAGATATTCCAAACTGAAATAGAAACTGAAACTCCTCACTCTGCCTCTCAGGCATCCAGTTCTACTGTACAATGGATAACTCCAAACTGCTTAAATTGTTGGATCGGCTTAATATCTATTTTAGTGTTACATTTTCTTTAGTATCTAATAATAGATACAGCTGCCACGTATATAACTACCACAGCTCATGGGTAGCTTCCTTCTTCTATCCCTACTCTATTTGCTAGGCTGCAAAGATTTATACCGTTTCCAGGGCTAGCACATGTGTGTAACTAGTGAGTAATGAAAACTACATGTATGTTGAATGTCAATAGAAGCATTGGCTAGGACAACTCTCTCTAAGTGACAGTGGATGAAAAAAGAAGGCTTGGACATCCAAAGAAAACATGAAGAAGAGCTGTGGAGAGTTTAAAGGTTGTAACCTGATGGGGCAAACAATTAATAGAAAGGTGATAGAATGACAAAAATGGAAATCTTTTGTGGACGTCTTATGTATCAAATGGAACACAAAGAGGATATAGGTAGGTAGATAGATAGATGGATGGATGGATAGATAGATAGATAGATGGACGGATGGATGGAAGGAAGGATGGATGGATGGATGGAAGGATGGATGGATGGATGAATGAATGGAAAGATGGATGGATGGATGGATGGATGGATTAAAGGATGGATTGAAGGATGGATGGATGGAAGGATGGAAGGATGGACGGACGGAAGGATGGACGGACAGATGGACAGACAGATGGACGGACGGATGGATATATGAGAAGAAATAGAGTTGAAAATTGTGTGACAGCTGACAAACTCTATGGGGCAAGGGAAAGGCAAAGAAATGAATACTTGGATGAGTTAACCCCATGTGCCATGGAAATTTCTAGATTTGAGACCAGCTTTGGCCAAACATTCTCATTGTGCATACTGTACATTGTTGGACTACAGGTTACCTGATCCTTTACTTGGAGCTCTAAATTACCAAAATCTCAGAAGCCGAAGTAATACTCGCCTGAATGGTGAGGGACACTGATGATAAGGCAAGCAAGTATTCACATACAAAAATTACCCAGACTCTCTATATTAGACATCATCACTACACCTAACTTTATAGCAGGCAAACTTTAAAAAAATAAAACTTTATTCCATGTAATGATCGAGACAACAACACAGAACTGATAAAGGAATCTAGTGATCATGTGAGACGGAGAGCCATGACCACCCATGCTTATCAGTATGACACATGATGATGATGTTGATATTTATGTCTAATCCATATTGCAGACTTCTAGAAGTATTTTGTGTTAGAATTTGTGTTTTCCTTAACTATCACTCAGACTTGCTTGTCTTTGTTATCTTATCAATTGTTTTGGGCTACGCTGTGGGTGATGATATAATTGATGGAGTCACAGTAGGTATTCATTCTTTACAAACATCATCATGTGTCAGGTGTTATTGATTGGATTGATTGATTGATTGATAGGACCATCATCATTGCACTTCAATCAGTAACCATGTGTGCTCCAATCTCTTTTTACACAGGAAGATCTCAGCGGCAGAGCACAAACTCAGTAGCACCGCGTGGGTCCCTGATGTAGTTCTCTCTCTCTCTCTCTCTCTCTCTCTCTCTCTCTCTATCGCGATTGTTCTTTTTGGCCATTTTAATTATTCTTATTGTGATATATAAACAACCTTTGCCAAGAACGTATTTTTATGTCACATCTTCAGCACATTTGGAGCTCTGGTGCTTATCCTTCGGCGATGTGTCCAGTTTCAGCCAGCGTTTACTTGGTCCACTCTCCGTTCTGTAGCCATCTAGTGTTTTTACGGTGTGGGGTAGCTAGCCCCACACCCAACCTCCTTAGTCGCCTCTTACGACATGCGTGGCAGGTAACAGTAGTTCTATTCTTTACACCCCAATTTGAGCCTCGGCAACCACTCGGGCGTGATGTAGTTCAGAAGATGCTGAAAATATTTTGTAGAAATTAAAACAAAATATTTCTTTTTGAATTTGGTTCGGCAGCGGCTTTGAAGCTTGCTCTTCTCGGTTTTGAACTGTCAAGATTTTTTTTACTTTCTCAGCTGAGATCTATGGAGAAATCTGAGATATATGGAGAAATCTGAGATCTATGGAGAAATCTGAGATCAAAGGCTCCACAAGGGAGCAAACCAAGCACCTAACCTCTAAGCCATAGAGACCCCCCGATGTTTACGTTGTACAAATATCACCATGTGTCAGGCGTTGTTGACTATCTTACCGACAGTGCCCTGGGTGAACCCAGCTCAAATATGAATAAGCTCAGAGTGTCTCATCCTTTTGGAAAGATCTGCTTGGAGTTTGCTTATTGTGTATAAGAGTTTGACATTTGAAAGGCCTCGCTCCCCCATCCTCACCTTCTGGCTGTGATCAAGCTTTCGTTTTTCTTTTTCGATCCAGAAGCACTTGAGCTGAAAGCTCTTCGGCTCGGTGTCATGGACATCGTAACCCTTCTGTTCGGTGCCATGAACACCATAAATCTGGGGAACCTGTGTCTTTTCTACCAGTCTGCAGAATTGAACCTGCACTCACAGAGGACTTGTCACCCGTAGTCCAACGTGCTACAAACACACTGGGCGGGCAGCAAGTCAGTTTCATCAAAGCTAGTAACCTCCTGATACAGACTCCCTGTTGTAAAGAACGATGAAGGAGAAAAAATAACACTGTTGTAACATTAAATTGGTGCGGTTAATTACTGGACGCTCTTGGAGATATTGTGAATGAGATCAGAACACCTATGGATGTATCTGAAGTGCAATGAAAATATTCCAGACTGAAACTGACACTGTTGTACCACCAATATTACATAGCTATTTTTCAACCTCATATTTAAGACATCATATTTTTAAGAGTCTCTGTTGTGTAGAGGTTAGGTGATCACCTCTCATTCCAATGGTACTCATTTCACTCCGTTGTGGAGCCATGGGCATATTTTTCCAAAGTTCCTTGATCTCATTTTAGGTAAGATCGAGTTCCTAGTCCTATCGGAGACGGACAATAAAAGGTATGTCTGATTTTCAAGTTGAGCACAAAAAAAGGCAGTTTAAAATCGAGAAGAGCAGGATGGAAAACCGCTGCCTTTGCTAAATTAATTAAAAAAATTGGAAAAAAATTAATTCCTAAACAATATTTATACCACCTGCTAAATTACAACGGGACCTCGCTGGTGCTACAGAGTTTGTGCACTGCAGATGAGATCTTCCTGTGTAAGAAAGAGATCAGAGCACACATGGTTAATCACTGAAGTGCAATGATGATGGTCCTATCAATCAATCATATCAGGAGCTGCTTCTATTATTGATTGCAACATATGCTTCCAAGTGTTGCGGTGCTGCAAGGGAGCAAAGAATAGTAACACTGTAACCTACAAGGCATGTCATAAGAGACAACTGAGGTAGGGGACTAGAGAAGCTACCCTAGTAAATAAAAAACATTTCAGAAATCAGATGTGCTGGCCTATTTCTAGGTGCATGACTGGCACAACGTACAATCACTCTTAGGCTCAGACCACATACAAATCACAAAGAGCAGTTTAGCAAGTGGTCGATGTGGGGCATTCTTCTTCAGCGATCTCTGGTCATGCGCCTAATTTACTGTGCATCACAAACTGGGCAGTCAGCTTTGGATCTGTCAGGTTTCCCCAAAGCTTAGTTTTCAGGTCGACTGGATTTGGCCACATGTTGCTTCTCAGCTCACCCAGGAGAGGACAGTCTTACAGGATATGCTCCGGTGTCAGTTCTGACTGTTGACACTGGTAGAGAGCTGTTTGACTTATTCCTAGTCTATGTAAGTGTTTGTTGAATGGAACATTCAAAGAAGAAGACAAATGCATCGTAAACACTGTTCAACAATTTATTGGTTAAATATTTTTATATGAACTGACATTTTTTCTGTTTAATTATAATTTAAATGTACCTGTTGATCAAATTTACAAGTAAATTATGGATTGTCTGATCCTTCAGAAATGTGTTCTGAGTGTGCTAGCGATTATCCCCTTGACTTACTACATTGGGATGGCTATTACCAGGTTTGTGTTGTTTCTTTTCCTTTTAAACATGAAGCAAAGGAATATTATTTTGTACTTCTTATGCTTCTAAAACAATCACTGTGACTTTATTGTAGACTTTCATTGTATATTTAAAAAAAAATTATTAATTAGCTGTCTAAAAAGTTTTAAAATATGAATTTGTTTTAATATCTATTCTCTATCTGTTTTTCCTTTTGGCGTCAGGCTGAAAAAAGAGGCACCTGAAGCCAGCCTCCTTATGCACTTTGTAAAATTTAGTGCATTAGATATTCTGTAGATCCATCGTTTTTGTGGTCATCCATGAGTCTGTTGCCATTGTATGTGAGTGCTAGTGCTCTCTGCGGTAGACTTTCTTGTGGTAACCTTGATACATGTCCAAACCATTTGATCTGTTCATTCTGAATATATTGTAGCACCAACAAGAATTCCACACTATTCTGATTACGTCGTTTCTGATTTTTTAATATCTAACCTTAATATATTTGGTCCATATAATAAACAGAACTAATTTAGACACAGATCTAAACTCAGCCTTTTGGCTACTTGATTGCTGCTAAGGGGTCTTCTGCCTTCATAGAGCCAATAGACAACTAAAACAAATTCTAAGGAGCTATCGTTCGAAAGAATGTTGGTTCTTTGAGTTTTTATATGTTCCAAACATAACTGGGTCCACCCGCTGCAGCACTAACGGGTAAGGGCCCAATAAAAAAAAAACAGACTGAAACAACATGAACTATATTGACCTAACAGACAAAGACAGATTTAAATTCAGAAGAAATATTGTGTAACACATTTATTTTCTGCATTTAGGAATGCTTACTATTTATTTTACTGATATTATTGAAATATTTTTCCCCAGCATTTCCGCACAAAGCAGCTTTGCAGTTGGAGCCATACTGAATGCAACATTTGGTTCAATGGTGGAGGTTATTTTATTTATAATTATGTTAAAGAAGGGCAGAGACACAAAACAGGAATGCTATCAAGAACTAGTCAAGTCATCTTTGACTGGTATACTGATTTTTTCATATTTCTGACTTTTTTTCTGGATTATTTGTAGTTGGTTTTGGTTGTTACTCGCCCGTGTGTTGCTGGGGCCCGCAACAATGTCTCCAGTGTCCCCATCCAAGAGGCAGTCATGAAGAGACCAAAGAACATCCCCTGTCCCTGACATTCAATGCTACTGATGCAAGGAGCACTCTCATTTCCGCAAACACCCTCATGGCCAGGACAGTAGATCCACGTACGCTGCTGGAGGCTGGAACTTTCAATAGATAACATCCACTCACTCCGTAACCTGACATTTTGGACCTTAGACATTAGCATATTTATTTTGAATAATAAAGATATTAGTATATATGTTTTTGATATTGGAAATGCTAACATCTTGAAACTGATAATGGCGAAACAAGTAAAAACAAAGTACTGTAGTTTTACAAAGCACAAAAACAATACACAGCGACGTTTCGAGCAAAAAGCCTTTATTAAGCAAAGGATACACCAGAAGGAAAGAAATTCACTTCTTAAATGGCAGATATAACATATACAATTACACAATAAATCCCTAACGGCCCTCAAATAAATCTAACCAATGTGCCACTGTGAAAAGGCGGACATGACGGCAGAGCACATACCGCAAGACTGCCAGTTGTTAGCAGGCCTGAGAAGCGAAACCTGACCCGATAACACAGAGATTCGCAAGAAGCTGTACGGAGAGACGGATTCCCTAAAAACAGCAATAAAATTCATAATAAAATTTGGTTCATCGGTCTAGGCGGGTATCGACAGAGAGAAAGAGAGAGAGAGAAATAAATCTAACCTAAATGACAATGTCACGATGAATAGTTACATAATATTAATTCAGTCGTCCCTTTATATCGAGAAAACTGATAATGAACGATTAACTTTTTTATTTCTAATAATGAAGATGTTAATATCTTGTTTCACATTTTTAAAAAAATCATTAAAGTCATCATGACCTTTTACATAAGCGTCATCAACTCGGACACAAAAGTAAAAAATATAATTTTTTAAATGTTGAATATTACTTCTGTTTATTTCAGGTGCAATTCTGTGCAGCATTTTATTTATTCCAGTGAGTACTTTGAAACATATTTCTTATATTTCTTTTAGTCACTGAAAATTTATTAGAAAGATTAAATTGAAGTTCCAAGAACAATTTTCACCATCTTTAAAATGACATCAGGGAACCCTCGCCAGGGAGTTTGTGCACTGCTACTGTGATCTTCCTGTTTAGGAAAGAGATCTGAGCACACATGGTTATTGACAGAAGTGCAATGATGAGGTTACGATAAATCAATCAATCAATCAATCAATCAAATAGTGACAATTATAAATACATAGTGGTGCTAGCATGGTTAGTTTGTTAAGCAGTCTCGTTGGTGCATAGTATAATTTAACAGATAGTCAAGGGTTTGTCTGTTGATCGCCCTTGTGATGCCGGGCCCATAGAAGCAAAGACTAGAGTACCACTGCAACCTACAAGACATATCGTAAAAGGTGACTGATGTAGGACCTAGGAAGCTACCTAGTAAAAAAAAGCATCGAGAAATTGGATGTTCTGGCCTACTTGTAGGTGCATAACTGGCAAAACGTACAATCGCTCTTAGGCTCAGATGACATACAAACAGAGTAGTTAACAAGTGGTCAATATGGAGCATTGGAAGAAGAAGAAGAAGAAGAAATCACTCTTTGTGGGATTTAAGTGTAAGTATCTTGTGCTATGTTTACAGTAAAACTGCAATATCTACACATATCTACACAACACATCCAGTTTCATGATGAATTTTTTATTCAGTTTTACTTTCTCTGTTGTTTCATGATGGTAGATTTGATAAAAATGAAATTTCATATTTTTTACCTTAAATGTTACTTGGGCTGCAGCTTTTACGCCGGTTCCTTCTTTTTTTTTTAAAACTGCCAACAGTTCTTGTCTGTCCTTCTTCATCTTCTTGTGTTCTTCTGTTATGAATTCAGGTGCAGTCTTGGTACTGGTATGGTGTTTCTTACTAATTTTTGCACGAAGGCTTGCTTTCCTTTTTATCAGTGCTCCCCATCATACAGGCGTGCCTTCTCCTACTTCAGAGGTATGCTTGTCTGTCCTCAACTTTAACACAGGTCAAGTGGATAAGTTGAATGTCTTACCGTATGGATCAGAGACATGGAAAACAAGAACAAAAACAGACAGTTGTATAAGAAGCTTTGAGGGACGATGTCTCAGAATATAATTCTCCAAATTTGTTTGGATCAAAGGACACCACATACTGAGATCATCCGACGCACATATATTAACAATATCAATAAAATAAAAAGGAGATGGAATGGTTGAAACATACATTAAGAATACAGAATACCAGACACTCACATATGACTCTGAAATGGAATATGGATAGCAGTAGTGGTAGGAGAAGACCTAGAGAGACGAACTGCAGACATAGAAAGACAAAAGGTGGGAAAGACCTGGAAGCATCACCTTCTGGTCCAAGGCTAGTTATTCATCTAGTATTATACTGACCAATCTTCTTCCCCCTTTACTCCTAGGGAGGCATAGGTCTGCAATCAAAGTCTTCCAAGCCCTCCTAGCCAAGGCCATCTTTTCCAGATTGCCTGATTTCCTTTCAGATTTCATCTGGTCGCTTCATGAATCCTAACTTGCTGGGATCTTTTTCCTTGGGTGGCGAGCTATGAATTTCCTTAGTTGTGGTTTCTGTAGCTATCTAGTGTTTTTTACAGGATGGGGTAACTAGCCCCACATCCCACCTCTTTATCTGCTTCTTACGACATGCATGGCAGGTAACAGTGGTTCTATTCTTTACACCCGTAATTGTATCCCTGGTAACCACTCCGGCAAAACTGACCTACATCGCATCAAATACTCTGTATCTGAAGATTGTCCCACTATATTCCATCAGAGCACACACCTACTTTGGATCAGTCATTACATCTACAGGCAGCCATTAATATTCGATTTAATGATGTTAACTTTGTCTTGCATAAATATTGAAATGATTATTTTTTGTTCTGTATAATTATTCAATTCATTATTTTTGCCTCTTGTTTTTATATGAGGGAGTCTGAAAGGAAAGGGGAGGGGGAAATTGTGTTTGTGTCTTCCTAATTTCTTTATTGATACTTACTTCCAGGGCATGTCCATGGTCATTGGTGGATTGAAGTTTAGAACTCAGAGGTTCAACCCAAGATCTGCCAATATCAGTGCTTCTCTTCTGTTTGTGGCTATAGTTGGTAGGTACTTCCAGATTGCTATATCCACCTTTAACAAGTTTCTGTGGCTATAGTTGGTAGGTACTTCCAGATTGCTATATCCACATTTAGCTATCCACCTTTAACAAGTTTCTGTGGCTATAGTTGGTAGGTACTTCCAGATTGCTATATCCACCTTTAACAAGTTTCTGTGGCTATAGTTGGTAGGTACTTCCAGATTGCTATATCTACATTTAGCAGGTTTCTGTGGCTATAGTTGGTAGGTACTTCCAGATTGCTATATCTACATTTAGCAAGTTTCTGTGGCTATAGTTGGTAGGTACTTCCAGATTGCTATATCCACATTTAGCAAGTTTCTGTGGCTATAGTTGGTAGGTACTTCCAGACTACTATATCCACATTTAGCTATCCACCTTTAGCAAGTTTCTGTGGCTATAGTTGGTAGGTACTTCCAGACTGCTATATCTACATTTAACAAGCTTCAACTCTTCTCTCAATCTGCTTATTCAGTTTCCTTGTTTCTGTTGGTTACAACAATGATGTAGCATTTATTTTTTGTGATATGGTTTTATAGCTATATTGAAAAAGGACAATGAAAAGTGAGGCCATGTGTTACCAGAGCCAAACATGGACAATGAGCAAAGCACAGTCACAAAAATAGCTACATGTAAAATGCAATGTCTACAAAATGTTACCAACAACACCAGAAAATACAGTCACCAACATCAGTATAAGAAAAAAAGTTGGCACAGAACCTTGCTTGAATTACATATAGAAACAAAGAATGAAGTGGTTTGGCCACTTAATAAAAATGCATTCAAACTCTATTGTATACAGAGTCCTCTACACACAGAATATCAGGAAAGAAGGTGAGAGGAAGACCATGAAAAAAATAGATATATGGCATAGCAGATCCTGTCAAAAAGCAAAAATAACTATCACCCAAGCCACTAGAGCAGCATAAAACTAAAACAGAAAACCATGACAATGTTCAACAACCCGGTAACAGTGTGACGACAAAAGAAGAAGAATGAAAAGTGAAGTATTTTGGTAATATAAAAAGACATAGAAGCTCGGAGAAGACAATCATTGAAGGGTATGTACCAGGAAGAAGAAAACGGGAAAGACTAAGAAGAAGTTGGGTACAAGATGTGATAGCTGAATTGCAAATGGATTGGGGTAAAGTTCATGTGATTGAAATGTTTTTTAGGAAAGTTTGCCAAGGGAGGGAAGTTCTGTAAGAGAATGCTATTGAAAAAATAATTCTGATCAATACTTGAGGATATAAATTACAAGTACATCTGAAGTCGGAGAAGGCATGCCTGTATGGTGGGGACACTGATAATAAGGAAAGCAGGTATTCACGCAAAAACATACAGATCTCAAAGAGTGGTTAACAAGTGGTCGATATGGAGCATTTGAGGAAGAAGATGAAGTGGTAGAATGCATGCATCAGAGATCATGAAACACGCATGTCTAGATATGAAATGAAGAAATATTAGTTGTTGTTTTTTATTAATTTATCTCATGCTGTTTATATAACTGGCTGGGGTTTTCCACAGGTGTGTTTGCTCCTACTATCTTCTATAAAATATTTGGTAGTTTGAAGTGCAAGGGTTGTGAACCTATTTTTAACGAGTTAACCATTCAGGAGCCTAACTCATCTGCACCGGTTATTCTCAACAGTACAGCTGGGTTCTTGTGTCAACAGTGTGAGCAGTCATTGGTAAGTCCAAGTCCATGTTTGAACTAGTAGTTCTTGAGATTTTGTAAAAGACATAGCTGAGAATGTCTGTGAAGTTTAAGACATAGCTGAGAATGTCTGTGAAGTTTAAGATATAGCTGAGAATGTATATGAAGTTTAAGACATAGCTGAGAATGTCTGTGAAGTTTAAGACATAGTTGAGAATGTCTGTGAAGTTTAAGACATAGCTGAGAATGTCTATGAAGTTTAAGACATAGCTGAGAATGTCTGTGAAGTTTAAGACATACCTGAAAATGCCTGTGAAGTGTATGACAGAAATGAGAATATAAGACAGACCTGAGAATGTCTATGGAGTGTATGACAGAAATGAGATTGTCTGCGAAGTTTTAGACAAATTGGTTATTGGTTACTAAACTGACGTCATTGCACTCCGGCAGACCCATAGGTGCTCAGTCTCCCCAACAGATATCGAAGGGTATGCATACTGATGGTTCCTGTGGCTCGCTGATTAAACACACCCTTCTCACTCTGCCTCTCAGGCATCCAGTTCGACTTGAACAACGGGTAACTCCAAACTGCCTAAATCGCTTGATCAATTCAACATCGATTTTAGTGTCCTCATCCAACAGACAGTCGCGAAGAGACCGAAGAATATCACCCTTATCCATCTTCAGCTCCCCAACAATCGATGCTGTTGATGCACGCCTGTCCGCTCTCTCATTACCGTAAACACCCGCATGTCCAGGACAGTATATCCACGTAAGCCGCTGGAGGTTAGAAACTTCTATAGACAACATCCACTCATACCGAAACCTGCCCTTCTGGATCTTGTGAAGCATCGGCTGAGAGTCAGACACAACAACTGCCCCAGTAAATGAAGTCCCAGAGATTCAATGGAGGGCAGCAGTAACGGCCTCAATCTCCATCCTCATACTAGAAGTAGTTGTCCTGTATTCCCCACTTCGCTCTGCAACAACCCTACCATGTGCATTAGCCAAGAAACCCCAGCCGGACTTCTCACCACGTTGAACTGACCCATCGGTATATACAACAACATCATCATCCCTTGCATTATCTTCTATCAGCTGCTTAACTGCGAGATCAGCCTTCATGTTGCCATAATCTCTACATTCTCTTCCAAGAGTAATGATAACGTTGAGATAGTTGGTCATGCTACCATCTGTTGGGATCCATTCTTCCCTTTGGTAGGGTCGCAACCGTAGTCACCTGGCCAATTGTTCTCTCAGCCTGGGCCATCCACGACATGCCACGCTTGATTCTCGTACCCTTAACATCATTAGTGTTCTTGTGTAGTGGATGTCTCTTATCCGCAGTAACCCGCATATATGCCTTGGTTTGGGCGAATGCATGACGGGAGCGTAGTGACAGAAGGCCAAGCATATATCTCATCTTCACAATGGGGGTATCTCTAGTGCAGCCCAGGACTATACGCATACCTTCATTCTGAACCTGTTCGAGTCGTTCACATTGTGATCTTGATATCGTAAGAATTCCGAGTCCCTAATCTACCACTGACATAACCAGTCGATCGAACAAAAGGGCAAGTAGTCTCTGCTCAAGGTGTGCGGCCACCATAACTTTAAGAGCCGCAAGACCACGCTTGCACCGTTGAATCGTCTGTTCAATATGGTGTTTGAAAGATAGACTACGGTCGAAGGTTATTCCAAGAAGGTTATTCTAGTTTTAGACAAAGCTAAGAATATAAGACATACCTGAGAATGTCTATGAAGTGTATGACAGAAATGAGATTTTCTGCGACATTTTAGACAAAGCTGAGAATATAAGACGAAGCTGAGAATGTCTATGGAGTTTATTTAAAAAAATAAAATAATATAGTTTGCTATTTTAAAGCTTTGTTACCAGAAGCATCTTGAGTTGTGAAAGTGAAATTCTTTTGTTAGTGAGCTGTTTCTTATCAAGACAGAAACATATAAATTGGCTGTGATGAGAATAAAGAAGTTTGGAATCAAATGTGTGTTGAGCAGGGAGGTGTGTGAGAGGTGACAGTTTAGGTCCAGGTGTAACCAGTGTGTGACAGGAACAGTCAGCATTTATATCCTATGTCATCTGCTGAAAGAGACTACATTTATGGACACGGCAAAAGTGTAGTGATGCCAGTTCTCGAACACCGATTACTGAATATTAAAAAAAACAGACACTTAGAACGAATATCTCACTCATCTCTGGTGCCTCAAAACGAGAAAGTTTGGATATATGAGATTTATAGTCTTATAAAATGGGACGGATTACCATAATATATAAGCGTTCGTCTATCAACTCGGACACAAGAGAGATGTGGGTTCAATTCTACATTCAACATTCCACGCATGGGGAAAGAAGTTGGCCCTCCTACCTCATGCATACTTTTTTATTTCTTTTCTCCAATCCTGTTTTGCATCACAGCATCAGAATAAGAAGAGATTTCTAGAACGAGCCCTTGAGTGCGCTTCAGAAATAGTGTCTTTCGTCACCTCTGTTATCTCTGAGGTCCACCTTTATTCCTACGCAAACAGTGAGACTGGAAAGAATTCAAAATGAGACTATGCGCATCATTCTGGGATGCACCAAAGATACACCAGTAGTGTCAATGCGATTCCTTCTTGACCTCCCAACTATTGCTAACAGAATTGAAACTTGGAGGGTTCGATCATATCTAAGAATCAATGCAAACAAGGAACATCCTCTCCATGAAGAACTCATTAAGTAGAAAGGGTGTAGACTCAAGAGAGGCAGATCATGGCTGAGTCAGGCGGAAGATACTCTTAGGAAAATATGTGATCATTCCGGAATTGAAACAGGAGAGGAATGGATTGCTGTGCCACCTCAATTTCAGACTGCTTTCACCATTATTACATCTATTAAGAAAAACTGCAAACAAAATAATCTATCACTGATTAACATGGAGGTGGAGGCCCTCTTGAATGACATCATCAATGATACAGATGTGGTTATTTACACCGATGGTTCAGTCATTCGCCAACAACGCTGTACGTGGGCTTTTCAGCACGCTCAGGAGGAAAAATAATAAGAGAGGCCAGTGGGGCCTACACAACAACCACAAGTAGCTTGACAATGGCGGTTCGGGTGGTTACAGAGGCGGTGAACTGGTTGGCATCTCACAACTACTCTCGTGTTTTCATACTCAGTGACTCCATGAGCATGATTCGTAAAGTCGAATTAGGAATGGTGAGACGCAACTGGGTGGAGGTACTGGTACAGACAATGATCAGAGAAATCACCTTAATTTTTGTCCCTGGACATGCAGGAGTTAGGGGTAATGAACAAGCTGATAGATTGGTGGCTGGCTTGGCTACAATATTAGAGGGAGCTGCTATGGATCGCAATGACATTCTTCACGCATTGAGAGAGTCTTTCCGAACGGAGGAGTTTCAGGGCTGTGAATCCAAATCGCTGACCAGATTGAAAAAGATGGGTGTCAATATTAGTGCAGCTCGAAAAGAACGACATACTAAATATGCAAACAGATTGATTAATCAACATTGAACTGGCGTGTTGGGTCGCTGGATGCTGCTGGATTTGCTGAGGCGGAGATCGGAGCACCTATGGACATGTCTGGAGTGCTATGATGATAGTCCTCTGATAACTGATAACAGAGGTGATGAAAAACGCTGTTTATTAAGCGTGCACAAAAGTTTGCTCTAGAAATCTTTTCTTATCCTGACGCTATGAAGCAAAACAGGATTAGAAAAAAGCAGAAGAAAATAGGTAGTTCTGAGGAGTGAAACACGACAAACAGTACTATAGTTTTACAAAAACAGAAACAGTGACGATAACAGCAACGTTGACCACAAGGCCTTTATCAAGCAACGAACAAACAGGAGTGACAAATTAAAATGAAACATAATTTGTCACTCCTGTTTGTTCGTTTGCTTGATAAAGGCCTTGTTGGTTGAAACGTGCTGTTTATCGTCACTGTTTCTGTTTTTGTAAAACTATAGTACTTTGTTTGTACGTGTTTCACTATTTACCAAGTTTTACTGCAGTCTTCCCCTATTTCGATAGTTCTGAGGAGTGCATCTATGGCACTGATAAAATGGCTATTAAACATCTTTTACAAAGCTGTCCTAGCATATTTTGGGCATAGCAGACTGATTTGCTGTGCTTTATTTTTCTTTTCAGCGTGGTCTCCATGGTGACCTAACATTGTACACAAAACACATTGAACCATTAGTGTATGCCATCTCACTGATCCTGCCTATAGCATACATTATTGGTCTACTGTTCACCATGAAGACACATTCTGCACTTGTATTTGAAGAGTTTGAGCAACAGTTGAAGGAGGAGAATGCTGCTAATGGTGGGAAGATTTATTTTCTTCTTGAAACTAAATGATAGATCTTCTATTTCTTCTTCTTTATTCATTCTTTCTTACATAACCATGCTTTGTGACTTATGTCAGTTAAATGTTAATTATGTTTTATCATTTTTACAGTAAGGCTGTGATATTTACAACTCTTGAGCCAGAACTAAAAGAAAATTGGGAAAGAACCTTGCTTGAATTACATTGAGAAACAAAGAATGAAGTGGTTCAGCCACTTAACCCTTTCGCTCTGTTTTATTTTGACCTCTGGACGCATTTATTTTTCAATTCAAATTTAATATTCAATGTCAATTAGTTTAAACCTTTATAACTCTAGTACTGTTTCTCTAAAGTATGTCATATTATATATTAAATTGTTGCTAATTGGATGTGGAATACAGTAACATAATAATATTTTACATCAGGTGATATACGTTTGAGAAAATTAGATTATTGTAGCATGACTATTTTGAAGAAAAAAAATCATAAAAATATTTTTACTCTCGGTTTGTATTACATCTTAGTATTCATAGATGTTTCTAGAAGTAGTAGTTAAATGAAGATAATCCATGTGCGAACATATTCTATAAGTTTCATCTAACTAGGTGCAGTAGTTTTTATAATATTCACTTTTAGTGCGGACACGTCAATAAATGGAATGTGGAACGTCCATTCTTTAGATGCAATTATTACATTAGACTTACAACTATCGATACTGCATTTCAATAACAATCAAATGTCATTATTACCATCAATTAAATCTGATTCATTACTATCACAAGTTATAATTTGATCTAACAAAAAATGTCTAGACTTGAACACAATACTACACCTCTTTCCCTCTTTCAAATTTTTGGTAAATGGAGATAGTATTGTACCTATATATATGTACTTTCCGTTTCTGAAGATTTTTTAACTTCAGTAAAGGGGTTGTGAAGATACATTTGTTTCCGTGAACAGACATCCAAAAGCCAATATATCGGTTTTGCGACATCATGAACATTACTCTGAACCGATATATCGGCTCTGCAGTCCGTTGGGTTAATAAGAATGCAACCAAACTGCACTTGTCTTGTACAACAGAACATCAGGAAAGAAGGTAAGATGAAGACCACAAAAAGATTGTTAGATGGCATAGCAGAATCTCATCAAAAAAGGTCATAATAACAATATCACCCTAGTCACTAGAACAGCGCAAGATAAAAACAGAAAACCATCATACTGGACAACAACCCGGTAACAGTGTGGTGACAAATGAAGAAGAAGAAGACCCAGCACATACAATTTCATTATGTGTGTTTTCTTCTGATTTCTTCTCCCTAGCTCATGATAGGGTCTGCTCTATCTGCAAGATAGTATTTAGTTTGGGTTAGCCTTTCCTATCCTGTGACAGTCTTAATGCTGTCTACAGGACATCACCCATCATTTGGAACATTGATCACTTGCATCTCCCCATAGTGGTACAAGTTGACTGATTGATAGGACTAACATTATTGCACTTCGGTGAATATCCATGTGTGCTCCAATCTCTTTCTTACACAAGAATACCTCATTTCTCTGTTTGAACTTCTAAGCACAATGCACTTATTGAAGAAGAAGAAAAGTTTCCATCTTAATGAAAAGATATTGATATAAAAACTTTGTGTTTTTATATTCATTTGTAAAACTGCATTTCTATGTTTTCTTTTTCCCGCTCACCGATTTAAAATTCAACCATAGTCAAGGCATCTAGTATGGTGCTACTGACAGATTTTTGCGTGAAGGTATGTTTACCATGTAATCAGTGTCAAACTGCAATTTAATCCTAATTGATTTTTTTGTCATTGCTCATTCATTTATTTGTACCTAGTTTTAAAAAAAGTGTCCCTTGTATTCTCACATTTTTCACATTAACAAGTTAATGATGTGTTATTCATCTATTCACCCCCTCCTCTTCCCCTCCCAACCTACAGGACAACATGGTACAGCTCACTGGTCAAGGGTCAAAAGTACTGTCATTCTCCTATTGTGTGCTGTGGCCATTGCTTTGTGTGCAGATCTTATTTCGGAGAATATTCAACCACTTCTTGAGAAAACTGGCATATCTGAGGTTAGTAGCTAACACAACTCTCATGTACTGGTTATATGATTGCATGCCCGCCTGCCCATCGTGTTTGTAGCGCGTTGGACTGCAGGTGACTAGCCCTCTGTGAGTTCGGGTTCAATTCCGTGGGCTGGCAGAAAAGCCACAGGTTCCCCAGATTCACGGTGTTCATGGCACTGAACCGAAGGGTTACGATGTCCATGGCACCGAGCCGAAGAGCTGAAACTCAAGTGCTTCTGGATCAGAAAAAAAATTATATGATTGCATGTTTGTTATGTAATTAATATAAATGAGTTAGTAAACACTATATTTTTGTGTGTATCTATATGCTTTGTCTATCTTGTCTTCAACAGTATTTCATTGGCGTGACAATGTTGTCGTTAGTGGCAGAGTTACCTGAGGTCGTCAATGGTGTCCAGTTTGCATTACAGAATAATGTCAACTTAGGGTAAGACAAGATTCTCTGTATTATATATGTTTCAATCTTGTATGGAGAAGGACAAGACTATTTAGATATGTCTCGCCCTGTGTTCGGGCTTTCAAGGGGAGCAAAAATAGTAACACTGCGACCTATAAGGCATGCCGTAAGAGGGGACTGAAGTAGGGGACTGGGGAGCTACCCTAGTAAATAAAAGCATCGCAGAAATCAGATGTGCTGGCCTACTTGTAGGTGCATAACTGGCACATTGTACAATCGCTCTTAGGCTCAGATCACATACAAATCATACAGAGTAGTTAACAAGTGGTCGATATGGAGCAGTCAAAGAAGAAGAAGAAGAAAGAACAGAATACTACAGTTGTATTAGTTTATTTAACAGTTTTGAAATATACTCTCATGTTGTATCTCTGATTTTGTTTCTAGGATTGAGATTGGCTGTTCTACAGCCATCCAGGTTTGTCTAGTACAGATTCCAGTGCTGGTATTGATCAACATTATATATGTAAGTTTGATTTCATTTAAATTCTTTTGTAGAAACAGTTTTGTTTACACTAAATCTGAAAAATGTTTTCTTCTCCTTCAAACTCTCCATATCAACAACTTGTTAACCACTCTGTGTGATTTGTATGTGGTCTGAGCCTACAAGCGATTGTACATTGTGCCAGTTATGCGCCTACAAGTAGACCAGCACATCCAATTTCTGCTATGCTTTTTTAAAAACTAGGGTAGCTTCCTAGGTCGTACATCAGTTGCCTCTTACAAGATGCCTTGTAGGTAGTAGTGGTACTATTCTTTACTTCCTTCGGACCCCGGGACCACACGGGCGGAAAAGAGTCTAAAGGCAAAGGATTGACTTCATTGCACCAGGTTTCCCCTGTCCCCATATGAACTCATCCCTGTGAGCAAAAAAGGCAGGCTATCTGCCGAGAATGTTTCACAAACCATAAACTTTGTAGCTTTATCAACAATTCTAGGGATCTCATGAAAAAATTGCACTTGTGACTCGGTTGTATTTGAACTCACAACCCTCAAAATGTCATGCAAATGTCTTAACCACTTTGCCATAGAGACCCTCTGAATGTAGGGATAAACTAGGTTGAGAAGATACATAGCCACTTTGCCATAGAGACCCTCTGAATGTAGGGATAAACTAGGTTGAGAAGATACATAGAATGAATCAACAGTTTAAAGTTATATGAGAAATATCATCATAGTAGTGCGGACATGTTCATAAGGACTTTGATCCCTGTTTTTTTTTCCCTGATCCAGACACACTTGAGCTTTCAGATCTTTGGCTCGGTGCCATGGACATCGTAACCCTTCGGTGCCACCAACACCGTAAATCTGGAGAACCTATGACTTTTCTGCCAGCCCGTGGAATTGAACCCGCACTCACAGGGAGCTTGTCACCCGTCATCCAACACGCTACGAAAATGCCGGGCAGGCGGGCTCAATCTCTGCTTAAGATTTCCAGCAGTCCACTTTGTCAGTTTAATGTTGATTAATCAAAGTTTGGTATGTTGCTCTTTTTGGGCAGTACCAGCGTCGACATCAATCTCTCTCAATCTGGTCAGCATATAGGATTCACAACCCTGAAACTCCTCTGTTTAGATAGACTCCTCTCAATGCATACAGAATAGGAATAACCATGCATGCTTCAATCTTTTACGAGAAGATTTCAACTACATTGCACACATTCAGTAGCATAGAGAAGGGTCCTTGATCAAATTATGGGAATGTTGAAAATTTTAGAAATATTTAATTTTAATTAATGTTAATCACTTTTGCCGCCCTGGCTAGAACATTCCAACTTACTCTTATGGATTTTCAATTACAAGGGGTACTTGATTGATTAACTGATTCACACTCAACCTGCATTGTTCTCCTTCCTAATAGGACTAGACACTTGATTTCACTAACCATGAGATCAGGAATTACTGTAAAATAGTCCAACAGTTCCAAATGGGACACAAACCAAGTGCCTTATAGAACATGAAGCAAGTCCCATACCTCAATGCCACATTTTCCCGTGTAGCTTAAGTGGTAGTGAACATGATCACAACCTAAGCGTACCTGGTTCAAACTCTGTGGCAGGCAGTTTGGAAGCAAATTCGTTTCCATGGGATTTTTATGAAAGGTAAAAATAGACATCACCGTTCAGAAAGCAATGTCAAACAACTGAATGTATAAGTAGTGCCTAGAAAATCAACGACTCATTTACCGTGGTTGATGGCTACATTCTGTAAAGGATATGCCACGATATTTTCATTTCATTTGATATCAAGAAGAAAAATTAATAACTACAGATCTCATATTGTGCAGTTCATTATCATATTTCAGTCTAGATTGCAATGATCATATTCCATCCAGGATTGCAAGGATCATATTCCAATCTGAATTGCAATGATTATATTCCATCCTGGATGGCACTGATCATATCTGTCTGGATTACCAAATGAGGTAGAGAGATAGAAATATGTCTCTCTCGCGATCACCGCCCAGACTGATGTACCAGATCTCCCCATAAATACTATTCATGTGGAAATCTGATTCATGCAGTCTTAGCATTGGTGTGTTTTACGTCACATCTTCAGCACTATTTGCAGCTCTGGTGTTTATCCTTCAGTGATGTGTCCGGTCTCAGCCAGATTCTAGTCATTTTACTCTCCATTCCGGTGCCATCTGGTGTATTTTATGGTGCGGGGTAGCTAGCCCCACGTCCAACCTCCTTAGTCACCTCTTACAACATGCGTGGCAGGTAACAGTGGTTCTATTCTTTACACACCAATTTGGGCCCGGGAACAACTTAGGCGAGAAATATGTCTGATTTTCAATGCCATTTTTTCATCCAAACAATGTTAACAAAATTATTATGTGCGGTATAATTTTGTTTTCTTTCAAATCAGCCAATGGGTTTCTACATGGTCTTTAATGATATCCACCTGTGGGCAGTCATCTTTTCTGTGGTTATCATTAACTACATCTTCCAGGATGGTAAGAGTGATTACTTCCAAGGTCAGTTTGTTCAAGAACAGATTGTTTTTATTTACGAATATTTAGCTTTTATTTATAACATGTTTGTTTCTTTGATTGCTTGCGTTTGTTCTTATCAACCAAGTTAACCACTCTTTGTGATCTGTCTGGTTTGCACCAAGAGCGCGAGTACATTGCACCCTGATTATGTTGGCCCCTATGGTATGTAGGACAGACACATCACAATTTTGGTCAAATTGTACATCAATGTTTAGTAGTAGCATGTCTCTTGAGGAACGTCACTGTCATCACAGCCCCTAGGGAAAACTCTCTGTCTCTATCAAGTTATCCCACCTCCTACAGAATCATGTTCGAGGTTGCTTTGATGTCCTGCAGCCACCTTTGTCTTGGTCATGTCCTGCCTCATACTCCAGGAACCATGTAAATCAATGTTGATAAATAGTTTTAACATGTAACTTTATCAAAGGAACTGACAAAGGAGCTATAAAAGGGGAGCTGACATAAGAACAAAATCAAGTATTTAAGAATCTGCATTTTTACCTTGACAACATATTTTACCTTGACAACATATTTTACCTTGACAACATATTTTACCATGGCAACATATGATTGTGAGACATGGGACATTGACAAAGTGGCAGAGAAGATCATTTAGCAAATGGACTTTAGGATGGCTGCTGCAGCGGAGGACAGAGCATGCATGGGAATGCCCAATGTGCCGTGACGTCGATCGCATAACATAACATAACATTTATGCCTTTGAATGCAAATGCTACAGAAGAGTACTTAGAATATCATGGACAGAGAAAAGAACAAACACTTCTGTTTTGCAACAGCTTAATATTAAAGAGAGTTGGCTATTAAAGAGCATAAAATCAAGGAAAATTAAATATTTCGGATACATCAAATGATATGAGTGCCTAGAGAAGATAATTTTGGAGGGAATGATGCCTGGAAGAAAAATGATAGCAAGACCTAGAAGACGATGGGGGCAAGATGTCATTGAGAATGACTGCTGCTTGACACCTGTCAATTAGCGCACATTTTAGAGTTTTTAAGGACTGCTGTCATGGGATTCAAGTTCCAGAAGGGACAAGCTACTTGATGATGAAATTTATCAAGCATGACAAATGATATTTTTATAAATGGAGAGAAAACAGAAAATATGAACAGTTTTTTGAATATCTTGGTTTGCTGCTAACAACAGATGGAAATGGGATGACGGAAATTAAAAGAACAACAAAAATTGTCTTACAAAACAATTAAACAACTAAAAACAGTATGGAATGGAATTGATAGGAAAACAAAGATCACAATACTAAAAGCATGCATATTCCCAGTGTATGAGTATTTAACAAGACAGTGGAAAAGCATATTGGGGCTTTTGAATATGTTTTACAGAAGAATCCTCTGTATATCATGGACAGAGAAGAGAACAAATAGATCTATCCAGAAAGAACTTAAAATTAAAAAAAAAGGTTTCTTCTACAAATAAGAATGAGAAAATTGAAATATTTTGGACATGTAAAAAGACACTAAGGGTTAGACAAGACCAATATAGAAGAAGACATCCTGGCAAATAGGAGAAGAGAACGACCACTGAGAAAGTAAGTTCAGGATATAGCTGATGATTTAAGCATGATGGCTGCAGAAGTGGGACATCTGGTCTATGAGAAGATGTTTTGAAGGACTGCTAGAATGATCAAGTTCTGCTCAGAACAAAGTATTTGATGATCAACCTTATCAACTGTGAATGGTTTCAACAATAAACTTATCAACTCTCTGTAAATGATTAGTTTCAACATGTTGTAAACTGAATAACTCACTGTGACTTCTTTGATATATACATATATATATATATATATATATATATATATATATATATATATATAAAAATATATATACAGGGTGTTCAAGATAATTGCAGCCCCATTGACAAATCGAAAGCTGCCAGATAACCTATCGCATTGTGTTTATTTACTATTTAAACCGGTTCTGACTAGCTCGCCCTACGTCACATTTGTTCATCGCCTCTTCCCGCACTACAATTGCATACCATCACACAACCTTGACCTATACTACATCATAACTGAACCTTCTCATTTCCATACATATATGCCAGATTAGCTCCATTCATAGGCTGCTTTTAAGTTGAACACCCTGTATATATATATATATATACACACAAATTCACAATACATCATCATCATCATGGTATACTGTTATAATACTGTGGATAAAGTTGTTTCTTCTTCAAATGCTCCATATCGACCACTTGTTAACCACTCTGTGTGATTTGTATGTGATCTGAGCCTAAGAGCAATTGTACGCTCTGCCTGTTATGCGCCTACAAGTAGGCCAGTACGTCCAATTTCTGCGATGCTTTTTATTTACTAGGGGTAGCATCTCTAGGTCTGACATCACTCGCCTCTTATGACATGCTTTGTAGGTCCCAGTGGTACTATTCTTTACTTCTCTTGTGGGCTCCGACACCACACAGGCGATAAAGTCATTTCATAATTACTCACAAGTATATCATTTTTACTGTGGCTCTAGTTAGGTCCGTTCGTTCTTTCAGAATTTCTTTCTCATTAACTAGATGTCCTGCCTCTACAGTCATTGTGCTCAAATCATCAGTCACAACCTGAATCCATCTTTTCCATGGTCTTCCTCTTCTCTTTCCCAGGATGCCTCCTTCCACAATGGTCTTCTCCAACCATTCATGTCTTTTTATTTGTCAAAAATAGTTACATTCTTATTTGTAGCATCAGCCAGTTTTCTTAGATTTGTAGTTCCTTCTGGATAGATCTATTTGTTATCTTCTCTATCCATGATATACAGAGAACTTTTCTGTAACACTTATATTCAAAAACACATATATGAAATTTCCACTGTCTTGTTAAATGTCCATGTTTCACACCCATACATTGTCACTGGAAATATGCACACTCTTAGTATTCTAATCTTTGTTTTCTTTTAAGCTCTAGTATTTTTCCTGTTTTTATTTGTTCAAGTTTTTGTAAGGGCATGTTTGTTCATCTTGTAATTTCCTTCATCCCATTTCCATCTTTTGTTAGCAATCAACCGAGATCTAGTTAAGGTAAACAAGTGTGAAACCCTTCCCTCTAACTCATAGATTCCCAAACTTTTTCGCCCACCGCCCACTTTGCACAACATAAACTTTGTAACGCCCCTCCACATTATGACAGTGTGCCAACGCCCTCCCACATATATACATGCTCTATTTTCTCTTTGACATATAAAATTGGTATATTTTCTGGTCAATTTTCAAATGATTATGTACATGAAACAGAAAATTGATGAAAAAATGGATCGTGTAAGCCGGGCATAAGATGAATTAAAATGCATAATTCCAATTTTTAATGATTATTCAACCACAAAATCATGAAAAAACGCCCCAAATACTTCTGAACCCACTATCGCCCCTAGAACGCTTCAGCGCCACTAGGGGCGGTATCGCCCACTTTGGGAAACGCTGCACTAACTGATGCCCTTGCATGAAAGTACAATAAAGGTTGTTGTCAAACTTCACAGTTTCTTCATCCTCTAAATTTGTGATCCTCCATTATTTTCTGTTGCAAACATTTTTGTTTCATAATATAACTAATTCATGAGACTCTACATTTAAGCTTATATATACTTGTATGTTTTCCCCTTCTGTTGTTGTGTATATTATTTTGTGTTTCCTTTTCTTCTACAGGATCTATTGTGGTGTTTATATATATCCTACTGATGTGCATGTATCTTTTCATGCTCACTCCCGACCATGCACTGTGTCGCACCGAGAGTGGCAGTAATGGTCGCAATGGGACAGATGTTTCAATATATTAGAAAAAAGACCATTGTTAAATCTTACAGACTATATATTAAACTATATAGACAAAGCAATATCAGCTTTAAAAAGTCTAAATAAAATATGGAACTACAAGTTATATAGTTTTAAAACTAAATGAAAAATGTTTAATTCACATGTTGTATCAATCCTAACATATGCCAACGAGAGTTGGAAAATTACAAAATATATAGGAAGCAAATTGAATACATTTGAAAAAGATGTATGCAAAAATAATGTGAGCATAAAATGGGACGAATTCAGGAGAAGTGATGAAATCAGAGAAATGTCTGGTCAACCACTAGTGACAACTGTTATAAGAAGGAGTAGATAGAGATATGTTTGGTATACCTTGAGAAGAAATGATCAAAGAATACCAAAACAGGCATTGAAGTTGGAGACAAAGGGTTCAAGAAAGAGAGGACACTCTAGGGAAACCATGAAACGAAGTTTGCTGGGAGAGGCAAGAAATATCAATCTCAATTCCATGGAAAAGATTGAGTGGGTTGCCCAGGATAGAGCGGTATGGTGAAATTACTTGCAGGCTCTATGTAACATATAATAGAGGAACATATATATATATTAAAAGAACTAAGATGGATAATAAGTTATATCCCTTGTGTGAAGTTGTTTGAATTATGTTCCATTGTGTGCAAGTTGTGTTTATTAAGTTATGTTCATTTGTACTGCAGAAGAACTGTGGAAAGAGAGTTGAAAGATTGTGGCTTAACATAGGAAACAATTGGTAGAAAGACTGCAGAATGGCAGCAATGGACATCTCTTGTGGAAGCCTTATGTGTCCAACAAGACACAAAGATGATATTGATATATATAATGGTGCAGAAACATGGGCATTGAATAATAAAATAGAACAACAAGATTCAAGCCAATGAGATACCTATTGGCAGAACAATTATGTGTATAAGATGTGATGACTATTAACAGAACAATTGTGTGTATAAGATGGAAGTAAAAACAAACATGTTAAAAAGTTGTGGATAAATTAGGGATGAAAAGATAAATATTAGAGAGATAAAATATAAACAGATAAAATATTTTGGAAACATAAGACTTGAGATGGGGTTGAAAACCATACTAAAGAAAAAGGTTGAGCACAAGTAGGCAAGAGTAAGACAGTATTCTAAGTGAGAAAGAACCTTTAAGAAATGAACAAATTGTCATCTGTCAAATTTTACAATCATTACAAGAGAAAGAAAATATTATAAATACATTGAAATCTTTGATCTGGAGATGACACTTCATCTGCTTTAATCCAGAGACATAAAATATGAAAGATATATTACATCCAACCTTCAATGTTGAGATAAGATCTGATCTGACCAAGACAAGAGACATAAAATATTGAAGATATATTACATCCAACCCTCAATGTTGAGATAAGATCTGATCTGACCAAGACAAGAGACATAAAATATGAAAGATATATTACATTCAACCTTCAATGTTGAGATAAGATCTGATCTGACCAAGACAAGAGACAGAAAATATGAAAAATATATTACATTCAACCTTCAATGTTGAGATAAGATCTGATCTGACCAAGACAAGAGACAGAAAATATTGAAGATATATTACATCCAACCTTCAATGTTGAGATAGGATCTGATCTGACCAAGACAAGAGACAGAAAATATGAAAGATATATTACATTCAACCTTCAATGTTGAGATAGGATCTGATCTGACCAAGACAAGAGACAGAAAATATGAAAGATATATTACATCCAACCTTCAATGTTGAGATAAGATCTGATCTGACCAAGACAAGAGACAGAAAATATGAAAAATATATTACATCCAACCTTCAATGTTGAGATAGGATCTGATCTGACCAAGACAAGAGACAGAAAATATTGAAGATATATTACATCCAACCTTCAATGTTGAGATAAGATCTGATCTGACCAAGACAAGAGACAGAAAATATGAAAGATATATTACATCCAACCTTCAATGTTGAGATAAGATCTGATCTGACCAAGACAAGAGACAGAAAATATGAAAGATATATTACATCCAACCATCAATGTTGAGATAAGATCTGATCTGACCAAGACAAGAGACATAAAATATGAAAGATATATTACATCCAACCTTCAATGTTGAGATAAGATCTGATCTGACCAAGACAAGAGACAGAAAATATGAAAGATATATTACATTCAACCTTCAATGTTGAGATAAGATCTGATCTGACCAAGAAAAGAGACAGAAAATATGAAAAATATATTACATTCAACCTTCAATGTTGAGATAAGATCTGATCTGACCAAGACAAGAGACAGAAAATATGAAAGATATATTACATCCAACCTTCAATGTTGAGATAAGATCTGATCTGACCAAGACAAGAGACATAAAATATGAAAGATATATTACATCCAACCTTCAATGTTGAGATAAGATCTGATCTGACCAAGACAAGAGACAGAAAATATGAAAAATATATTACATCCAACCTTCAATGTTGAGATAGGATCTGGTCTAACCAAGACAAGAGACAGAAAATCTCTTCTCTCTCTTTAGCCTGTTACGCCCTTGGCGTTTAGGGCAGCAACAAACGTACACCATTCTTCCCTGTTCATGGCCTTCCTCTGTATTGTGTTCCAACTATGATTCATTTCCTTCAGCTCTTGCTCTATCGTTCTCCTCCAGGTCGTCTTGGGTCTTCCACGCTCGCTACCCTCTGGAGTCCATCTCAGTGCAGTTTTCGTGTCGGAGCCAGTCTCCATGCGCATCACATGTCCAATCCATCTCCAGCCGCCTTCGGATGATAGTGCCCATATTCTCTTGTTGGCATCGTGCAAGCAATTCTTGATTCGAGATAGTAGTCGGCCAGTACACGCGTAAGATTTTTCGCAGACAAGTTGTATGAAAAGGCGGAGAGTCTTGACATATCCTGTTCTGTCATTCTCCAGCATTCCGATCCGAACAGCAATGTTGACAGCACACAGCTGTTATAGATACTAGTCTTGGTTCTGATGCTGTATTGGGCAGATTTCAAGGCGGTCTGAAGGGTCATGAATGCACTTCGTGCCTTACTCAGTCTGTTTTAATGTCAGATCCAGCGCCTCCTTCATTGCTAAAACACTTCCAAGGTATGTGAAGCGGTTGTATCTCGGAGGGTTTTACCTTCTAGTTTGACTGGTGCTGGGGTTGCTATGTTCAGAGTCATTCTCAGTTTTCTTGATTTATTTTCAGCCCAACCATCTCACTATATTGGTTAAGGCGGCAGGTCTTTTCCTGGATATCTCTATGTGTATGAGATAGGAGTGAGATGTCATCTGCAAAATCTAGGTCTTCCAGAGTGGATGTGAGCGTCCATCTAATACCTCTTGCCTTATCTTCCGTTGTTTTACGAATCACCCAATCTATGACAGTGTTGAATAATAGAGCTGACATAACACATCCTTGTCGCACGCCTGTTTTTACTTCAAACTTTAGTTCTGAAGTTTCAACACTGCATGCAAACTTGCTGTAGCAGCTTTTATAATATTTATAAAACACAGTGGGATTCCATACCATCTTAAGATAAGCCATAGACTTTCAGCGTGTATGCTATCAAAAGCTTTTCAAAATCTACAAAGTTGATATAGAGTTTGCTTTGCATTCTGTGCATTGCTCTATGATATTTCTAAGAGCAAATATTTGGCCTATACAGCTCGTCCTCTGCAAATCCTGCTTGTTCCTTTCTTAGTTTCTTATCCACAGCATCAGTAATACGTTGTACGATGATTTTGCTTAAGATTTTACTTGGGACAGAAAGCAGTGTTATTCCACGCCAATTATTACAATCGGCAAGGAGCCCTTCTTGGGGATCTTGATGATGACTCTCTGTTCCATGCATCAGGTATTATTTGGGTATTCCATATAGTAGTAAACAAGGGTTGCAATATATTAGCTGCAAGTTCTGGGTCTATTTTGAATAGTTCTGCTTTTAAGTTATCATTCCCTGGTGCCTTGTTATTCTTAAGAGATTTAATTGCTGTAATGATCTCATCCGGCTGGTGTTTCAATGCCAATTTCTAATTCCTCTGTTGGTTCTGGTATGTCTGTTACTACGCTGGTGGTCTATTTAGCAATTCTTTAAAATGCTCTGCCCATCGTATTTCTTGTTCCTTTTCCGTTGTCAATAGTATTCCATTCTTATCCTTTATGAGAGTATTTGATCTCCTGTAATGTTTCCAGCTTATTAGCTTTGTAATTTTGTACACTGTTCCCTGATCACACTTTTTGCTGCTTCTTCTGCCTGCACTGCCAGGTCTTCAACATACATTCTTTGTCAGCTCTCACAGCCCGTTTGATTTCTTTACTTGCGCTTTGTACTGTTCTTGGTATCTTGCTTTCAGTCTTTCGGACTTTGCTTCTAACAATTTTTTTTTTAATATTCTTCGGCTGTCTATTATTTTCCATGTTGTTGGTGTTATCCATTCTTTTCTTTTCTTTGTGCGGTACCCTAGACATGTTTCACTGCTCTTCTATATATGTTGCTATGTTGTCCCATGTTCTATCTATGTTGTCAGTTTCATCTGTAGTTTCATTACTTTCTAGGGCTTGGAATCTGTTCTTTATCTGCATTATAAACTTATCCCTTACTTCCGTGTCTTTAGTCTATCCACATCGAACCTCTTTGGAAGTTTTTCTGTTGTCCTGTTTTTCTTAGTTTAAGTTTGACATAAGCTGTGACTAGGTGGTGGTCGCTACCAACATCTGCACCTCTCTTGACTACAACATCTAGCAGCAGCGCTCCAGGGTCCATTGATCATTATATGGTCTATTTGGTTTTTATCTCTGCCATTAGGGAATACCATGTTAATTTGTGGATATCTAAATGTTGAAATAGGGTTCCTCCTATAACGAGATTGTTCATGCTGCAGAAGTTTACTAAACGTTCCCATTTTCGTTCATCATACCACATCCATATTTTCCCATAGTTCTATAACTATGCGTGTTGTCTTGTCCGACCTTCGAATTTAGATCTCCCATAACAATGATAACATCATGGGATGGTGACTTGTCTAATTCTGCTTGTAGGTTTTCGTAGTAAGAGTCTTTCTTTGTATCTTCGCTATCATTAGTTGGCGAATAGCATTGTAGGATTGTGATGTTTGTATGCTTCCCCTTAGTCTGATCTTAATCAGCGCTACTGATAGGTTTCCATTCTAACAGACACTTTTCCACGCCTTTTCTTAGGATTACTGCTACTCCTTCATGGTGTAGGTCATCGTCTCGCTCCAGAAAAAGGACTGTTTCACCTGTTGCAGTGGTACTTCTTCCATTTCCTGTCCATCTGCTCTCGCTAACCCTTAGGATATGTAGATTATATCTTCTCATTTCTGCTGTTATTTGTGACAGTTTTCCGGTTTCTTACATTGTTCTTACATTCCAGCATCCAATTCTGGTCTTGGTTTTGGCATTCAGGACTTCCGTCCTCATGAAAGTAGCTTCCTTTCGGCTTTCACCACTTCCAGTCATGAGTCAATGACTCTGGTAGCCCTTCATGCCTGTAGATAGGTTGTATGTTTGTTGTTGTTTCCGTAACTTTAATTTTTTTAAAGGATGGGATCGTTAGTCCCAAGCCAACCCCAACCTGGAAGACCAGGAGACCATGCTTCGTCTGTCCCCTCTTCAGTGACCTTTCCGGCTTGGTTAACCCTTCCGGGAACATAAGTTCCCGCCGTCATAGCTCACTGTATCATTGTAGCACGCAAGCCTCCCCACCACTACAAGGTAATGGCCTCATGGGGAGGAGACAGAAAATATTGAAGATATATTACATCCAACCTTCAATGTTGAGATAGGATTTGATCTGACCAAGACAAGAGACAGAAAATATTGAAGATATATTACATTCAACCTTCAATGTTGAGATAAGATCTGATCTGACCAAGACAAGAGACAGAAAATATTGAAGATACATCCAACCTTCAATGTTGAGGTAGGATCTGATCTGACCAAGATAAGAGACAGAAAATATGAAAAATATATTACATCCAACCTTCAATGTTGAGATAAGATCTGATCTGACCAAGACAAGAGACAGAAAATATGAAAAATATATTACATCCAACCTTCAATGTTGAGATAAGATCTGATCTGACCAAGACAAGAGACAGAAAATATTGAAGATACATCCAACCTTCAATGTTGAGGTAGGATCTGATCTGACCAAGACAAGAGACAGAAAATATGAAAAATATATTACATCCAACCTTCAATGTTGAGATAAGATCTGATCTGACCAAGGCAAGAGACAGAAAATATGAAAAATATATTACATCCAACCTTCAATGTTGAGATAAGATCTGATCTGACCAAGACAAGAGACAGAAAATATTAAAGATATATTCAACCTTCAATGTTGAGACAGTACCTGACCAGATCTGAATGTTTTATCTTATTTTTTTACTGCTACTACAACTGTAGCTTCTAGTCATTATAATAAAATATTTACAAAACACTTAATATAATCAAATAGTTTTACTGCAGTTTCATCTATTTTGTAAAATATTTACTCATATTGTTACTGAACATTTCTATTATTATTCTTTTTATATTACAAATGATCTAGTCAATGGTTTGTTACATTTTCTGTGTTACTAAATTCATAAAATAGTAATTTGAATGTGTTCAAATATTTTGTTACTAACCTTTGACCTTCTATATTCTTATTGGACTAAAGGATTTTTATAATATAGAACAAAAGAAAATTTAAACTTGTGTTTGTTTCGTTGTTTCTTAATTTTCATTGTTTTTGTTAGTGGTTCAAGGGTAATCATATTGATGGTTCCTGTGGCATGCCGTTAAACACATTTCCCTCTGCCTCTCAAGCATCCATCTCTACTTGTACAATGTCTAATTCCAATCTCCCGAAATCGATGGATTGATTTAACGTCATATTTAGTGTTCTCATCCAACAGTAGGTCACTGCACGAAGAACATCTCCTTTATCCATCCTAAACTTTCCAATAATCGATGCTTTCGATGCCAGCATGTCCTCTGGCTTTTTTTTTTTTTATTATTTAAAAAAAAAATTGCTTTGCAATGTAAATGTTATTACTATTGGTCTAGTTTCTTTTTTCTTCTTCTTCTTCTACATCTTTAAATGCTACATACCAACCATTTGTAAACCACTCTTTGTGATTTGTATGTGATCCGAGTCTAAGAGTGATTGTATGTTGTACCAGTTATTTGACTACAAGTAGGACAACACATCTAATTTCTGCGATGCTTTTCATTTACTAGGGTAGCTTTCCTAGGTTCTACATCTATCGCCTCTAACGACATACCTTGCAGGTCACAGTGTTAATATTCTTTGATCTTGTGGGACCGACAACACACGATCGTAGTTTTCTTTTCTTCTTTTGCGTCTTTCTTACAACCAATTTTAATCACTCTTGTGATATGTTTAATCTTTGCTAAGAACGTGTATATGTTGCACATTGGTTTGGTAGGCCCTAAATGCATAGACTTCTATACGTTAGGACATGTGCATCCGATTTCAGCCAAACCTCCTTAGTCGCCTCTTACGATGCGTGGCAGGTAACAGTGGTTCTATTCTTTACACCCCAAATTTGGGCCCGTAACCACTGAGCGTGTTTTCTTTTAATACTTCTTGTCTTCATTTATTGTTGATACTGCTGAAATTATTGTGTTGTTATTAATGATTGTTTCAATATAAAACATAACAAAAATGTTATTAATTATTAGTTTAGTTTTGTTGTGTCTCAATTCTTTTTCGTTTTATTTTCTCTTATTCTGTTTTGCCTCACAGCGTCAGGATAAGAAGAAATTTCTAAAACAAGCCTTTGTATGTACTTCATAAATAGTGTTTTTCACCGCCTCTGTTATTTCTGAGGTTCACCTTGTCTGTGGACTCTCTATATAACCAAATATTTTGTTTGTTGTTATTATTCATTTGTTTTTTTTGGTATTGTTATTAATATGTTACCATTTATTACTTGCATTACTTTTATTAATGCACAATTTAACACAAAAAATACTATTGTAAATTTCAAATAGTTAAAAATAAAAAAGAGACTACACAGAATTGAACTTTTTTTTCTTCTTTTGTTGTCACACTGTTTCTTGATTGTTGCCCAGTATCGTGGTTTCTTGTTTTGTTGTCACACTGTAACTTGATTGTTGCCCAGTATCGTGGTTTCTTGTTTTGTTGTCACACTGTTACTTGATTGTTGCCCAGTATCGTGGTTTCTTGTTTTGTTGTCACACTGTAACTTGATTGTTGCCCAGTATCGTGGTTTCTTGTTTTGTTGTCACACTGTAACTTGATTGTTGCCCAGTATCGTGGTTTCTTGTTTTGTTGTCACACTGTAACTTGGTTGTTGCCCAGTATCATGGTTTCTTGTTTTGTTGTCACACTGTAACTTGATTGTTGCCCAGTTTCGTGGTTTCTTGTTTTGTTGTCACACTGTTACTTGATTGTTGCCCAGATCGTGGTTTCTGTTTTGTTGTCACACTGTAACTTGATTGTTGCCCAGTATCGTGGTTTCTTGTTTTGTTGTCACACTGTAACTTGATTGTTGCCCAGTATCGTGGTTTCTTGTTTTGTTGTCACACTGTAACTTGGTTGTTGCCCAGTATCATGGTTTCTTGTTTTGTTGTCACACTGTAACTTGATTGTTGCCCAGTATCATGGTTTCTTGTTTTGTTGTCACACTGTTATTTGATTGTTGCCCAGTATCGTGGTTTCTTGTTTTGTTGTCACACTGTAACTTGATTGTTGCCCAGTATCGTGGTTTCTTGTTTTGTTGTCACACTGTTACTTGATTGTTGCCCAGTAGCGTGGTTTCTTGTTTTGTTGTCACACTGTAACTTGATTGTTGCCCAGTATCGTGGTTTCTTGTTTTGTTGTCACACTGTAACTTGATTGTTGCCCAGTAGCGTGGTTTCTTGTTTTGTTGTCACGCTGTAACTTGATTGTTGCCCAGTATCATGGTTTCTTGTTTTGTTGTCACACTGTTACTTGATTGTTGCCCAGTATCGTGGTTTCTTGTTTTGTTGTCACACTGTAACTTGATTGTTGCCCAGTATCGTGGTTTCTTGTTTTGTTGTCACACTGTTACTTGATTGTTGCCCAGTAGCGTGGTTTCTTGTTTTGTTGTCACACTGTAACTTGATTGTTGCCCAGTATCGTGGTTTCTTGTTTTGTTGTCACACTGTAACTTGATTGTTGCCCAGTAGCATGGTTTCTTGTTTTGTTGTCACGCTGTAACTTGATTGTTGCCCAGTATCATGGTTTCTTGTTTTATTGTCACACTGTTACTTGATTGTTGCCCAGTATCGTGGTTTCTTGTTTTTGTCTTGCACTGTTCTAGTGGCTTGATTAATAGTTATTTTTCTTATTTTTTTGACAGAATTCTGCTTTGCCATCTAACCATTTTTTTGACAGAATTCTGCTATGCCATCTAACCATTTTTTTGACAGAATTCTGCTATGACATCTAACCATTTTTTTGGTGGTCTCCTTCTTTCCTGATGTTCTGCTGTAGAAGACCCCGTATAGAGTGCAGTTTGGTTGCATTCTTATTAATTGGCCGAACCACTTCATTCTTTGTTTCATAATGTAATTCAAGCAAGGTTCTGTCCCAACTTTCTTTTAGTGCTGGCTCAAGAGTTGCAAATATCCCCGCCTTACTGTTAAAATGATAAAACATTACTAACATTTAATTGACTTAAGTCACAAAGTATGATTATATAAGAATGAATGAATAAATAAAGAAGTATAAGATCTATCACTTAGTTTCAAGAAGGAAATAAGTCTTCCCACCATTAGCAGCATTCTCCTCCTTCAACTGTTGCTCAAACTCTTCAAATACAAGTGCAGAATGTGTCTTCATGGTGAATAGTAGACCAATAATGTATGCTATAGGCAAGATCAATGAGATGGCATACACTAGGGGTATACAAGTGCAGAGTGTTGTGTAATCTTCTATTTTAGAGGTGACTGTATCATGCTTTTCTTACAACTTTTTAGTAACCATGGTGGTGAAGCAAGTACTCATTTCCTCAGAGCAGTCTGGATGTATATATAAGATATATCTGCATCAGATATCATGTTGCACCTTATTTCATTACCCAGACAAGTCTGTTCCCAAGACATCCCACATGAGATTCTCCACAATAGCCTACATTATGAGACTCATCTATTTCTTCATCTCTGTCAATATGTTGCCAAGACACCCCCATATGAAGCTCTGCGCAATAGTCAACCATTTGAGACTCAATCGCCTGTGTGGTGCCAGGGGTCTGCAAGGGAAGCAAAGAATAGTACCACTGCGACCTACAAGGCATGTCGTAAGAAGTGACTGATGTAGGACCTATGGAACTACCTTAGTAAATAAAGAGCATAGTAGAAATCAGATGTATTGGTCTACCTGTAGGCGCATAACTGGCACAACATACAAAAGCTTTTAGGCTCAGATCACACACAAATCACATAGAGTGGTTAACAAATGGTCAATATGGAGCGTTGGAAAAAGAAGAAGAAGAGACTCAATAATTTCTTTATCTCTATTGTGAAAATGTTGTCAGGACACCCCCATGAGGAAATGAAGCTAGATTTTAGCAAGTATGTTACCGATAGTAACTCAATTGTCTCTGAATTCATGTCAACATGTTACCATGACAACCCTATGAGAAAGGGAAACCAAATTTTAGTAGTTGTATTTCTTGATAGTGGAGAGCTGCAGTAGCGTAGTTGCTAGTGAACTCGTCGCAGTAGCGTAGTTGCTAGTGAACTCGTCGCAGTAGCGTAGTTGTTAGTGAACTCGTTTCTTAGTTTAGTGGTCCAGGTTCAATTCCACAGTGGTCGTGGAATATTTTCCCAACCGTAATGTTTCTCAAGTCGACCCAGCCTTAATTGGGTACCAGGAAATTCATTACGAAGTAAAGGTGGCAGGTATGATGTTGTAATCACGTGCCGATGGTCATTGAAAAATACGGGCCTAAAGCCGTATCACCCAATATACCTTGAGGTATTTAAAGGGTTTCTTTACTAATTGTTGATAGTAATTCAATAATTTCTGCATCCCTGTCAGCATTCATTCTGCAGGAGTTTCTTATTGTGGTTCATTTAACTCATCATCATCAAATGGCTTGTCCTGAGCAGAACAACTTTGCCACCCTTACAGTCCTTCAGAATTTTTCTCTCTCATATGCTGGATATTTTGCACCTCTGCAGCCGTCATTCTCAAATCATCAGTTACATCCTTAATCCATCTTTGCTGTGGTCTTCCTACTTCTTCTTTGCCGGGATGCATTCTTCCATGATGGTCATCTCCAACGTTTCGGGTCTTTTTATGTGTCCAAAATACATCAAATTTATCATTCTTATTTGTAGCAACATCCAGTTTTTGTGTTATTTTGAAAAAAGTGTATAATTAAACAAAAAAGGGTTGAGCATACTTTGAGAAGAAATGATCAAAGAATAACAAAGCAGGTATTGAAATGGGGCGCCTTAGGGAGACCATGAAATGGACTTTGCTGAGATAGGCAAGAAATAATGGACTCAATTCCATAGTAGAGATTAAACGAGTTCCCAGGACAGAACGCTATAAAAAAAATTATTTGCAGGCCCTATGTAGCGTATAACGGTACGAGGGAAATATAATATAAACAGTAATAAAGGGCAGCAACCGCATTCTTGTAATTTAGAAATAGGAATTGATGTTGTTGCGTCCCCTGCATGCTAATACTATTCAACTAGCTCAACGGTTCTCAAACTTTGCATTAACGCGGACCCCAGTTTGGGGAAACTCTGAACTAGTTCATGCTGATGGGTTTTATAAAGTCCCATTGTCGTCTTGCAGGTCAAGAGAATATCAAATTATACTACCATCATATACTACCATCATTAACTTCTATTCTCTTATTATAGTTTTCACTTGGATTTAGTTTTAGGGCAACAACTAAAGTTTGCCTCCTTGTAGAAGCTTGTAGAAGCTTACAAAACTAAAATCGACGTATCCAACAATGTGCGGTTGCGAGTGACAACATCAGACAGAGCTCTTACACAGCAGCTCCTGCAGCAATTTTGATTGTTCTGTTAACTAAGAGAATGGCACATCAATAATTAAGTAGGTGTGCTAAAGAGGTAATCGTATCACTATTATCCCAATCTTCATCTCTACAATCTTCATTGTCACAATCTTCATATCTACAATCTTCATCGCCCTAACTTTATCACCACAATCTCCATCGCCACGAACTTTATATCTACAATCTTCATCGCCACAATCTTCATTGGCACAGTCATTATCTCTACAATCTTCATCACCATAATCGTCATCGCTACAATCTTCAGCACGTTAATCATCACCACAATCTTCATTTTACAATCTTCATTACCACAATCTTCATTACTACAATCTTCGTCGCCATCACCACAATCGTCATCACCACAATCGTCATTACCACAATCATCATCACCACAATCGTCATTACCACAGTCATCATCTCTACAATCGTCATAACTACAATCTTCATCTCTAAATCTTCATCGCTACAATCTTCATCGCTACAATCTTCATCACCACAATCTTCATCTCCCAAATTGCCATCACCACAATCGTCATCTCTACAATCTTTATCTCTACAATCTTTATCGCTACAATCTTCATATTCATTATATTTTCCTTTCTGTAACAATTCTTCTCTATCAGTTCATACTCATAAGTCAGCCATTTCTTTTGTTTGTTTAAGAACGATCCCTTCCGAGACTGCTGTTCCCAGGTTAGTACCGCCGCGTGTTTGTTCTTGTTTTCACACCGCACCTGGCAATCATAGACAAGCGATTCAGTGAGAATAAGGAGATGACAGAAGGGAATATGATCAAGTCTTTCTTTTTCTTTGTCTTCGTGTATCAGTTATATGATGACTAGCCTCATAGCACAACGAACATTTCAATAGGTGCTCAGATCTCCGCTGCTACAAATCTAGCAGCGTCCATTAGCCCAACACGCCAGTTCGATTTTGATTCTGCAATCTGTTAACATATTAGGTATCTCGTTCTTTTAGGGATGTACCAATATCGACACAAATCTCTCTCAGTCTGGTCAGCGACTGGAAGTCACAACCCTGAAACTCCTCTATTCGGAAAGACTCGCTCAATGCGTTAAGAATATAATTTTGGTCCAACCAAACCAATGTGCAACATATATACGTTCTTGGCAAAAATCAAACATATCACAAAGAGGGATTAAAATTGGTCGTAAAGAACGAACGCAAAGAAGAAGAAGATTTCGGTCCATTGCAGCCCCTTTCAATATCGCAGCCAATCTACCAGCTCATTCATTACCCCTTGTCTTGTTGAGTTGTACATAAGAAGTCTAACTCGTCTTCAGAAATCTTTCTCTAACAATAGTTTTCTGAACACACCGTATGAAAAGTGTCGAAAGGCGTAGGATTGGGTTCCTTGTACTGGGTTTTCCCATATGACTCCGTCGTCTCTGTGGCTAAAGTGGTTAAACCCTTGCTTTGCAAGTCGATGGCTGTGGGTTCGAATCTGGACCGCGACGTTCTGTTCACGAGTGCAGTTTTTCCTATAGACCCTATGATTGTTGCCGGAGCTACGGAGTTCGTGCTTTGTGCAATGTGCTCTCGGCAGGTGACATGCTATTTCGGCGGGGAGGGACCGAGTCATATGGAGTAAACCTGATGCAATGAAGTCTATCATTCGGCTTTAGCATACGTTGCTCATGGTAGAACTGACATGCCAAATGCCGAAAGTGTTGCACAAAGCACGAACTCCGTAGCTCAGAATAAATCCTAAAGATCTCGGAAAATAAAATGTTCGAGCGATTCAGATTCGAACACACAATCTTCAGCACACAAGATGAACATCTTAACTCCTACGCATGAAATACTCACCTGAACTAATGGGAATGTTTAATGTGCCATGATGTTGACTGCACAACATATCATATCATAACATAACATAACATATGAGTTTCGTAGTATTTTAATTTTATGACTTGCTTAATTCTAGGATTAATTTCTGAATGTCGAGTAAGCGTGAGCTTAACTTATTATTTATTGTATCCTGTCGTTCTATAAATAGGTACTATTTTATTTGCATGCATTCATACACATCTGTTACTCACATAAGAAATGTGATCGATATATTCATCCGCTCATTCATTTTGTTCTGCAAAGCCCGCCTGTTTCTTCATGTAGAATAAAAATGAAAACCGTGACATTTCCCATTTAGGATATGTCACCATCAAGCACAGTAAACGAGTTGTTGATTTTCCAGTCACCATTTATACGTTCAGTAGTTTGTTATTGCTTTCTGAAGGTGAGGTCTATTTTTACAGTTAGTAAAAACTCACGGGAAAAATTTTTCTTCGAAACTGTCCGTCATGGAGTTTGAACCAGGTAAGCTTGGGTTGTAATCAAGCTCAACACCGCTAAGTCACAGACGCCCACCTTGTAGAGTATGACTACAATATATGTACATTATTTGTCCCTTGGCAAGACTCCCACCTTGTAGAGTATGACTACAATATATGTACATTCTTTTTCATCGCGGAATTAGTCGGTATTGTGTTTTCTTGTATCCCTACTTTATCCCTTCTCAAGAATGCAATTATGCAGCCTGTTACAAGGGTTACCATTTTGTGGTCAAATTAGGCGTCAAAGACTAATCTGATATGGATTTTCCGTCACAGACTAATCTGATATGGATTTTCCGTCACAGACTAATCTTATATGGATTTTCCGTCACAGACTAATCTTATATGGATTTTCCGTCACAGACTAATCTGATATGGATTTTCCGTCACAGACTAATCTGATATGGATTTTCCGTCACAGACTAATCTGATATGGATTTTCCGTCACAGACTAATCTGCTATGGATTTTCCGTCACAGACTAATCTGCTATGGATTTTCCGTCACAGACTGTTGTGTATGGATTTTTGCGTCAGAGATTATTGTGATGTGTAACTGACTCATGTTACACAGAGGTTACATAAAAAGTATAAACATGTTACACAGAGGTTACATAAAAAGTATAAACATGTTAAATCAAAGTAATGCAGTTTTATCAAGTACAAAAACAAGATACAGTGAAGTTTCGACTAAAAGTCATTTATCAAGCAAAGGATACAGAACAAACAACAGAACGGAGACTATGCGCTTATACACTAGATATCACATATACAGTCAGATCCATCACTCTCCCTCCATATTAGCCTACCTTATCGTGGTTGGAGGGTTTGTGTGCCTTTAGGATCCTTCAGGCTATGTCGGCGGAGTCTAACTCCTGGCAGGTCTAACCAAGCCGAACAGACTGAAGGTGAAAGGCCAGACCAAAGGCAGGGAGCAGGATGGGGCCTCATAAGGTGACAGTGCAGAACCCACCGGCGAGTGGTAAATGCTCTGGCTGCAACCAACCCATCCCCCAGCTATGGGACAAATAGCACTTGTCCTCTCTCTCTCTCTTGAGGAGGACATCCTTTTCTTGTCTTGTCTTCTACTTCTATGACACTTTCCCTTAAGCATAAGGGATTAAACTACAGTGTCCAGGAAGCACACCCTGCAAAAAGCCTGGGTTGGTGAGCCCGGCAACAGAAGGCTGAAGTCATCTAGAGTAGGACGACTCCAGACAAACCCGGGAAGACAGATCTCGTCAGCAGGGGACTGCAACTGTCTAGAGAACAACCTCAAAAAAAGATGTCCTCAGAAACGGAATGTGTCAGCCATTATTGGCGGGGAGGAATCGACACATACGAACAACTCAAATGGCCATGCGAATGGCCATGGCCAGATCCATCACTCTTAGACACCTGTCACGACAAGTGAGAGAAGGCAAAAGTTCTAGACTTGCTACCTGACAAAGCACACGTTGGGAGGGGTGTGAAGGTGGAAGTGAAGTCGACATCGTTTAAACTATCCTTGCGCCCGAGTGGTTAGCGGGGCCCAAATTTTGGGGTGTAAAGAATAGAACCACTGTTACCTGCCACGCATGTCGTAAGAGGCGACTTAGGAGGTTTGGCTGAAATCGGATACACGTGTCATAAACGTGTAGAGGTCTATGCGTTTAGGGCCTACCAAACCAATGTGCAACGTATACACGTTCTTGGGCAAAGATCAAACATATTACAAAGAGTGATTAAAATTGGTCGTAAAGAACGAACGCAAAGAAGAAGAAGAAGAAACTATCCTTTAATACAGTGTTATCCAACGTTTTTATATATTGGGACGCATCAGACTTATAACTGTGGGGGCACGGGCCCCATGTGACAGTTTTACTAATACTAATAATAAAATAATATTAACATGAATAAAACTAATAACATAGAAAAACTACCCAGACTACAAATGAAAATTGTTCAAGATCTTGCGATTACGAAAAAACTGAATCCTTCTTTTATTCAGGAAACAAAAAATTGTTCTCGGAATTCTGAACCCTTTCACTCGATAATTTTGTTTGGTTTCATTGTTTGGTTTCATTGTTTGGTTTCATTGTTTGGTTTCATTGTTTGGTTTCATTGTTTGGTTTCATTGTTTGGTTTCATTGTTTGGTTTCATTGTTTGGTTTCATTGTTTGGTTTCATTGTTTGGTTTCATTGTTTGGTTTCATTGTTTGGTTTCATTGTTTGGTTTCATTGTTTGGTCTTCATTGTTTGGTTTCATTGTTTGGTTTCATTGTTTGGTTTCATTGTTTGGTTTCATTGTTTGGTTTCATTGTTTGGTTTCATTGTTTGGTTTCATTGTTTGGTTTCATTGTTTGGTTTCATTGTTTGGTTTCATTGTTTGGTTTCATTGTTTGGTTTCATTGTTTGGTTTCATTGTTTGGTTTCATTGTTTGGTTTCATTGTTTGGTTTCATTGTTTGGTTTCATTGTTTGGTTTCATTGTTTGGTTTCATTGTTTGGTTTCATTGTTTGGTTTCATTGTTTGGTTTCATTGTTTGGTTTCATTGTTTGGTTTCATTGTTTGGTTTCATTGTTTGGTTTCATTGTTTGGTTTCATTGGGGATTTATATTGCAATGTATACTGGAATTAGCCAGCATGCAAGCTTTGAGTTATCTTTGAATAATGCCATGAGCCAGTATATCAGCTCAGAAGGATGAAAAGGTTAATAAATGTTAAATCCGGAGGAATGAAATAGGGCGCCAGGGATGTATGACACAGCCACCATGGCGTCCGTTGACGCTGCATTGGACAGTACTGCTTTAATGTAAGGATGGTCAATGGAAAGGGGGAGTTGGGGATGTTGATGTGGGAGATGTGTGATGGTGGAATAGAGATAGAATATGAAACTATATGATGACATCAAATAGAGAACAGCACTCGGTGGATGTAAACATCACATAGAGAACAGCACTCGGTGGATGTAAACATCAAATAGAGAATAGCACTCGGTGGATGTAAACATCAAATAGAGAACAGCACTCGGTGGATGTAAACATCAAATAGAGAACAGCACTCGGTGGATGTAAACATCAAATAGAGAACAGCACTCGGTGGATGTAAACATCAAATAGAGAACAGCACTCGGTGGATGTAAACATCAAATAGAGAACAGCACTCGGTGGATGTAAACATCAAATAGAGAACAGCACTCGGTGGATGTAAACATCAAATAGAGAACAGCACTCGGTGGATGTAAACATCAAATAGAGAACAGCACTCGGTGGATGTAAACAATACTGAAAAGTAAAAGAATACCACTCATGTCTGACAGAAACTGACATAAAGATTCATATCTCCAGTGTCTCCCTGACCATACAAGTGTTACCAAGAAGAAGAGAAGGAAGACCCTAGAAGACTTTTCTCGATCGTAGAATTATATTCTTGTCAGTAAAGCTTGTCAAAAATTGTTGACGCTAATATTTCTACATATTTCTTCTATTTCTTGATTTCTGTTTTTTTTTTCTCTATTTCTTTATTCCTCTATCTCTCTCTCTCTTTTTACTTTCTTTCTCTCCTCACTCACTCTCTCTCTCTCTTTATTTTCTTTCTCTCCTTCTCACTCTCTCTCTCTCTCTCTCTTTATTTCTTTCTCTCCTTCTCACTCACTCTCTCTCTCTCTTTATTTTCTTTCTCTCCTTCTCACTCACTCTCTCTCTCTCTTTATTTTCTTTCTCTCCTTCTCACTCCCTCTCTCTCTCTCTCTCTCTCTCTCTTTCTTCCATTTTCTGTGTCTCTAACATTTCTACTGATTTCTTCTATTTCTTCTGTCTTTTTCTCTATATCTTGATTCCTCTCTCTTTTCCTTTTCTTTCCCTCCTTCTCGCTCTCTGTCTTTCTCTCTTCCTCTTTCCCTCTCTCGCTCTATATCACGAATGCTAAAGAGATTTTAAAGGCGAAGAATTGATTTCATTGCACCGGGTTTACCTATATATCCCCGTCCCTCTCGGCAGAACTCACAAGCCACCTGCCGAGAATGTTGCACAAGAACTTTGTAGTTTCAGCTACAATCCTAGGGATCTCCGGGAAAAAGCACATGGGAATTGAACGACGTCGCGTTCTGGATTTGAACTCACACCCTTCAGGACGAAAGACAAGACTAGACGATTGTTTTGCAGAATGAAGAGAATAAGAAGTTTTACTCCCGAGTGGTTACCAGGGCCTAAATTTGGGGTTTAAAGAATAGAACCACTGTTACCTGCCACGCATGTCGTAAGAGGTGACTAAGAAGGTTTGGCTGAAATCGGATGCATGTGTCCTAAACGTGTAGAAGTCTATGCGTTTAGGGGCCTACAAACCAATGTGCAACGTATACACATTTTTGGCAAAGATCAATCATAGAGTGATTAAAATTGGTCGTAAAGAACGAACGCAAAGAAGAAGGAGTTTTAAGAACACGAGGGAAAGCAACGGCGAGCGTGCTGACTCTCTTGCAAACAGTGCTTCGACTCAAGTGGGCAGAAGTATTGACAGAACCGATATCATCAATGCGGTACGCTCTCAATTGTGTGACATGGGTGGGTCTCAGACACTGGAACGAGTTCGAGAATTAGGCGTTAAGTTTGGACATGCCAGACAGTGTCGTCTTCGTGGTAGAGAGAGAAGATATAGTAATCAACTTCTCATGGGTACTGTGAGCAAATGGACGTTGGGATGACTGCTGCAACGGAGGACAGAGCACGAATGGGAATTCCCAATGTGCCATGACGTCGATCGCATAACATAACATAACATAACATATAACATAACATAACATAACGGAGCCATTGAATATGCCCAGTAACTAGACAGCGAACAAGTATTAGTGGCGTTCGGGGAGAAAAAAACAAATTACCAAACACAGGATTCGAACCACAAATCTTTTTTTTCTTACTCAAACCGTTGCTTAGCTCTACAATACGAGCATTTGTTAAGAACACAACCAGATAGCCCTTCAAAAAGGCTTTCCTGGGGAGTGTTGTAGAATGGCGGGTCTAAGGAGCATGTAGAAGCAGTGGAAGAAATAAGAAACAGAACATGTCACACGTTACCTGTTGGAGGTTTAAGAGTGTATCTGAACAAACCCGGATCCTGTTTCCGCTTTCCCTCTCTGGTATAGTTAATTAACATCGAGCACGTGTAGAGGCGGCCCGCAAAGAGCGACGACTCACCCCATTGGCTGGTTTGTCGCGCGGGACTCACAGCTCGTGGTGTTTGTGTACAGGCCTATGCAAATTTGCAGACGACGGAGGGTCACGGGTAACGGGCAACCTATTGTTTGTTGTGGTGCGTGAGGATAAAATGATAACCATGGATTCGTTCAGCGATTCAAAGATTTTCTCTGTATGTGAACATTTCTTAAGATTCATTGATGTGTTGGGAGTATAATGTTCAAACTAGTTCACGATTATATGGAAAGTAGGTCACTATGACCATGTCCTTGTTTTTGGATATTCACCTCACAGGTAAGGCGGACTATAACTTAAGGAAGTCAATCATGGATATTATAAACTGGAGTGTTTACTCATACTTGTTTCTTCTGTGCCTCATTTTAAACAATGTCACCGCTGTTGTTGACAGTCAGACTTCCGTATCGGAGGACAGTATTTTAGTGTCCAACTCAGGAATAGTTGTTCCACTAGGTCGTTCGGTGTACATTACACCTGCTGATCTCCAAATCCATGTCAGGCCTGGAGACAGGTGTGTTGTTTCTGTCCTAGATAATGACCCACTTGCTCAGAGACCTGGTAGATTAATGCCTCCAAACTTTCCCTGTAAATTCGGCCAACAAGAAGTTGTATACTCACATTTCGGTTCTAGGAATCCTCTTGAGGATGTTATTCGACTTCAGATTCGATACGATTCTGAAACTCAAACTATAGTGATACCATTCCTGATACAGGTTGAAGTATCGTACGTTCAATTAGAAGTCATTGTACGTAATATGCCTATTACCGTTGACAGACTTAATGGCGTGAGTACTCCAATTACAGAAGAGAACCTGGAGTTTGAGTATCTTCGTGACCTAGAAGAATGCAAAATAACTGTACTCCCAAAAGCTAGTGGTCTCCCGCGTTACGGAGTTATAATGAATGATAGTAGCATACTACAGATGGTTGATTGCGATGATTTTCTGAAACTTGGTGTTCGATACAAACACACTGCTGCTACTAACTCACCAAATAAAGATTATCTTCCACTTGTTGTTGAAATCATTGATGCTGATAACAAAGTTTCCAAGAGAGAATATTTTCAAATTTTAGTGAAGATTTTGGACGGGAAAGAAAATGTTAAGCCTACACCAGATTTTGCTGCAAAATTAAATTTGGTGGTCAACCAATTTGTAATGACTGCAGTCAGTCCGGAAGTTCTGGCAGCAGAAGATGTAGAAACTCCGTCAGATTTACTTATCTTCAACATAACGGAGCCTCTGAGACAAGGAGAAGGGTATTTTGTTAGCACGGATGATAGAAATAAAAGAATAACATCTTTTTATCAAAGAGATGTTCGGGATTTAAAAATTGCTTATAAGCCACCACATGATGATTCTGATGAGCAGCGAGTGTTCACTGTTGAGATGAACGTTGTGGACTCTGACGGAGCAGCGTCGGATCCTTTCATGTTTACAATTATTGTGAAACCAATGAATACACTTGCTCCTGTTATTACAGACAATCGAGGCATCCAGCTTCTGGAAGGTCAATCCAGGGTTTTACAAATCGGATCAAACTTACAGATTTCAGATGAGAACAATTTGGATAAGGTTCGAACTTATGCTGTAGATGGATTAAGGCACGGACAGCTTCGCATACCAGGTGGTAGGAAGTTCTTCACCCCTGCCGATCTCCGAGCCGGGACAGTAGTTTACCAACATGATAACTCTGATACTTACTCAGATAATATTATATTCAGAACGACTGACGGAGAGAATGTTGTAGAGTTCCTGTTTCCTGTTTGGGTATTCCCGGTGGATGACGAAGCACCAATTTTAAACGTTAATACTGGGTTAGAGATTAGTAAGAACGAGCTTGTAGAAATCTCGGCATCTGTCCTGAGTGCTACAGACATTGACAGCGATGATGCCCTGATTCGGTTTGTTCTTGAACCTCCTTACTCCAAAGAAGGAGTCATCTTGAAAAGGCAATATCAGGTACCAGATGATCCCAGCGATTGGCAACTAACGAATGGTGTGTATGAGCAAATCGTGGAAGAATTCACACAAGGAGATATATTGGATGGGTTAATATTTTACCAACATATCGGTCCTCATAGATCGGATTTTGTCATGGATAGAATTAAGTTTCGCGTTTTAGACTCAGGGACTCCACCGAATCAGTCCGATCTCAAAGAATTTGTGGTTAAGGTCGCTCCTGTGGACGATCAACTTCCATATCCATATCCGAACACGTCCTTGAAAATGGAGGTCAATGAGTTTCAGTTGACAGAGTTCAAACGTAAGGTCATGCGTTACACAGATGATGATACAGACGACAGGGAGATACGATATCATGTCACTGTAGGACCTTTTGACACAGATATTAACAAGGAAATGGATAACGGAATTATCACTTTTTGTGAAGATCCTGGGACAAATATCACAATTTTCACACAGGCACAGGTAAACCATCGTAAAATTTGTTATTTACCGCCATCACAAGAACTAGGAATCGTTCCCAGAATTATTCAATTCATTTATGACGTAGAAGACACAAATGGTAACATTTTAAGGGATGAAAAATTCACTATATTTATTCGACCAATGGACAACCAACCACCAAAAATTAAAAATGGCGGTGTGAGTGTCGCAGAAGGCGGGTTTAGTATCCTGACCTCTGACATGCTGGACGCTGAAGATCCCGACACACCAGAAAATGGTTTGATGTTCGTTGTCATGGAGATACCATTACATGGGCAGATTCGAAAGAAAGGGGAGATACTACGAGTCGAAGACGTGTTTACCAGAGCTGACATCCAGGAAAGAAACATCGCGTACTTTAATAACGGTGATGAAATCGGTGACGATAGGTTTATGATTGAGGTCTCTGATGGTATTCATCACGTCCCTGTTAAATTTAACGTACATATAAAGAACGTGGATGATGAGAAGCCAGCGTTGGTTGGTGCTAGGTCAGAAATTCTCAAGATTGTTCTTGAAGTGATCGAAAATTCTGCAGTTCCATTGTCTTCAGACAACATCAAAGCGTCGGATCCTGATTCTGATGACATGCTCCTGAAGTTTATGGTAGAACGAGCGCCATACGAGGGTATTATTAGAAGAGGGGCAGAACAAGCTACACAGTTCACACAAGCCGATATAGTGGCAGGTAGAGTTACTTACCAACATACTGGTGGAGAGGTAGGGTTGACAGGAAGAGATGACTACTTTGAACTATCGTTGATCGATCCAAATAAGGAAGTTGTTGTTGATGGCAGCGCTATTAACAAACTTATGGTTGAGGTCAAGATTTTACCTTCTGACAACGAGTTTCCTATTGTAACAGTTGGAGCACTGTTTGAAGTTCTGGAAAGTCAGAAAGCACCCATACTTCCACGACATCTAGATGCTACAGATATTGACACAGAAGATGGAGACATCATGTGTTTGATCATATCCCAACCGAGAAGTGGATATCTCGAGAACACTTCACCAGCCCCTGGCTCGGAAAAATCCAGAATTGGAAAACCTGTATCTTCTTTTACTGTTCGAGATATTCGTTCTGGGTTAATTAATTATGTCCAGAGCGTTCATAAAGGAATAGAACCACGGGAAGATTCTTTTATGTTTCATTGTTCTGACGGCATCAACCAGTCTCCTGACTTCAGATTCGACATCCAGATTAATCCATATAACGACGAGGAACCAGAGATTTCTTTAAGAGAGTTTATCATTGCAGAAGGGGGTAACCTCAGGATTGATCTGCCAATATTAAACGTCGCCGACCGAGACGATCCAATAGACAGCCTAACCTTCATTATCACAGAACAGCCCAAACATGGAAAAATCGTGCGACAAACTCGTGAGGGAAGTTTTAGTATTCAGAACTTCACACTGAATGATATATCTGGGGAGTCGACTATAGCCTATGAACATGATGATAGTGAAACGAAAGAAGATAGTTTTTCATTCTACGTTGTGGACAGTGTCCATAACATTTCTAAAACTGTTCCAATTATTGTGTTTCCTCTGGACGATGAGACCCCACGACTGACCATCAACAATGGATTACAAATTGAGAAAGCTGGAGAAAATAAAACAATTACTAATCGAGTTCTCAAAGCTGATGATCTTGATTCTAATGATGCTGAGTTAGTGTATATCCTGCGACTGAAACCAAAGTATGGGTACTTACTGAAGGTTACTGGGGACAATTTTGTTAATATTACACAAGGAAGTAATTTTACTCAGAGGGACATTGATAAAAGAAGAATAGTATACGTCCACACGGGGACTGAGGGCGTTAGGGACTTGATTAAATTTGATATTACAGACGGACTGAACTCTTTAATTGATCGTTACTTTTACGTAACAGTAGAAGGTCTGGACATGATGTATCCAAAGGTTATTAACAAGGGTGTTGAGCTTCCTGAAGGGGGCACAGCAGTATTGACAACTAATCTCCTCAGTGGTACAGATCTCAACTCGCCGGACGAAACTCTTACATTCACTATAACACGAGCACCAAGTCGAGGGCACTTGGAGTCTTCAGATATGCCAGGGATGCCTATCTCAACATTCACGCAACTGCAGCTTGCCGGTAGCAAGATTCGGTACGTTCACAATAGCGATGATGAGATGAAGATGGACAGCTTCGAGTTTGAAGTCACAGACGGCTCCAACCATGTTGCTCGTACGTTTAGAATCTCCCTTAGCGACGTGGACAACCGTAAACCGTTGCTTATGTTTCAGACTTTACGTCTTAAAGAAGGAGACAACAAACTTATTACGCCCTTCGAGTTGAAAGCTGAAGATAAAGACACAGAACCGACCAAAATCGTCTTCACAATAACTCAATCCCCAATGCATGGTCTACTATTACATAAAAGCTCACGAGTTGTTAGTAGTTTTACTATGGCAGATCTGAACGAAAACTTCATCAGTTACCAACACGATGGTTCTGAGACATCAGAAGATAGCTTCTCATTCACAGTCACTGATGGAACTCATGCTGATTTCTTTGTAGCGCCAGCCGCTGATACTGCTACACGGAAGCCACAGACAATCAACATCCTTATTTTACCAATAGACAATGGGATCCCACAGATAAACATCAACAGAGGAGCTTCGTATCTTGCCGAACTTGCAGGCAACCATATTGGGTTCCGAATTACTAATCGGATCTTGAGTACCGAAGATCGAGATAGTCCTGATGACAACTTACTTTATTCTCTGACATCTCCCCCCAAGTGGGGTTACGTCATCAACCGTGCTATTGGTAACCGGAGCATCACCAACTGGACCCAAGGTAGGCCAACTGTTTGTCTATCTGCCTTTCCGTTCACTATTTCTCTATTTGCCTTTCCGTTCACTGTTTTTCTTTCTACCTTTCCGTTCACTGTTTTTATTTCTACCTTTCCGTGCACTGTTTTTCTATCTGCTTTTCCGTTCACTGTTTTTCTTTCTACCTTTCCGTGCACTGTTTTTCTATCTACCTTTCCGTGCACTATGTTTCTATCTGTCTTTCCGTGATGAATATGCTTATGAAGACTATATGTATGAAAATTCCCCTACCCTTTGACGAGAGCATAAAATACAATGCTTGTCACTTCACATTTCTTGCACCAAGTTTGCAGAAGGTATAAGGACCAATGCCTTTCCTCTCTTGTGAAACGTCGGGGGAGGAATAAACCAATAATCTTTTTGTGTCTTATTAAAAATAATTGAAAACATACGTTTAGAACTAATTTTTCTAACCAGTAACACTATACCATCATGATCATGTGTCGGCATTGCATCGAAAGTTGGTTGCAATTGACCCTCAACATTCCCCGTCTCTTGCTCTAATGTTACACTCTGCTTAATAAAATCACTATACTTCAAAGGTAAAATGTCAAAACAGGAAGTAACGTAGTTTTACAAAGTATAACAGAATAAAAAATCGACGTTTCGACCCAAAAAGACTTTTACATAGAAAAAAAAAAACTCTCAGCAATGGTAAAAGATAATGACACAATAGAACAAATGGCCCATAGAAAACAAATGGCACATAGAAAACAAATGGCACATAGAAAACAAATGAATGGTACACTAGGCTCTTAGTTTTTGGTTTTTTGTTGTTGTTGTTTGACAGCGCATACTAATGTTTTATCTTGAGTTCTTTACGTAAAAAGCTTTTATTTGAAAAATCAAATATTTTGTTATTGTATTTTGTATAACTACTTTATTTCTTGTTGTGATATTCTGGATGTTGATAATTTCTGCCTACTTCCTGATATCGTTTTTTGTTTACTTTTTCTTTCTTTGCCCGCACACTTATTCACGCTTCAAAGCGGTGTTGTTTGATACCAATTTGACTAATGACTGAGAATCATGTTACACAGAATGATTAATCTGTATTGTGCAAGTGGCTAGCAGCTTTCTCATGTAGAAACAAATTGGTGCGGAAACTAGAGCTAAAAGAGATGAATTAGGGCAGGGTCCCTGCAAGAAGGTTAACTGTAGTAGTAACCCCATTATGCTATCAGAGCCGAAAGAGGAATAATAATGGAGGTTTTATTCATTCGTTTCTGTGTCTTTGATAACTCACTAATCTCTGTATCTGTTTCAGATTTTGAATTTATGAATGAATGAATGATGCTTTTGTTTGCGTGTATGTATGTGTGAGTTTTATATGCATGTGCGTGTTTGTGTGTATGGGTATGGGCGTGTGTTAATCTGTGAGAACGCGTGCACATAATGGGAAAACGTGTTCACAAAATTGAGAAACATGTAAATAATAAAAAAAATTATTACAGACATGTAAACACACAATGAAAAGAAGACCGATAGAAAGACAGTGTATGGAAAGGCAGATAGAAAGACAGTGCACGGAAAGGTAAATATAAAAACAGTGCACGGAAAGGTAAATAGAAAAACAGTGCACGGAAAAATAAATATAAAAACAGTGCACGGAAAGGTAAATATAAAAACAGTGCACGGAAAGACAGATAGAAAAACAGTGTATGGAAAGACAGATAGAAAAACAGTGCATGGAAAGACAGATAGAAAAACAGTGCATGGAAAGACAGATAGAAAAACAGTGCATGGAAAGACAGATAGAAAAACAGTGCATGGAAAGACAGATAGAAAAACAGTGCACGGAAAGACAGATAGAAAAACAGTGCATGGAAAGACAGATAGAAAAACAGTGTATGGAAAGACAGATAGAAAAACAGTGTATGGAAAGACAGATAGAAAAACAGTGCATGGAAAGACAGATAGAAAAATAGTGTACGGAAAGACAGATAGAAAAACAGTGTATGGAAAGACAGATAGAAAAACAGTGTATGGAAAGACAGATAGAAAAACAGTGCATGGAAAGACAGATAGAAAAACAGTGCATGGAAAGACAGATAGAAAAACAGTGCACGGAAAGACAGATAGAAAAACAGTGTATGGAAAGACAGATAGAAAAACAGTGTATGGAAAGACAGATAGAAAAACAGTGCATGGAAAGACAGATAGAAAAACAGTGTATGGAAAGACAGATAGAAAAACAGTGTACGGAAAGACAGATAGAAAAACAGTGTACGGAAAGACAGATAGAAAAACAGTGCACGGAAAGACAGATAGAAAAACAGTGCACGGAAAGGTAGATAGAAAAACAGTGTACGGAAAGACAGATAGAAAAACAGTGCATGGAAAGACAGATAGAAAAACAGTGCATGGAAAGACAGATAGAAAAACAGTGCATGGAAAGACAGATAGAAAAACAGTGCATGGAAAGACAGATAGAAAAACAGTGCATGGAAAGACAGATAGAAAAACAGTGTACGGAAAGACAGATAGAAAAATAGTGTACGGAAAGACAGATAGAAAAACAGTGCATGGAAAGACAGATAGAAAAACAGTGTACGGAAAGACAGATAGAAAAACAGTGTATGGAAAGACAGATAGAAAAACAGTGCATGGAAAGACAGATAGAAAAACAGTGCATGGAAAGACAGATAGAAAAACAGTGAACGGAAAGACAAATAGAAAAACAGTGTATGGAAAGACAAATAGAAAAACAGTGCATGGAAAGACAAATAGAAAAACAGTGCATGGAAAGACAGATAGAAAAACAGTGTATGGAAAGACAAATAGAAAAACAGTGTATGGAAAGACAGATAGAAAAACAGTGCATGGAAAGACAGATAGAAAAACAGTGTACGGAAAGACAGATAGAAAAACAGTGTACGGAAAGACAGATAGAAAAACAGTGTATGGAAAGACAGATAGAAAAACAGTGCATGGAAAGACAGATAGAAAAACAGTGCATGGAAAGACAGATAGAAAAACAGTGCATGGAAAGACAAATAGAAAAACAGTGTATGGAAAGACAAATAGAAAAACAGTGCATGGAAAGACAGATAGAAAAACAGTGTATGGAAAGACAAATAGAAAAACAGTGTATGGAAAGACAGATAGAAAAACAGTGCATGGAAAGACAGATAGAAAAACAGTGTACGGAAAGACAGATAGAAAAACAGTGTACGGAAAGACAGATAGAAAAACAGTGCATGGAAAGACAGATAGAAAAACAGTGTACGGAAAGACAGATAGAAAAACAGTGCATGGAAAGACAGATAGAAAAACAGTGCATGGAAAGACAGATAGAAAAACAGTGTATGGAAAGACAGATAGAAAAACAGTGTACGGAAAGACAGATAGAAACTCTGTGCTCGTATGTGTGGTATCTATGTACAAGTTTGTGCAGCTCTGCATTAATGTATCTGTCTTCACAGATTGCTCAAATTAAAACGAAAGAACATAATTACAGATCCCAGAATCCTAACGAGATCCAAGCTTCTAAGTATCTACGTTTTATTTTAAAAGGCCCAAGTAAAATTGACAAGTTCCCGTCGCGCGTATACCTGACAAATGTATCCCAAAAAAGCTAGGGTAAATGACCGGTTGACGGGTAAAAACGACTTTGCACTCTCTTAACTTGTCTCAAAAATGTTTCGATATAAACAACACAGTACTGGACATTCCCTATGAAAGATCGTCGAGTACTGCAACAACACAAGAGGAACTCGCAAAGATGAGAAGCATCGTACTGCTGAGATGCAGAGAATGCAGAGAAAGCGAGCTGTGTGAATAGACAGAACACACAACATTCTCATATTGAACCCTAATCATGTATACCCCACCTGTGCTAGGGGATTGTGTTCCAGGACTGTTCTCTACAGTCAACTCCGCACTCACCATAGAGAGGTGCAGCAACATATGTCTGAGACTGTTGTCGTCATCGCTTGTCATCATCATGGCAATAGACGGCTAAGGTCATGTGTATGTTCGTATATTTTTCATGTGTTTGTGGATCTTTGCAAGTGTATGGAGTCTTTGTATGTGTTTATGGATCTTTGCAAGTGTATGGAGTCTTTGTATGTGTTTGTGGATCTTTGCAAGTGTATGGAGTCTTTGTATGTGTTTGTGGATCTTTGCAAGTGTATGGAGTCTTTGTATGTGTTTGTGGATCTTTGCAAGTGTATGGAGTCTTTGTATGTGTTTATGGATCTTTGCAAGTGTATGGAGTATTTGTATGTGTTTGTGAATCTCTACATGTGTATGGAGTCTTTGTATGTGTTTGTGAATCTTTGCATGTGTATGGGTGTTTGCATGTGTATGTGTGTATCTATGTAACACAGAGTGGTTATAGGTATATCAGACGATTAATCAATACTGTACCGTTGCAGCCTTCCTCTGATCTTTGATTTCACCATCGGTAAGCTTAGCCATAGCCAACTCTAGATAACTAGGCCAGACAACTGAACGGGGATTCCCTGACCTAGATCAGAAAAGGGGTCTGGAAATAACAAATGTTTGATAGAACACTGCACGCATTTTTGCAGTTTTACTCAATTCTGTGAGTCTACGGTTATTTATTGGTGATCATTTTTAATAATATTGATATTCCTTATTGTTAAACTTAACTTGTTGCATAATATGACTTCGATTTAGCATTTTGTGTTGATTTTAAAATGAATTCGTCTATATACACCAATACTGGAATGCAGGGCCACGCGGTGTAGTTGGGGTCTGATTTCCCATAATTCTTATCTGAGTCCGAAGGCCCATAAGTTTATAGTTGACCCTGGCTTAGCCCTGTCTGTCTATTCACCTCAAGACAGTGTCCGAAGGACCCTGCTAATGATGCATTACGTCTACCTGTATCACTTGCTTAACAAACACCACAGAATGTGCACAAGACAAAGCGGCTAACACTAATACATACATTGCTTGTGTGTGTATATTTGCGAGCGCGCGCGTGTATATGTATTAAAGTTATCACACGTAATGTTATTCCCTTCTCAAACTGGGAACCTGGTTTTTTTTTTTTTTTTATCCAGAAGCACTTGAGCTTTTCAGCTCTTCGGCTCGGTGCCATGGACATCGTAACCCTTCGGTTCGGTGCCACGAACACCGTTAATCTGGGGAATCTGTGGCTTTTTCTGCCATCCCGGAATTGAACCCGCACACACAGAGGGATAGTCACCCGTAGTCCAACGCGCTACGAACACGCTGGGCAGACGGACGGGAACCTGGTTTAAATCGACACTCTCGCACACTTGGCCCCCTCAACGAGTGCTCAGTCCAGTTCCAAAATTTGACAGTGTCAGCGTTTGAGTATGAAACAATAGCTTTGTCGAGAATTTCAAATTTGTTCTCATCTTGTAAGATCAAGAGTTATCCATTTATAGCGGGTTATCCATTTATAGCGGGTTATCCATTTATAGCGGTTATCCATTTATAGCAGGGTTATCCATTTATAGCGGGTTATCCATTTATAGCGGGTTATCCATTTATAGCGGGTTATCCATTTATAGCGGGTTATCCATTTATAGCGGGTTATCCATTTATAGCGGGGTTTTCCATTTATAGCGGGTTATCCATTTATAGCGGGTTATCCATTTATAGCGGGTTATCCATTTATAGCGGGTTATCCATTTATAGCGGGTTATCCATTTATAGCGGGTTATCCATTTATAGCGGGTTATCCATTTATCGGGTTATCCATTATAGCGGGTTATCCATTTATAGCGGGTTATCCATTTATAGCGGGTTATCCATTTATAGCGGGTTATCCATTTATAGCGGGTTATCCATTTATAGCGGTTATCCATTTATAGCGGGTTATCCATTTATAGCGGGTTATCCATTTATAGCGGGTTATCCATTTATAGCGGGTTATCCATTTATAGCGGGTTATCCATTTATAGCGGGTTATCCATTTATAGCGGGTTATCCATTTATAGCGGTTATCCATTTATAGCGGGTTATCCATTTATAGCGGGTTATCCATTATACGGTTATCCATTTATAGCGGGTTATCCATTTATAGCGGGTTATCCATTTATAGCGGGTTATCCATTTATAGCGGGTTATCCATTTATAGCGGGTTATCCATTTATAGCGGGTTATCCATTTATAGCGGGTTATCCATTTATAGCGGGTTATCCATTTATAGCGGGTTATCCATTTATAGCGGGTTATCCATTTATAGCGGGTTATCCATTTATAGCGGGTTATCCATTTATAGCGGGTTATCCATTTATAGCGGGTTATCCATTTATAGCGGGTTATCCATTTATAGCGGGTTATCCATTTATAGCGGGTTATCCATTTATGCGGGTTATCCATTTATAGCGGGTTATCCATTTATAGCGGGTTATCCATTTATGCGGTTATCCATTTATAGCGGGTTATCCATTTATAGCGGGTTATCCATTTATAGCGGGTTATCCATTTATAGCGGGTTATCCATTTATAGCGGGTTATCCATTTATAGCGGGTTATCCATTTATAGCGGGTTATCCATTTATAGCGGGTTATCCATTTATAGCGGGTTATCCATTTATAGCGGGTTATCCATTTATAGCGGGTTATCCATTTATTATCCATTTATAGCGGGTTATCCATTTATAGCGGGTTATCCAATTTTATTAGCGGGTTATCCATTTATAGCGGGTTATCCATTTATAGCGGGTTATCCATTTATAGCGGGTTATCCATTTATAGCGGGTTATCCATTTATAGCGGTTATCCATTTTGTTATCCATTTATAGCGGGTTATCCATTTATAGCGGGTTATCCATTTATAGCGGGTTATCCATTTATAGCGGGTTATCCATTTATAGCGGGTTATCCATTTATAGCGGGTTATCCATTTATAGCGGGTTATCCATTTATAGCGGGTTATCCATTTATAGCGGGTTATCCATTTATAGCGGGTTATCCATTTATGCGGGTTATCCATTTATAGCGGGTTATCCATTTATAGCGGGTTATCCATTTATAGCGGGTTATCCATTTATAGCGGGTTATCCATTTATAGCGGGTTATCCATTTATAGCGGGTTATCCATTTATAGCGGGTTATCCATTTATAGCGGGTTATCCATTTATAGCGGTTATCCATTTATAGCGGGTTATCCATTTATAGCGGGTTATCCATTTATAGCGGGTTATCCATTTATAGCGGGTTATCCATTTATAGCGGGTTATCCATTTATAGCGGGTTATCCATTTATAGCGGTTATCCATTAGGTTATCCATTTATAGCGGGTTATCCATTTATAGCGGGTTATCCATTTATAGCGGGTTATCCATTTATAGCGGGTTATCCATTTATAGCGGGTTATCCATTTATAGCGGGTTATCCATTTATAGCGGGTTATCCATTTATAGCGGGTTATCCATTTATAGCGGGTTATCCATTTATGCGGGTTATCCATTTATAGCGGGTTATCCATTTATAGCGGGTTATCCATTTATAGCGGGTTACCAAATTATCCATTTATAGCATGGTTACCATTTATAACAAGCTTATCCATTATAGCGGAGTTATCCATTTATGAAAAGCGGTTATCCAATTAGTTAATAAGACAAAGTTATCCATTTTAGGGACATTTATAGCATGGTTACATTGATAAACATACTTAGAAACTGACTTCAGTTTTGATTGAAGGTTATACACTGTCGTTAAAACAAATTGCTTTCACATAGGAAGTCTTCATTAAATTTCTAGACCTAGTGCAGGAGTGAAGCTCAATTCTTTCTCATATGTGAAACGTCGAGTGGGAATTGAAGTCACAACCCTCTTGTGTCCGAGTCGGAAGGCGATAGCTTATGCATTCTACAATATATTGCTAACATGGTTTCAAGGTGGTGGGTTGACTTCCTTGCACTCGCATTTCTAGAAATCTCTCGGTTTCTCTTCATAGAAATGGTACGCTAGTCGTAGAGATTATTGTATAAAGCACAAACTCCCAACCTCCATCAATAATCTCAAGCAACTCAGGAAATATAACGATGGAAACCGAATGTAACGGTTTGATTGTGAACTAACGACAAGCAGAGCGCAAGGCAAACAGTTTAATCACTTCGCCTCAAAGACCTCAAAACTAACTTACTTCTAGTCTAAAGAGTCTAAGATAGAAAGAGAGTCTAAGATAGAAAGAGAGTCTAAGATAGAAAGAGAGTCTAAGATAGAAAGAGTCTAAGATAGAAAGAGTCTGAGATAGAAAGAGTCTAAGATAGAAAGAGAGTCTACGGTAGAAAGAGAGTCTAAGATAGAAAGAGAGTCTAAGATAGAAAGAGAGTCTGAGATAGAGAGTCTGAGATAGAAAGAGTCTAAGATAGAAAAAGAGTCTACGGTAGAAAGATAGTCTAAGATAGAAAGAGAGTCTAAGATAGAAATAGAGTCTGAGATAGAAAGAGTCTAAGATAGAAAGAGAGTCTAAGGTAGAAAGAGAGTCTAAGATAGAAAGAGTCTAAGATAGAAAGAGAGTCTAAGATAGAAAGAGAGTCTAAGATAGAAAGAGAGTGAGATAGAAAGAGTCTAAGATAGAAACAGTCTAAGGTAGAAAAAGAGTTCAAGATAGAAAGAGAGTCTAAGATAGAAAGTCTAAGATAGAAAGAGAGTCTAAGATAGAAAGAGAGTCTAAGATTGAAAAAGAGTCTAAGATAGAAAGAAAGTCTCTAAGGAACATTTATTGACTTCATTGCGCCGAGTTTTACTCCACATGGCTCAGTTCCGTTCCGCATAAATGACACGCCACCTACCGAAAGTATTGCACAAACCATGAACTCCGTAGCTCCGGCAACAATCCTAGATGTCTCTGGAAAAATACACTGGTGAATAGAACCGCATGGTCCGGATTTGAACCCTCGAACTTCGGAACGCAAGGCAAATACAAATGAGATACATAGACCCCCACTTCTAATCTAGAATCGTTGCATGTACAGTTGTGCACTAAGATGTACAATGTGAGAACCCTGATAGCTAAAAAAAAGGGAAATGTATGTTATAATATAACTATATAAAAACTGACGTAAATGACATGACCCTTGTAAAGTTCAAAGAATCCCCTAAACATGAATTTGATGTATGTTTCATCCCAAAGTGCGATCTTTTGGGCCACAAGCCAAATTTATCGACCTTTCTTACAACCACTTCCGTACTTCTAGCAACATCATCAGAGCAGTTCTGACATTTCCGAGCAAGCAACAACATTAATAATCGCAGAAAAACTACTACATTATTCTCAACAACAGTCTGCAGAATCTACCTTATTTGTCTGACACTTGATCAGCCGACTCGTCGTCTACCCGACCGTCTGGTTACACGGAGATTTCGAGAATAGTCTGGTTAACAATACTGTATTGTATTACTTTATCATCCCTAGGGAAAGTGCATGTTTTCTTTTGTTTATTTCAGTTGATGTCAGAGGATGTGTGTTTAAGAGCAAGACGAATAGCGCCAAGAAGAAGAAGGAGAAGAAGAAGAAGGAGAAGAAGAAGAGGAAGAAGAAACGTATTTTATTATGTCTATTCTTCTTCTGCGTTCTCACTAGATTGGGATTACGGATTCTCTAATAAAGGCAGCCGTCTGCCTCAGATTATCAGCAACACCATACAGTTTGTCTTGGAGGCTAGTGTAAGTGGGCCACCTCTTTCTTATCAAGTCTGCATACTGGGGGCAGTTCTGTATGATATAATTCCTATGATTTCTGCTTCCCCATTTGTGCCGATCTCTTCCCGCAGTAAGTTTTGGCCATCCTCTTGATGGTAGGGCTGACATTCTTACTGCGTGGCTAAATCTCCAAGGCAGATTGGCGACCGTAGAATCCGTTATCCCATTCATCATTGTGAGGGATCGTTGCACCATATTATGCACCTTACGGCCTGGTGCATCCGTTTTCTGCAAGCATTTGTTTCGGGTTAGCATTTCCTATCGGACACGTGCATCCGATTTCAGCCAAACCTCCTTAGTCGCATCTTACGGCATGCGTTGCAGGTAACAGTGGTTCTCTTCTTTACACCCCAAATTTGGGCCCCGGTAGCCACTCGGGCGATGTCTATTCTAAACAGCCTTTGTTGCGTAGAGGTTAGGCTCTCGTCTCTTGTGCCAAAAGTACCAGGTTCGCTCCCTCGTGGAGCCATCTGGATATTTTTCAGAGATCCCTGATCTCAGTGTAGGGAGATCGAGTTATTAGTCCTATCGGAGACGGACGATAATTCATAGGTCTCGTGTTCAACTTGAGCACATAAAAACACTTGACAGTTCAAAATCGAGAAGAGTCGGCTGAGAAGTCGCTGCCCGGGCAAAATTCATTAGAAAAGATTACAAATAACATTCCTGCAAAAATATCTTCACCATCTACAAAATTACTCGCCGGTGCTACGGAGTTCGTGCACTAAAGATGCGATCTTCCTGTGTAAGAAAGAGATCGGAGCACACATGGTTACTCACCGAAGTGCAATGATGATTATCCTATCAAATCAATCGAATCATAAACAGCCTCAGGCTGACAACTGTTTCCTTTGGGAATTATTGGAAGTGATGATTGAGGATGTACGGACAAGAAGAAGTCGCAAGTAGAAAAAGAATTGGTAGAAAAATATGAAGAAAAAAGTAGAACAAAATGTTTATCAGATAAATGTGTTGTATTTTCTCTAATCCTGCTTTGTCTCATAGCTTCAGGATACGAAGAGATTTATTGAACAGGTTTTAGTGTGCGTTTCATAAATAGTATTGTTCATCGCCTGTTATTTCTGAGGATCTCATTTTACTTAGACGGCCGTTTGCTTTGTATTATTCTTCTTCGCGTTCGTTCTTTACAACCAATTTTAATCACTCTTTGTGATATGTTTGATCTTTGCCAAGAACGTGTATACGTTGCACATTGGTTTGGTAGGTCCCTAAACGCATAGACTTCTACACGTTTAGTACATGTGCATCCGATTTCAGTCAAACCTTCTTAGTCGCCTCTTACGACATGCGTGGCAGGTAACAGTGGTTCTATTCTTTACACCCCAAATTTGGGCCCCGGTAACCACTCGGGCTTTGTATTCATTGTATCGGAGTAACATTGCTCTTTAAGGCACACTGTCTGTTGGTGTTCTTCTTATGTGGTCAAACCATTTGATTTGTTGTTTCTTGATGAAGTTCATTACTGATGTTGTACTCACTTTTTTTGTCTAATGTCCATCACCCATTTCATGTCATAGATCAAAGAAAATACAAGCCTAACATTGCATTACCACATATATTATTTGATTGATTGACTGATATGACCTTTGTCCTTTGCACTTTGATGAATAACCTAGCCTGTTTCATTCTATTCTATACACAGGAAAATCTAAACGGTAGTGCACAAACTCCGTTGTATCGGCGATGATCTTCGTTGTAATTTTGAGAAAGGTGAACATTTTGTTAGAATGGTTTTTTAAATTTTTAATTGTTACTAAAAGGTTCTATCACAGACTGCAGTTTTCCAACCTACGGTTATCAATTTTGCAATATCAAAGAGTTGTTTACGGACTCATCTTATCTTGTATCATCAGTCTCAAATAGGACTAGGAACTCTATCTCACCTACATAGAGACTGGACAAATTCAAATCGCTTCAAAGCGGGAAACGAACCGAGTACTTTTGAAAATAGTGCAAACTCGTGTTCCAATGATGATCTAAAATAGTGCAAACTCGTGTTCCAATGATGATCTAAAATAGTGCAAACTCGTGTTCCAATGAAGATCTAAAATAGTGCAAACTCGTGTTCCAATGAAGATCTAAAATAGTGCAAACTCGTGTTCCAATGAAGATCTAAAATAGTGCAAACTCGTGTTCCAATGAAGATCTAAATTAGTGCAAACTCGTGTTCCAATGAAGATCTAAAATAGTACAAACTCGTGTTCCAATGAGGATCTAAAATAGTACAACTTTGTGCTCCAGTGAGAATCGAAAATAACACACGCTCGTGTCCCTTCAGAAATAGAAAAGAGTACACGCTCCTGCATCGTCAAGGATAGAAAATAACACAAACTCGTTCTCTCTTGGGGATCGAAAATAAAACATGCCCGTCTAAAGTTGAGAAATCGAAAATAGATCAAATTTATGCTCCCCTGAATATCTTAAATAGTACAGCCTTGAGCTCCTGTAAGGATCGACAATAATACAAACTCTCGTGACCTTGAGGTCCGTAAACAAACACACTATTGCACACACATATTGACAATGATAGCTCATGTTTTCGTCTGAAATAAATATCAACCAAATAATGGGCGTTTCTAAAAATAAAATTATAATAACTACTGCGATCATCATCATCATCTTCATCATCATTATCATCATCATCATCATCATCATCATCTTTAGTATGGACAACAACACTATCATATCCCGAACGTCATTCCTACCCCACCCTCCACAATGTAAGTACACACCTGCGACACACACGGGGTGTTATCACATTACATCAGCTAGCTACTATTTATACATATTCTACCTTACACGCAATATACAGACGCAATAAACATAACTAGAGCAAAAGGCGACATCAAGGTCTCGCCATGTGGGACAGCTTGAATATGCGAGGCTGATACATTTACTCAAATTTAAATTCTTACTAACACAGCGGTTCCCAAACTTTGCTTTACCTTGGATCTCCATTTACATATATTTTGCTACCACGGACCCCCTACAGTTTCTATATATGAAAATCTTCTAGCGATGGAGTTATTATTACACTATACCAACAGTCAAGCTTGCTCCAATTTCTCAGAATGCGGGAAACTTCAAATGATCTTTCATTTTCTCCTGTCAGACATTTAGACTCCGGTCTGGTCCGGGTTCTTAGATTTCGCAGCGGAACTATAGTTCGTTCCAAAATTTGTGATCATCGTTACCGACCGATATAAAATCATCCACTTGACATACATTCTTGATTTTTACATTTTTATATAGGTAACAGTGACGACCTTCCAAACGTATTTTTATATAGGTAACAGTGACGACCTTCCAAACGTATTTTTATATAGGTAACAGTGACGACCTTCCAAAAGTATTTTTTGTCCACCCAAACCTTTAGTTCTGTAAGAATTTTATTATATGTTATTACTAAAATTGCAGCGATGTTGATATGGTATACTTGTCGAAATTTTGCAGTACGATTGTCAAGTTTGTCTATAACTAAGCATGTCCGTGTTCCACATGCAATTCAGTGCTAGTCATAATCGGGAATCCCGTGGAATTAATCAGTTCACAATGTTTCATACCGACTGACATTGGCGTATGTACGCAACATTTACTTTCATTTATAGAATTGGAAGGTATCATTTGTTCAATATGTCACCTTTCTTTTTATAATATGTAATAGGGATACGCCTTTGCAAATATTCGCCACCATTTTGTGTATTAATGTAAATTCTAAACTTTGGTTATCATTTTGTTGTGCTTATGCAAAGTTATATAACAAAAAACGTTTTTGCATCAACCAATCTACCTACCAATTACTGTAGTTAAACATGAATTCGTAAGGCTGTGAGTTATATAAGATTGCATGCAAAAAATTACTTATATCCATCAGGTAGATTTCGTACAAATTAAACCTTAGTGTGATCACGAATTGTTTTAACGAACTATAGTTTACCACTGTTTTTATACATGTTTAAAAAACTTATTTTTCTGTTTGAAATGACAAAGATCATAATATTTCTTCAAGCGATTGAGGACCTCCTGTGAGTACCTCACGGGCCCCTGGGGCACGGGGACCCCAGTTTGGGGAACGCTGAACTAACATGTACTTATACTCTGTTCTAAGTGTCAGCGTGATCTAGCCTACTATCGTTTAGTGAGAGTTATGTTATCCTAAGTTAGTTAATGAAATTATCGACCAGCATAAATTAAATGGCTTGAAAAACTTCTAAATAATTTTTTTTTTTTTTTTGCTGGTGATCACACAGTCTTATCATTTGTATGTACATTCGCCTGTGTGTTGTCGGGGCTCTCAAGGGAGCAAAGAATAGTAACACTGCGACCTACAAGGCATATCGTAAGAGGTGACTGAGGTAGAGACCTAGGGCAGCTACCCTAGTAAATAAAAAAGCGTCGCAGAAATCGGATGTGTTGGCCTACTTGTCGGAGCATAACTGGCACAACGTACAATCGCTCTTAGGGTCGGATCACATACAAACCACAATGAGTGGTTTAAGAAGTTGTCGATATAGAGCGTTGGAAGAAGAAGGATGAAAAATGAACACAGACAACCGAAGTAATGACATTAGCGAAATAGGAAAGCACTAGCAATATCTACATTATAACACACATGTGTTTGTATCACATACAGCATATCTGTTTTCTGTCCAGTATGTCTGTCTTATAATGTACATTATGTCTGTCTGTTGTGCTTGTCTCCATTCCTGTATAAACCGCTAAGTTACTGTTTGCCAAATGGATATTGCGAAAGAAAGCGTCATTCGAAATCTAGAATACCAACTGCGCTCGTTGATTGCTGGTAATGCAAGAAGCGAGCAGGGAGCGAGGGCTCTGACTCTGCTGGTTTGTTGAGCAGTTCGGAAACTTCTCCTAAATCTGTCTTACCTCATCATCTCATGAGAAATCATACACTCTATTTTCGTTGTCTATTGGGATGACTCTTAAATCAAATAAGTTTCTCTCCTCTGTATGTCTCACTCTCTTTCTCTTCCTATCTATCTGTCTGTCTGTATGTATGTATGTATATGTCTGTCTATCTAACTGTCTGTTTGTTTGTCCATCTTTCTCTTTGTCTATCTGTCTGTCTGTATATCTGTCTGTCTGTCTCCCTTTCTCTTTGTCTATATATCTGTCTGTCTGTTTCTCAGTATGTCAGTCTGTCTGTCTATCTGTCCGCCTGTATGCCTGTCTATCTAACTGTCTGTTGGGTTGTCTGTCTGTCTCGCTATCTCTCTGTCTTTCTGCCTGCCTGCCTGCTTGCGGATCGGTCGGTCGGTCTCATCGGTCGTATCTGTTGTGTCTGTCGTGTCTGTTTTGTCTAGCTTTTCTGTCTTTGTATATCTGTATGTCCGTCGGTCGGTCCTTCCGTCCGCCTGTCTACCTACCTGCCTTTCTCTGTCAGCCTGCCTGCCCTTCTATATCTTACTCTCGCTCTATTTTCATACCAGTTCGTGCGCTATCGCTACACGATAATCGGGACAGAGAGATAGAGATAGAGAGAGAGAGAGATAGAGAGGGGGCTAGTGTACAAGACCAGTGTTTATTCATAATGCAGGTTTAATAGGTTGCTAGAAAGTTGAAAGGTTACAAGACTTAACCAGCAGATCAGTGTGAGCATAATTTTGTATGATATATCTCATATGAACTGACTTATGGGCAAATATATTACCAGTTGTGTGTATGTTATACAGTAGGAACCATGTTGGAAAAACAATAGAAAAGAGAGAAAGAAATCAATAAATGTGGAAATTGTTGGAAAATAAATCAAGAAAAAAAAAAGAAAATAGTAAATTATTCATAATCATATTACCAGGAAAGTCATATTGTTGTCAATAAACTACTGCCTGCTGGAGGCGGGGGGAGGAGGGGAAGAGGGTGAGCAAAGGTGGGAGGGTTGGCTAGTTTGGAGACTTCTCAATAGATAAATCCGAGATGATGAGAATGAAAGAGTGTGGAATCAAGTGTAGAACGATCAGGGAGTGACACCAGAGAGGATGATGTGTAGAACGATCAGGGAGTGGCAACAGAGAGGATGATGTGTAGAAGGATCAGGGAGTGGCAACAGAGAGGATGATGTGTAGAAGGATCAGGGAGTGGCAACAGAGAGGATGATGTGTAGAAGGATCAGGGAGTGGCAACAGAGAGGATGATGTGTAGAAGGATCAGGGAGTGGCAACAGAGAGGATGATGTGTAGAAGGATCAGGGAGTGGCAACAGAGAGGACGATGTGTAGAACGAGCAGGGAGTGGCAACAGAGAGGATGATGTGTAGAAAGATCAGGGAGTGACACCATAGAAGTCGCTTTAAACCCATATGTAACCAGTATACGGCTGAAACAATAAGCTTCCATATCTTTCACATTCAGCTCTACATTGCTAAGTACAGCATACATGATACGTAGGATTGAGCCTATGTGCAAGAGCTCAAGTGGAACTGAATCTAAGAAGAAGAAGAAGAGCTAGAGAGGAGTATTGTTAAGAACAACATAGAAGAAGAAGAAGCCGAACTAGAGAGAAGTGTTAAGTGCAACATAGCAGCAGAAGAAGAAATCGAACTAGAGAGAAGTGTTGCAGTATAGCAGCAACAGAAGAAGCCGAACTAGAGAGAAGTGTTAAGTGCAACATAGCAGCAGAAGAAGAAATCGAACTAGAGAGAAGTGTTAAGAACAACATTGAAGAAATAGAGTAAAGTAAAATATAGTGAAACCTTATAGAAATATTATGGAAGTCTTGTGTTATTTCAGACATGGAAAAAAAGAAAAGTAAAACATGAAAGGAAAGTTACCACAACCCGCTCCTTAAACGAAACTTAATATACAAATCTTAATTTCTTCTTTCAAAAAAGAACTAAGACAGAGCCAAAGACAATTTAGAATGACTCACACAGCTATAAAGAACGCTCCTTATAACACTTTCACTAAAAGACAAAAAAACACTAAAAACAGAAAAAAATCTGATTTATCCTGTATATTATTGACCTTAGGTCTGGAGCCCTGATAATCTAGTACCGCCTCTCTGCTTCTAATATCCCCGACCTAAACAGCCCCCCACCGTCTCTTCCAACTAATGTCCCCTAAGGGAATACTTCCCCTTATATCTGAGACTGGGAATGTAGACCGCGCGATAACCAATTCTGTTCTGGATGTGTAAGAGAAGGAAGGAGAGAACATAAATAGACTCATTGAAGACAGAAGTAAACGAGAAATAAACAATATTTGAGAGGTAAAGTAAGAACAAAGTAAAGATGCAAGAGTTTGAAAAAAATAAATTATATGAAGATAATTGTACAAGAAAAGCAACAGACAATTTATAGAAAAGGCAAATATGCAGCATATGAGCAACATATAATATATAGATAGTATATACACGCAACATAGAAGCAACAACATATAATATATAGATAGTGTATACACGCAACATAGAAGCAACATATATATATATATATATATATATAGATAGATAGATAGATAGATAGATAGATAGATAGATAGATAGATAGATAGATAGATAGATAGATATATAGATAGATAGGTGAATGGATGGATGGATGAACAGATTGATGGATGGACAGACAGACATATGGATAGATGGATAGATATATAGGTAGATGGATAGTTTGATATTTATATATATATATATATATATATATTTATATATATATATATATATATATAGATAGATAGATAGATAGATAGATAGACAGACAGACAGGACACACACGCAGATATGAATGAAAACTGAGAAAAACACACACAAAACTCCAATTGTTTTTGAAGAGTGTTCTGGAATACATTTAACAAATTTATGTTTAAAAATAGTATGCGTTGCGCCTTCCTCACTTTTCCCCTTTCCGATTTGCTAGCACGTGGCCCAGGAATCCTGGCCTGTAAGCACTAAGATTCAGTTTAATAGACACGACTCGTGAGTTACATAACTCGAGCCTGCATGCGAGTACAGCCTCTCTCGATCCTTTAGTTAATTACCCATCACTATTAGATTTCTAGATGTAAACACATTTTTTTGAAATGTTTAACAGAAAGAGATTCAAGCTGATGTATTTGAAATGTTTGAATAGGAAATATGTAGGGAGATGTATTTGACATGTTTGAGTATGAAATATGTAGGCAGATGTATTTAAATTGTTTGAATAGGAAATATGTAGACAGATATAATTGAAATGTTTGAGTAGGAAATATGTAGACAGATGTATTTGAAATGTTTGAATAGGAAATATGTAGACAGATGTATTTAAAATGTTGAACTAGGAAAGATGTAGGCTGGTATATTTTAAATGCATTCTTTAATCGAATCATCCAGATGAAAATTGGAATAATCACTTTCTGAAATGGGAACAACTGAGAATCGTCGCTTGAGCTGTTGTGTAAGTGTTCTGCCGCAGACACTTTAAGTAAGCTGGAAGGGGCTGAGCGTTCTGTGGCCATCATGTGCGTCTAGATTTCAATTATATTCAGTGTTTAATGTTGTTTTCTTTCTTTACATTTTTTGTCATGAACGGAGTTATAGTTTCTACGCTCGCACGCCCGCACGCACGGATATACAGATACATACACACGTCCACCAGCTCACACACACAGGTACAAGAACATACACACACACAAGTACAAGAACACACACACACACACACAAACACACTAATAAAAACACACAACGCACAGGCACCCACACAAACACACACATCAACAAAAACATCCAACACAAGACACACACACGTATACAAACACACACACACACAATCGTACAATCGCACATAACCACGCACGCACACGTATCCAAACACAAAAACACGTATACGTACACACATCGAGACCCACAAGCACAATAATGATACATTAACAAAACATAGGAAAATAAAACCAAGAAACGGAAGAAAATAATTTCATATTTCTATTTTTCCTGCAAATTTCAACCTCTCAAAACAAAACCGGAATAATTAAGTTAAAAAAACAAAAAACAGTGAGTAACGCCAACAATTAAACAAAACCGTGGAAAAATTGAAGATCTTTGTGTTGTATGTTCTTTAAAAGGTCTTCTTCTTCGTCTTCTTGTATGCGTTCGGTTTCGTATGCTCGTCTAAACCATGAGATGGATTGCCTGCTCTATGAAGCTGCATGTCAGTTGGAGTTCCTTGAGAGTTCCCATAGCTTGCTCTGTAAGGTTTGTTCATGAGACCATGTTTCGTTTCGATGGTGTCAAGCCAAAAGATTGGCCTCATTGCACCAGGTTTTATCCCAAATGGCTCTGTCCCTCTCCACAGAAATTGCATGCCATCTTCCGAGAATATTGCAGAAAGCACACGAACTCCGTAGCTTTCGGCAATAACCCTAGAAGTCTCTGAAGTAATGCACTCAGGAACAAAACGATGCGATCCAGAAGCACTTGAGCTTTCAGCTCTCCGGCTCTGTGCCATGGACATCGTAACCCTTCGGTTCGGTGCCACGAACACCGTAAATCTGGAGAACCTGTGACTTTTCTGTCAGCCCACGGAATTGAACCGCACCCACAGGGAGCTTGTCACCCGTCGTCCAACGCGCTACAAACACGCTGTTCAGGCGGGCAATACCGCTTTTAAGGCAGTATAGGACAGAGTGGACATGAGGATTGGAATTTAATGTCCGCATGGCTAGTGCAGTCGCCGCGAAACTGTCCAGGGTATGTTTTCTTTATGCCCCCGACAGAAAAAATAGTTCTTGGCCTTACCAGGGATTGAACCCGAGTCTCCCGCATGGGAGCTGCGCTCTAATCAATTCGACCAGACCCTACACAAGGAATATATATATATGAGAGCAGCGGTAGCGTAGTTGTTAGTGAACTCGCTTCTCAAGGCTGGTGTTCTGGGTTCAACTCCCGCGGAATTTTTCCCGACCGCGACGGCTCTCAGGTCGACCCAGCCTCAACTGGGTACCAGACATGGTCTGGGAAAGTAAAGGCGGCCGGCGTGATGCTGACCACATCACCCATCGTGTGCCGACGGTCAATGAAAATACAGGCCTAACACTGTATTGCCCAATTTACCACGAGGTATGAAAGGGTTCCTTTACTTTTACTTTACTTTATATATATATATATATATATATATATATATATATATATATATATATATAAATAATACTAATTTAATTCCCAGATGAATCAATATGTTTTACGTGATGTTTGCCATGTTAAACCTTCAGTTTCCACTTGCATGCTGGGATGAAATTTGTCCACAGGGGAGGATAAGCGAATAATCAGACATTTAAAAACAAAACTAATCTCCCTTGTCTGACGTATTGTTTTTGTGTGAAAATGTTGCACACTCTAGCTTCCCCAGACACATTCCAGTTTTACCAGTTTCTCCAGCTCTTGTTTTGTAACGTAATCAGACGTTACTTTTATTATATTATTTTTTTGTTGAATTTGCAATTTAAAAAAAAAATTACTCTATGATAAATTGTGTTATCGGTTACTGAAACGAAGTTACAGTACTCCGGATATTCCCATAGGGGCTCAGTCTCTTTTCATCACAGCCTAAATTTCTATCCAATTCTCTTCATGTAACATCATGCCCTGTGTAGAATGCCACTCATATAAGTCTCGTTGTGCGAACTGTATGCGGTTGGATTACACTTAGAGGATAACCTGATCATTTACTTGGAGATCTAAATTACAAGTACCCCTTAAGTCCGAATAAGACTCGCCAGAATAACAAGAGGCGTTGGTGATAAGGAAAGCATTTATTCCTGCAAAAATCAGTCAGAGGAAGTATATTCAAGGCAATGACTACACATGAATTCCTAGCTAGGGAATGCTAACCCGAAACAAATGATGCAGAAAACGGATGCACCAGGCCGTAAGGCGCATAACATGGTGCAACGACCCTCACAATGGGGAATGGGATAACGGATTCTACGGTCGCCAATCTGCCTCGGAGATTTAGCCAAGCAGTAAGAATGTCAGACCTACGATCACGAGGGTGGCCAAAACTTACTGCGGGAAGAGATCGGCCAAAACGGGGAAGCAGAAATCATAGGAATTATATCCTACAGAACTACCCCAGTATGCAGACGAGAAGAAAGAGGTGGCCCACTTACACTAGCGTCCAAGACAAACTGTATGGCGTGGCTGATAATCTGAGGCAGACGGCTGCCTTTATTTGAGAATCTGAAATCCCAATCTAGTGTGAACGCAGAAGACAAACTGTATGGCGTGGCTGATAATCTGAGGCAGACGGCTGCCTTTATTAGAGAATCCGAAATCCCAATCTAGTGAGAACGCAGAAGACAAACTGTATGGCGTGGCTGATAATCTGAGGCAGACGGCTGCCTTTATTAGAGAATCCGAAATCCCAATCTAGTGAGAACGCAGACGAAGAGCAAGAAGAATTCCTAGCGAGGAAATACAAATATAATAGTTATCGTATCCTCATACAGAACAGACCAGGTTTATATATTTCGCCTACGTACCGGACACTGCAGACTCAACAGACACATAAACTAGGAATAAGTCAAACAGCTCTCTGCCAGTTTCAACAGGTAGAACAGACACTGGAGCATGTCATGGAAGACTGTTTTCTCCTTGGTGAACTGAGAAGCAACATGTGGCCCCACCCTGTTGACTTAAAAACTAAACTTTGGGAAACCTCACAGACCTGAAACTGACTGCCTAGTTTGTGGTCCACAGAAAACTAAGCGCATGACCAGAGATCGCTGTTGATGAAGAAATTCTCTTCAGAGTTATCATATTCTAGATAATATAAGGAGCTACGGTTCTCTATAGTCTTATATCTTTTAAAAGACAAAACTCTCAAGTATAACCTTCTTTTTTGAACGCTCCATATCGACCCCTTGTTAACCCCTCTTTGTGATCAGTATGTGATTGGAGCCTAAGAGCGATTGCACATTGTAAGTATAACATATGAAATCGTGTTCTGCGCGTGGTTGCAAGTACTATTTTACGATAACAATCAAATACAATTCGTACTAAATAGAAGAAAAAAAAATAAAACGGATTGATTGATAGGACCGTCATCATTGCACTTCGGTGAGTAACCATGTGTGCTCCGATCTCATTCTTACACTGGAAGATCTCAGCGACAGTGCACAAACTCCGTAGCACAAATGAGATAAGAAGCAGAAGGTCTCAATGGATAGGACACACACGGAGGAAACCCCCTAACAGCATCAAGAGACAGGCTCTCCGATGGAACCCCCAGGGCAATAGAGGTAGGGAAGACCCAGGAACACCTGGAGACGGAGTTGGGGACGGAATGCAAGAAACTGGAGAGAGAGTGGAGAGATCTGGAAAAGACGGCCTTGGATATGCGGGCATGGAAGGCCTTGGTTGCGGATCCTATGCCTCCCTAGGGGGCCGAAGATTGAAGATAAAGTAGGCGAAGGGTACTTTAAGTGCTCAAATTTAACAAGGAATCTACGTTTTATTGTCCGTCTCTTATTAGACTAGAAACTTGATCTCACCTACACTGAGATCAGGAATCTAGAAAAATATCCATATGGCTCCACGAGGGAGCAAACCTAGTACCTTAATAACGAGAGGTGATCACCTAACCACTACGTCACAGCAGAAGAAAACTAAAAAGTCTATAGCCCGAGTGGTTACCGGGGCCCACATTTGGGGTGTAAAGAATAGAACCACTGTTACCTGCACGCATGTCGAAAGAGGCGGCTAAGAAGGTTTGGCTGAAATCGGATACATGTGTCTTAAACGTGTAGAAGTCTATGCGTTTAGGGGCCTACCAAACCAATGTGCAACGTAAACACGTTCTTGGCAAAGATCAAACATATCACAAAGAGTGATTAAAATTGCTTGTAAAGAACGAACGCAAAGAAGAAGAAGAAGAAGCCTATGTTAATAAGAAACACAATGCTAGTTTTCCGTTGTGTGAAACCAAATTGCTTTAACTGTATGCACGGACAAGCTTTGGTGAAACAATTTTACAACCTCGTTCCTGGGAATAGAAGAAAATTTGAAAGGATAAAAATGATAGTCATAAAATATATTCGCATTTTTGCAGCAAAACAATTCCGTACAAAGTGGAGACCAAATATGTCCAGCAAATTAATCAAGAATGCTTAATAAAACAGCCATAAATATGGCTATTGGGCAAAAGGAACTGATTAGATACATCATGAAACAAAAGTAATGATGCCGCTAATATAATATCTGTATTGAAAAGTTGGAATATATTATGACAAACTGTAAAATTGTTAAGTAGGGACAAAAGGAGAAAGGGAACGACAAGAAAAAAAAATAACCTGGGAAGCAATCTTCTCTGTCTGAGGGAAGACTAAGATGGCTGACATGTGAGAAGAATGGAAAATAGCTGCATACAACAAGAGGTTTTGTTCTGTGAACTTTCGGAAGGGAAGACGCACCAAGGCAGACCACTGCTCGGAAATAAAGATGTCTGCAAGGCTTCAATGAAAAACTTTTCTGTCGGACCCAAAAAAATGAGAAAAACTAGCTGATGTGAAGAGCAACATTACTCAAAGGTGCAGAATCTTTTGACAAGAGACTTATGGGTAAGCTTAAAGGCAAGAGGGACAAGCGAAAACTCAAAAGTTTTCACAGCAAAACACTTACCAATTGACTGTCTGTAAAGAAGAAAAGGACCATATATTTGAAAAGAGAACTGTTCCATCTGTATATCCCAGTTCTGTAATCGAATTAATATGTCATTTGGTGCAACGAACGTGTGCCACAGGAATTAAAGGATGCCACTATTGTCCACCTGTACAAGCGGAAAGGAAACCGCCAGGCCTGCGATAACCACAGGGGATCTCCTCCCTGTCAATCGCTGGCAAAATACTGGCCAGAGTCCTCCTCAATCGATTAATCGATCACCTGGAACAGGACTTACTTCCTGAGACCCAATGTGGCTTCAGAGCAGGTCGTTGAACAGCAGACATGATATTTGCTGCTCGCCAACTACAGGAGAAATGCCAAGAGCAGCACCGTAACCTCTATATGGTCTTTGTCGATCTGACAAAGGCTTTCGACACGGTTAACAGGGAGGGTCTATGGAAGATCATGGAAAATTTGGATGCCCAGGGAAATTCATCAAGATCGTCCAACAGTTTCACGAGGGCATGATGGCACGTGTACTTGACGAAGGGAGCTGTCGGAAGCCTTCCATGTCACCAACGGCGTCAAACAGGGCTGTGTACTGGCCCCAACACTCTTCAGCATGATGTTTGCTGCCATGCTCACGGATGTCTTTTGGGAAGGCGACGAACATGGGGTAAAGATTAGATACAGGACAGACGGTAACCTATTCAATCTTCGGAGGTTAAAATCCTCCACCAAGGTAAAAGAATCAACTATCTCAAACCTGTTGTTTGCTGATGACTGTGCCCCGCTACCAACTCTGAGGAAGAAATGCAGACTTACATGGACAAGTTCTCAATGGCCTGTGATAGGTTTGGCCTCACCATTAACACCAAAAACAGAGGTCATGTTCCAGCCCGCCCCTAGAGAACAGTATTACGATCCAGTCATCAACATTAAACACCAGCGTCTCCAGTCAACGGACAACTTTGCTTATCTTGGCAGCCTCCTATCCAGATCGGCAAACATAGATTCTGAGGTCCACAATAGGATATCCAAAGCCAGTGATGCGTTCGGAAGGTTACGTGTCACTGTGTGGGAACGGAAGGGGATAAGCATAGTCACAAAGCTGAAAGTTTACCAGGCCATAGTGCTAACCACGCTGCTGTACGCAAGCGAGACATGGACAGTGTATAGCAGACACGCAAGAAAATTAAACCATTTCCACACAAGCTGTCTACGCAGAATACTAAAAATAAACTGGCAGGACAAAATTCCATACAGCGAAGTCCTCACAAGAGCAAAAATCCCAAGCGTCAACACCCTGTTGCAGAAGGCCCAACTGAGATGGGTCGGTCACGTTGCTCGAATGCCTGATAAACGCATCCCAAAACAGTTGATGTATGGCGAGCTTGAAGGGGCAGACGTTTAGCTGGTGGACAGAAAAAACGCTAAAGACTCTTAAAGTGTCTCTGAAATGCTTCGATATAGACAATACGTGCTGGGAATCCCTTGCGCAAGATCGCCAAATGTGGCACTGTAACAACAAAAGAGGAACCCGAATAGCTGAGAATCATCGTATTGTTGAGTCACAGAGAAAACGAGCAGCGCGAAAAGACAGAGCACACAACACGCACATGTCTAACCTTGATCATGTATGCCCCACCTGTGGTCGGGGATTCTGTTCTAGGATTGGACTCTACAGTCACCTCCGCACACACCAGAGAGGTGCAACAGTACACGTCTGAGATTGTTGTCATCATCGCTTGCGATGGACGGCTATTAATCGAATTAATATCGAAGTAATAAATTAATCAGATCTAATGACGAAGTGATCATGCCGTTTCACTTGCTTTCTGAAGGTCGTTGGTTCGAATCCGGTTTCAAACCTCCAGAGACTTTTATTATTGAATATCGAATATTTTCAATAGCTTTCAATAAAATAACGACATTTCTTATCAAATATCGAATATTTTCAATAGCTTTCAATAAAATAACGACATTTCTTATCAAATATCGAATATTTTCAATAGCTTTCAATAAAATAACGACATTTCTTATCAAATATCGAATATTTTCAATAGCTTTCAATAAAATAACGACATTTCTTATCGAATATCAAATATTTTCAATAGCTTTCAATAAAATAACGACATTTCTTATCGAATATCAAATATGGAATATTTTCAATAGCTTTCAATAAAATAACGACATTTCTTATCGAATATCAAATATGGAATATTTTCAATAGCTTTCAATAAAATAACGACATTTCTTATCGAATATTTTCAATATAGTTAAAAGTAGCAACGACATTTTGTTTATATTTAGACGGTTCTATTTTTGTAATGAAAAACAATTACTCAGATGAATTCTACTGACCGCCAAAAGTTCATGCCGGTGTCACTGCTTAAAAAGCATTATATTTGGATGAAACCACTTCCTAGGCACGTCTACTAGAATGATACAGGACCAGGGATGCTGCTTTCGGGAACGAATCAGATCTTCTATTACTCCATAAAACGACCGACCCTGCCTTTTCAAAATTTCCTCTGCTATTCATATAACTCTGGTCGATATAATCGCTAATGTTATTACTTCATCCGAAACGGCCGAAAAAAGGTCAAAGCCCTAGACGAGTTAATGAAAGGAAAAGATGAATGTAGAAGAAGTTGTAGTTCCAGAGATTGGTCTGTTCATTGTTCCGTGTCTTTATTAAGGCTACAGTTTCTGTAGATAGAACTCTTCTGTATGTTTGATGAATGTCTAAGTTCAAATCTGAGATTTATCTTGATTACACAGAACGTGTGTAGCGATCTATAATATAGAATATCTAATTGAACCGAGTACGTGAGAGTCGACCGTATCTAGTCTGGGTGTGTTTATAAATCTGGGCGAATTTCGTTGTCGATCGACATAACACTTAATGGCCGAGCAGTGCAAGGGATAAGTTAGGCCGTATCTTATGCGTGACTCATCAGCCTGGGTGGTGGTGTGGGGATGTGTTTTAGTTATGATATTGTTAGGGATTGAATGATGGAAGGAAAGGGGAGTCATTAAGTTAACATTGGTAAAGAAAGGAGGTAAAATGAATCGATGATAGCACATTGAAGGAGGAGAACAAGTTGTTTGTGCTGCTGGAGATGGGGAGGAGATGGAAGGTACTGGGATGAAATGTGGTTATGTCAATCGAGGATGAAAAGGTGTGGAATTGCTGGTCAGGATATTAAATGCTGGGAGACATGAAGCATGTTCTAATTGATAATCAGGATTCGATATGGTCTTTATCTCATTGCTTTGTTTATGTATGACTTTCCACGGATACCACTTGTGTGCGGTGGTGGATCTACCCCGGGTAACAGTCTTCTCTTACTGGCTAAATTACATAAGAGAACTAGGATCGATTCTGATGAAGGGAATTGCTAGCAAATACAAATCGTGGACGGTAAATGAGGCGGAAAACGTTGTAAAATATTCATGAAGCGAAACTGCAAAGTGTGAGACACACAGTAGACGTGTTCACAAAATAGATAAGAATAAGTGTAGCTAGCGTGGAAGAGATTGGGTACCAGACCATGCAATTTTCCCCGATAGCAATGAATGCACATCGGAAAGAGTTAATCTATGCAGGTGACACTTGGCCCCTGGAGAGTATCTGTAGCAAATATCAACAGTAAACCAAAAAGCTTCTTTTGTGAGTATGAAAGGGCAAGATGACGCTTGCTTCTCAAATGGCGTAGAAAGGTCACAGCCTTAGATGCTATACCTGGAGACTAGAAGATGTTATAGATAAGATGTTATAGATAAGATGTTATAGATAAGATGTTATAGATAAGATGTAATCTGAGAGCCTTGTATCTGGAAGGAATTGCGAAACACATAAGAACAAAGTACTGTAGTTTTACAAAATACAAAAACAATAACGATGCACATCAACGTTTCGACCAAAAGGCCTTTATCAAGTAAAGGATACAACAGAAGTGAAGAGATTCACTTCTTACATGGCACAGAACATATAGATTCAGACAATAAATTCTTAACGGCGCTAAAATGAAAATATGTGGCTTCTTCTTCTTCTTCTTCTCTTCCAACATTTACTTCTTTATAGAAGTGTTGGAAAGGGGGGGGGCGTGGTGATCTTGTGTGTGCTTGTTTTAAGACACTTTGTAAGCTGGTATACATTTTTGTAAGGCTGTTCTTGATGCCATCTCTCCATCTTTTGCGTGGTCTTCCTCTTGTTTTGTACTCATTATACGTTTTCTGTGTGGCTCTCTGTGGTAGGCGATACCAGAGCATTCTTGTCAAGTGTCCAAACCATTTAATCTGTTGTTCTTTTATGAATTGCATGACTGGTTTCACATCCAGTCCTCTTCTGATTTATTCATTTCTAATTTTGTCTCTTATTGTCACACCTGCAGCTCCTCTAAGACACCTCATCTCTGTCGTTATGATTTTCCGCTCATTAGCTGATGTATTGAGAAACAAAGAATGAAATGGTTTGGTCACTTAATAAGAATGCATCCAAACTCAACAGTATACAGTCTTCTACAACAGAACATCGGGAAAGAAGACGAGAGGAAGACCACGGAAAAGATGGTTAGATGGCGTAGCAGAATCCTGTGAAAGAGCAAAAATAACAATCACCCAAGCCACTAGAACAGCGCAAGACAAAAACAGAAAATCACAACACTGGGCAACAACCCGGTAGCAGTGTGACGACAAAAGAAGAAGAAGAAGCTGTTGTTATTGACCATGTGTGATACTGGTAACAGTGTTGGCCAGAAAATTGGTGACTGTATTCTACAAAACTGGAAGTTATTCTATTTGGTTCACCTCGATCCTCTACTGCACAATAGCGGAACAGATTAGCTCAATGCATAAGTGTTTGCCTATCGACTCTGACACAAGAAGATTGTGGGTTCAGTCCTACACTCGACGTTCCTCATGCGAGGAAAGGAATTGACCCTCCTATCTCCTGCACACTAGCTTCTAGAGATATTAAATGACAGGCACTTCCTCATCATCAAATACCTTGTCCTGAGCAGAACTTTGTCACCCCAACAGTCCTCCGGAATTTCTCTCTCTCATAGGCCAAATGTCCTGCCTCTACAGCTGTCATGTTCAAACCATCAGTTACATCCTGAATCCATCTTCTCCATGGTCTTCCTCTTCTCTTTGCTGGTATGCATCCTTCCATGATGGTCTTCGCCAGCCCTTCATGTCTTTTTATATGCCCAAAATATCTCAATTTTCTCTTTTTATTTGTAGCATCAGCCAGTTTTCTTTGATTTTGAATTCTTTCTGGATAGATCTATTTGTTCTCTTCTCTGTCCAAGATATACGAAGGACTCTTCTGTAACACTAATATTCAAAAGCATTTATGTGTTTTTCCACTGCATTATTAAATGTCCATGCTTCACACCCATACGTTGCCACTGGGAATATGCATGCTCTTAGTATTCTGATCTTTGTTTTCTTATCAGTTCCGTTCCATACTGTTTTGAGTTGTTTAATTTTTTGCAAAGCCATGTTTGTTCTTCTTTTAATTTCCTTCATCCCATTTCCATCTGTTGTTAGCAGTGAACCAATATATTCAAAACTGTTCACATTTTCTACTTTCTCTCCATTGATAAAAATATCATTTGTCATGTTCGTTTTATCTGTTGTCATTATTTTTGTTTTGCCACATTGAGATATAGATTTTGTTTTTCGCTTTTATCTTTCACTTCTCCTAATAATTTCTCAATCCCTTTTTGTGATGTTGACAGTAGCACTGTATCATCAGCGTATCTTAGTTCAGGTATCTCTCTTCCTCCGATTATAAAAGGATCGTATTGTTCTTTTCCGCTATCTTCTGTAACATTCCTCATGATGTTTTCTGCATATATGTTAAACAGACAAGGCGACAAAATGCACTTCCTTCCCTAGTCTAAAAAGGTTTATGAAATAAAACTCGTGGCATATTTTTTACAGGACGTTGTCATCAGTCACAATAAACGATTTTCTAAGCACCACTTATACGTTCAGTAGTTTGTCATTGCTTTCCGAACGGTAATGGGACATTTAATTTAAAACATTTTACCGCACATTAGAATGTAAAAAGTTATTGAATTTGTAGACGGAAATAGAAATAGAACTGCGTATACCAAACAAGAAACATAGTCAAAGACATGAAGCCATCAGTCAAAGACATGAAGCCATCAGTCAAAGACATGTAGCCATCAGTCAAAGACATGAAGCCATCAGTCAAAGACATGAAGCCATCAGTCAAAGACATGAAGCCATCAGTCAAAGACATGAAGCCATCAGTCAAAGACATGAAGCCATCAGTCAGACATGAAGCCATCTTTCTTAATAATATTAGACAAGAAAATAAAATACATAATTTTGTAGACTAAATAAATAATTAATTTATTGAGTCATGTAACTAAGATAATCATCAAGATAACACAAGATAGAATTTAAGATACATTAGACAGAAAACTAAGATAATCATCAAGATAACACAAGATAGAAGTTAAGATACATTAGACAAAAAACTAAGATAATCATCAAGATAACACAAGATAGAAGTTAAGATACATTAGACAGAAAACTTAGACGAAAAACAGTTTAATTTCCACAAAAATAAAGAAATCTTCTTCTTCTTCTTCAGCGATCTCTGGTCATGCGCTTAATTTACTGTGGACCACAAACTGGGCAGACAGCTTCAGGTCTGTCAGGTTTCCCAAAGCTTAGTTTTCAGGTCGACTGGGTGTGGCCACATGTTGCTTCTCAGCTCACACAGAAGAGGACAGTCTTGTAGGATATGCTCTGGTGTCTGTTCTGCCTGCTGACACTGGCAGAGAGCTGTTTGACTTATTCCTAGTCTGTATAAGTGTTTGTTGAGTCTGCAGTGTCCGGTGCGTAGTCGAAATATAATGACCTGGTCTGTTCTGCTTAGGTCTTTGAGGGAGTCTTTTCCATAATCATATCCAGTGTTTGTCTTCCAGTCTACTGCAGATTTTCTCTGTATGAGGGTTTTGACCTCTTGAAAAGACAAGGGTTGGTAAATTTGCTCTTTGGCACTGCCCTCCTTAGCTAAGACATCAGCACTCTCATTGCCTGCAATGCCACAGTGAGATGGAATCCACTGCAATTGAATTTCTGCCTTTTCTGAAAGCTGAGCAAGTTCTCTTTGTAGTTTTTGTATTGTGCTGTCAGTGGATTTAGCCTCCAGGGCTTGTATAGCTGACAATGAGTCTGTAAGAAATACCATCTTGCTTGCAGCTGCTTGCAGCTTATTCATGTGCTGTGCTGCCATCAGAAGGGCTATGAGTTCTGCTTTGTAGTTGGAACATATTCTTCCAGTAGGAGCCGCTAGAGACACAGTGGTAGCATCTGGGTGCCTAATGTACACTCCTGCTCCACCATTCATGGTTGCCTCCATTGCCGATCCATCTGTGTAAATTCTTATCCAGCTGTCTTCTGGAAACATGTAATGGAGATGTTCCATTGTAATTGCTTTTTCACTAGATTAGGCTCGGCATCTTTGCTTAATAATTTAGGGATGGAGGTTGAGAAGTTTAGTGGTACTGAGTCTGGTTCCCAGTGATCAAAAGCAATTCTTCAGGTATGGAATTATGATTTAGTAGTTCCAAGTATGACTTTCCTATTTCTTTTGCTTTGTGGTTTAGACTTGTACGCTTTAGTCTGTTCTTTGTTCTAGCCGCCATTTTTTCATGCAGTGGATGGTGAGGCATTCTTTGATCCTTTCAGTCTGTAGAATCACTTTTCTCCTTCTTCTGTCTTCCAAGGGCTGGATGTTGGCTGCCTTTTCCATTTCTACAATTGGTGTAGATTTCATGGCTCCCAAAATAGTACGCAGACACCTGTTTTGTGTTTTTCCAGTATCGATTTGTTTGAATGGGCTGCTGATATCCATGTCGATGATGCATATTCGAGGGTCGGTCTAACTGCACCAGTGTACACCTGACTCAGGATTCGAATATCAGCTCCCCAGGTAGTTCCAGCCAGCTTCCGCATCACACTTTGTTTCCTCATAGCCTTTCTGTTTGTTTCCATTATGTGATGTTTCCATGTCAGACGACTGTCAAGCTTAACTCCCAAAAAGGTTGGAGTATGGGAACGGGGAACGATATCATCGTTAAATTTCAGTCTGAAGTGTTTTTCCTTTGTTGACAATGAGAAAAGCGTTGCTATAGTTTTGCTCCGGTTTATTTCTAGACCCCATTTACTTGCCCACATTATGACGCTGTTCAGGCTGGCCTGGAGTTTAAAGATGGCAGGACCCAGAAACTCGGAGGTGTACCACACAGCTAGATCATCAGCATGGAGAGAGTGTGATACATGTCTGGGCAGAGTTTGTGGCAGATCATTAATATATACCAGAAAAAGCAATGGGGACAGTACGCTGCCCTGTGGGACTCCTGCTCTTAATTTGAATCTGGGACTGTGCACTCCATCCAATTTTACAGATGCTTGTCTATGGGTAAGAAAGTCTTTTATCCAATAGTACATTCTACCCCGTATTCCACTGCGTAAGAGCTTGAGTAGCAAACCATCTTTCCAGACTTTGTCGAAGGCCTTAGACATGTCGAAGAACACTGTGAGGGTTTTCTTCTTTCTTGGAAGCCATTTTCTATGTCCTGTGCGAGGTATGCCACTTGGTCATCAGTGCTTCTATGCTGCCTGTAGCCTGTCTGGGCTGGATCCAGTTTATGGTTGGATTCTAAAACCACTAAATAAAGAAATAAAAGGAGTAATATTGTGCTTTTTTTAAAAACCGATCTAGAAGCACTTGAGCTTTCAGCTCTTCAGCTCGGTGCCATAGACATCGTAACCCTTCGGTTCCGAACACCGTGAATCTGGTGAACCTGTGGCTTTTCTGCCAGCCCGCGGAATTGAACCCGCACTCACAGGAGCTTGTCACCCGTAGTCCAACGCGCTACGAACATGCTGGACAGGCGGGCAATATTGTGCTTAAAGTTGCTAAAAAAAAAAAATGATAATCGTAAAGTGTAGACCAATTAACCCCCCCGCCCCCTCCCCCCACCCCATGAAGCCATAATATCAAATCTAACTGTGTTAAGCCCGTATTTGTCTTTGATAAAAAAGGCATATGATATGTGCAGCGGTGCTCAACATTCCATCGACCGCCTCTATTTCCCAGTGTTTCTCTGGTAGTAGCACGTTGAGGCTGGATCGATCTGAAAACCGGAAAGAATCTCACTCTCATTGTGGAATTTGATTCTGGGACTACTCGCTTATAAAGTAAGTGCACTGACCACTGCGCTATCAGGTCTCTCTAAGTGATATAATTAGGAGACAGACATTAAGAGAAACCCACATAGAAACTTATTTTCTCTCCACAAAACACTACTATACCTTCTACTTCTTCTTCTTCAAGCGCTACATATCGACCACTTGTTAAACCACTCTTTGTGATTTTTATGTAATCTGAGCCTAAGAGCGAATGTACGTTGTGCCAGTTATAAGCGCCTACAAGTAGACCAACATTTCCGATTTCTGCGACACTTTTTATTTACTAGGTAGTTTCCTAGGTCCCTACCTTAGTCGCTCTTACGACATGCCTTGTCGGCATGTTACGAATATTCTTTCAATCTCTTACGACTATTCTTTGCCCCGGTTGCGCGCTCCGGCAACACACGTGCGACTAACATAACAAGGAATAGGAAGTGTTGAAGAAACATGACATTTGACATTTGATTTGAAGTTGGTATCTAATCAAGAAATCAATAAAAAATATCAAGACTTGTCGATTGGAAAATATTTGAAGTATGAAACTGCAGAGATTTGACATAAACATAACTTGGTCTATGCTGAACACAAATCAACTATAGTAGACTTTGCCTACTCTTTCTTCTTTACTGGCCCTGAGCATATTTATTTTTTTTACGTTGGGTCATATTTTAGAACGGGTCTACGATATCGTTTTCTTTAATTTCAATTTCAATCTGACATACTAATTTCCGTTGTGACATTTATGCGACCAAATTTGCCTTCCCTCTAGTATACTGCGTCTTATTCAGGAAGCGTTAGTGTAGCGTGATAGTGTCACTGCTTGAAGAGAGGCTGGGGAAGGGTGAATGGTATGAATACTGTCAGTTCGTCTTCTCTAACCCTGGTCACGTCATCTCATTTACTGAATCTTGGGTGCCGAGGCACGAGAAAGAGAGTACAAAATATGGAAAACTGGATATAATTAATGTCACTTCACTCAGAGCGCCTACATAAGTGCTCAGTCGACCGAGTGGTTACCGGGGCTCAAATTTGGGGTGTAAAGAATAGAACCACTGTTACCTGCCACGCATGACGTAAGAGGCGATTAAGGAGGTTTGGATGAAATCGGATGCATGTGTCCTAAACGTGAAGAAGTCTATGCGTTTAGGGCCTACCAAACCAATGTGCAACGTATACGTGTTTTTGGCAAAGATCAAACATATCACAAAGAGTGATTAAAATTGGTCGTAAAGAACGAACGCAAAGAAGAAGAAGCGCTCAGTCATATAACTCTATAGAAGTGTCTAACCTCCAGAGGTTTACGTGGATCTACTGTCCTGGGCATGCGGGTGTTTGCGGTAATGAGAGAGCGGACAGGCTTGCATCAACAGCACTGATTGTTTGTGAGTTTAAGATTAATAAGGAGGATGTTCTTCGGTCTCTTCACGACTGCCTGTTGGATGAAGACACTAAAACAGTTGTTTTAAGCAGTTTGGAGTTACCAATTGTACAGGTAAAACTGGATGCCTGAGGGGCAGAGTGAGGAGTGTGTTTAACCAGCGAGTCACTGGAACCACCAGTATGCATATTCTTAGATATATGTTAGGGGAAACTGAGCACATATGGGTCTGTTCGGAGTGCATTGACGTTAGTTTAGTAATCAATAAGCAATAAAAAGGAACTCCACCTGCTAACATCAGAGTACTTACTGACACAGTAGAACTGACGACGGTCTCAAACTTTGACCCAACTAAAAATCAGGTATCTATTTTCAGTTTATAATAATAATAATTCCTCTCGTATCGTTATACGTTACATAGGGCATTGCAAGCAATTTCTCCATATCGCTCTGTCTTGGGAAACTCACTTAATCTCCTCCATGGAACTGAGACCGATATTTCTTGCCGCTCTCAGCAAAGTTCGTTTCAGTGTTCCCAACAGCGTCCATTCTTCTTGAACAAATTTCATCTAACTTCAAGGTCCTAACTTGTGGTTCTTTGATTATTCAATGTTATCTGAGGCACTACACCGACACTCAATAACAACTGCCCCTAAAATATTTCTTTCTGTGAGTGCGTTCGGAGATTTTTATAGAGCAGAAAAAATCCTGGGCAACTCGCTCAATCTCCTCCATGGAACTGAGGCCGATATTTCTTGTCTCTCCCAGTAAAGTTCGTTTCAGGGTCTCCTTATGTCGTCTTTTCTTTCTGGAACCTTTTACATCCCACTTCAATGTCTGCTTTGATATTCGTTGATCATTTCTCCTCAAGGTATGTCCAACATATCTCCATCTTCTACTTCTTATAACAGTTGTCCCCAGTGGTTGACCAGACATTTCACTGATTTCATCACTTCTCTTGAATTCGTTCCATTTTAGTATACTGTTAAAGTTATTTATTCCACTGTAAATTAAACACTCTTCTGACTAAAACACTGTTTTGTGACCAATGATTGAACATTTGGTATGTTCAATAAGACAGATAGATCGATGAATGAAAAGATAATTGATAGAAACAAAGAAATATCAAATGGAAATTATTAACTACAGCGACGAAATCTAAAAAACCCGTTGGTCAATATTGAACTTAAGAGCAATAAGACCGATAACTCTTGTCTAGACATGGTCTATTGATTTCACCACTCTAGATATTATTCACAAGTTATGCACGATCGTGTTCCAGGATACGAACCCACCCGCATATTAAGTGAGTGATATCACAGCTTGAGAAACAAACGAGCTGTATACGATTTTAATATGTCCGTGCTGTGAATGATCCGTTCGAGAACTGAAGCAAGATACTGGGGGAGGGGTGAGAGAGATAAGCCTGGCATATTTATATATGGTGAGAAAACTACGCGGTTTACGAACCATGCGCTTTACGAACCTATCGTTCTATCGATCAGGAGACGACAAAAAATATATTTATCATTTTTATATGGTCGCCTAACCTCGTCATACGTCAAGATTTCTTCCGGTTATATAGTTTTCGGAATAAATAAAGCCATAAGTTTATGTATTTGACAGTATTTGTAATGACGAGTATAGAGTAAACATACATGAGTGTTTTGTTATTGAGACAGAAAGTGTCTGAGGGTTTCTGAGTTGTAGAATGAAAAGAGAAGATATAACGTGGGATGGTTATTTAACGACAAGGAGTGTATGTAAAGTAAACTTCGAAGAAAAGAATGGAGGAAGGAAGGGAAAGAGAAAGAAGGTTTAGTGGTTTAAAAGCGAAGATATAGAGTGGGATGGATATTTAACGACAAGGAAGGCATGTTAAGTAAACGTCGAAGAAAAGAATGGAGGAAGAAGGAAAGGGAAGAGAGAATGTTTAGTAGTTTAAAAAGCGAAATGCTGCATCACGTCGGTCCAGTTGCGTTTGGAAAGTGTAAAAGCTCCAAGCGTTTCCATTCTTTCGAATAAGAGCTGCTCAGAGTTTTAAAATATTGTTAGTTGCCTATTGGCTTTATGAAAGCTTTCACCCTTTGGCCGTTATACAAGTGAGCGCCCGCCTGCCCAGCGTGTTCATAGCGCGTTGGACTACGGGTGACAAGCTCCCTGTGAGTGCGGGTTCAATTCCGCGGGCTGGCAGAAAAGCCACAAGTTCTCCAGATTCATGGTGTTCGTGGCACCGAACCGAAGGGTTACGATGTTCATGGCACCGAGCCGAAGAGCTTTCAGCTCAAGTGCTTCTGGATCGAAAAAAATACAAGTGAGCACTACACTTTGAACTTAGTCAAAAGTTTGAGAAGCGATGGTTTTCCTTATACGGCTCGGTCCTGCTTCTCAGAAATGACACGTCACCTACTGTGAGTATTGAAGTCCTGCTCCTCAGAAATGACACGTCACCTACTGTGAGTATTGAACAATGCACGAGCTCTGTAGCTCCAGTAACAATCCTAGGGATCTCTGGCGGAAAAGTGTATTATGAATGAAATGACGCAGTCAGAATTCGAACCGACGGCTGTCATAACGAAAGAAAACGGATTGACCAGTTCACCACAGAGACTCGCAAAGAGAAAATGAGAATAATAAATTGATCGGATGAATAGAAGATGATCAACAAGAGGATTAACGAGAGATCCCCCCAAAAATGTTAAAAAATAATAAAAACAATAGTCACAAAATGTATCTTTAACATAAGCTTACTAAGAGATCCGCAGTAGCGTAGTTCAACTTGCTTCTTAGGCTAGTGGTTTGGGGTCAATCCCACAGTGGGCGTGGGCTTTTCTCGACCCTAACGGCTCACAGGTCGTCCCAGCCTCAAATGGGTACCAGGAAAAAGCATTAGGAAGCGGCTGGCGTGATTGTGACCTCATCACCCATCGTGTGCCGACGGCCAATGAAAAATACAGGCCAAACACCATATTACCAATATACCTCAAGGTATGAAAATGAGAAGAACATTGATGAGAAAGACAAGAAATATCGGTCTCAGTTCCTTGGAGCAGATTGAGCAAGTTGTCCAGGATAGAGCGGTGGGTAGAAATTGCTTGCAGGTCCTATGTAACGTATAAAGAAAGGTACGAGAGGAATTATTATTATGAAAATTAATTCCTTTTTATATGTTTACTAAATCGTTGAAAACATCAATAAAGCAAGTCAAACGTGTGCCATGCTCAACAAAATCTGGAAAAGCCAGTCAAACTTGTGCCATGCTCAACAAAAGTCTGGAAATCCAAAAGATTAAATCTTAAAACAAAACTTCAAATATTTATAAGCAGTGTCTTGGGATTGCTATTTATTAAACAGTTGTGAGGACTGGAACATTAGCCACAACATCATAAATAAGTTGAAGATATTCCAAAATAAATGCTTAAGAATCCTGACATCGTTTGTCCAAATATGTAAGCAAATGATTAGATTTTGGGGCAAACAAACTGGGCATCATTGGAGACAATCATTAACAGATGAAGATGGAGGTTGATTGGTCATGTATGTCGTAATGCCAGTAGGTAGGTACATTGACTAGGACAACTCTCTGATGTGCAGGGAATGTACAAAAAAGTTGGACGTCTAAAAGAAACTCGAAGAAGAACTGTGTTTAATAAAAGGGTTTAAAAGTCGAAGGATTGACTTCATTGCACCGGGTTTTACCCCATACGGCTCGGTCCTCTTCGCAGAAATCAGCGAGCCACAGGAACCTTCAGTATCCAGATTTTTCAATATCTGTTGGGGGAGACTGATCACCTTTGGGTTTGTCTGGAGTGCAGTTACGTCAGTTAAGTAACCTATAACCAAGATCTGACAGGAAAAAGTGTACACTGAATTGAACATTGCAAGCTTATGTACTAATATAGCTCACTTCCACTTTGCTTTGCCGGTGCACATACTACGGCCTTTCTCACTATATTTATCCCATTATCTATTATCGTTCTAACTTTCTCACTAAATCTTTGTGTGCATTTCTGTTCATGTACAGATGTGATTCCCTAGGCACATGGTTCAAAAGCTGTACCAGATGGTGCAGTACTTGGGCAATGAAAAGTCGCGGTGTACAATTCGATTTATTATTGACGAGTCTGTTATAAAATATTTGATTGTGATCTTGAAGCTGTTTTCATCTTTTCGTTTGATCCTTTACTCACATTTTCTCTTTCATCGCTCTGTTAGTTTTCTGTGAGTTCTATTGTTTTACTTGATTGATCGATATGGCCATCATTATTGCACTTCAGTGAGTAACCGTAAGTGTTCCGATCGCTCTCTTAAACAGTAAGATCTCAGCGGTGGTGCACGAACTCCGTAGTATCAGCGAGGGTCCCCGATGTAATTTGTAAGATGGTGACAATATTTTTGTAGATATTTAAAAAAAAAATCTTTGTAATGAATCGTGCACGGGCTGTGGCTTTCCAACCTGCTCTTCTCAATTTTGAACTTCGAAGCGTTATTTTACGTGCTCAACGTGAATACGAGACCTACATGTTATCGTCCGTCTCCGATAGGGCTAGGCACTCTATCTCACCTTCCCTGAGATCAAGGATCTCTGGAAAAATATTTGATGGCTCAACGAGGGAGCTAACAGAATTCCTATGGAACGAGAGAGGAGTACATAATCTCTACGCCAAAGACCATGTTTCTTCATTCAATCCCCTCATCCATTCCTCCAGTTCCCTTCCATAAGTGCGGCGTCCCTTTCAACTTGTCGAGAGCTTACTGAAACTATCAGCAGAAAAGCACTGACACAGTAGTGGTAATTTTGAATTCATCCCTCACCTTAGAATGCCTGGTTACCTAATTTTAGCATGATAGAGCAGGTAATAGACCAGGTAATAGAACAGGTAATACACCGTGCAGGTATGCAATGAAAACTGTACACCTGTTGCAGACTTGTACAGCAGACGTTAGTCAGCAGGTACACATATAACTGTGCTCTGTCTTCCTAACCCATCAAATTTAGCAAAAATATTCATAAATTCCTGCCTCTCTTCTCTTCTCAGTTATTCATTTCCGCTCTCAATGGAGCATAGGGCTGCATCTTACTTCTTCTTCGAACCCTCCATAACGACCACTTATTAAACCACTCTTTGTGATTTGTATATAATCTGAGCCTAATAGCGATTTTGCGTTGTACTAGTTATGCGTCTACAAGTAGGAAAGCACATCCGATTTCTGCGACGCTTTTTATTTACTAGGTAGCTTCCTAGGCTCAGGTATCAATCACCTCTTACGACATGCATTATAGGTCGCAGAGTTACTATTCTTTGCTCCCCTTGCGAGCCCTGGCAACACGCGGGTGCTTTTTCCAACGATTTATATCTCAAATTATTATTTAAAAAAAATAGATTTGGGAGGTAAGATACTCGCCTCGTGTTCCAAGGATACTAAGTTCGTTTCCCATGTGTAGCAATAGGCAAATATTTCCACAGATTCTCGATCTTAATGTAGGTGAGATCGATTTCCTAGTCCTATCGGAGACGGATGATACAACTGAGGTCCCGTGTTTAACTTGAACACGTAAAAGAAACCGTCGTAGTTGAAAAGCGATAAGAGTAAGCCACAACGCCGCTGCACGGGCAAAGTTCATAGAAGACAATTACAATTAAATTATCGCCTGTGTGTTGCCGCGACCACAAGGGAAGCAAAGAATAGTAAGACTGCGATCTACAATGCATGTCGTAAGAGGCGACTGAGGTAGTGACCTAGGGAAGTTACTCTAGTAAATAAAAAACGTCGCAGAAATTAGATATGCTGAGCTACTTGTAGGTGCATAACTGGCACAATGTACAATCGCTTTTAGGCTCAGATCATATGCAAATAACAAAGAGTGGTTAATAAGTGGTCGATGTGGAGCGTTCGAAGTAGAAGAAGAAGATACAAAATGATTACCAAAGTTCTATTATCAAAGAAAGAAGATTTAAGACGGATCAGCATTCTACTACAAGTAGCTGTCTCTGGTAACTGGCTGGATCAGTGTAATCGGGCTTAACGAGTAATGAAAATGTTCCATAGCCTGTGCAGACCTGTACACAAGCTGTACCAAATGTTCCATAGCCTGTGCAGACCTGTACACAAGCTGTACCAAATGTTCCATAGCCTGTGCAGACCTGTACACAAGCTGTACCAAATGGTTCAGTACTTGGGGGTGAAATGTAGGGGATGAAATGTATGTCCCTTAATTAACACGTTCAAACCCAAGTATGTGGTATGTAGATATGCCAGTTCCTTTCCTCACTTGTGAAAAGTGGGTTGCTTGATTGAAATTCACGGATATCTGAGTCTCGTTCTAACCTAATATACTTCTTCTTCTTCTTCTTTCTCGAATCCTGTATGCCTCACAGCGTCAGGTCAGGAAGAGATTTCAAAACGGGCCCTAGTATGCGGTTACCGTTTTTCGAAATCTCTTCATAATTCTACGAGCACAAATTGGATTATACCACTGTCGGCTTGCTAGGCCTGTCCCAGTGGCTTCAGAATTCCTTAGATGGGTCACACGGTGCACTAGACTATCACATTCAGGCTAGAATACACAAATTCCATCCAAAGAAAACTGAAAATCGACTTCGGTTAGAGGCCGGCAGAAATTCACAACCAGCTTGCCGCGCCATCTTGACCGGAAGTTCCAATATACGAACGTAGCAATCGCTGTTTTCAAAGCGAAAGAAGAAGTGACAGTAGTAACATCCTTATAAGAACAACATGTGGGAATGAACTCTAATTTGGAGAAGTCTGCGGAAGAGCAGAGTGATGCTAAAAAAAGAAAAAGAATGGTATTTATCACTTATTCTCTCTGTCGATCCCCGCCTAGACCGATGAACCAAATCTTTTCATGAATTGCACTGTTGTTTTTAGGGACTCAAGTCTTTCCGTACAGCTTCTCGCGGAGCTCTGTGCTATCGGGCCAGGTTTCGCTTCCTAGGCCTGCTAACAAACGGCAGTCTTGCAGTATGTGCTCTGCCGTCATATCCACCTTTTCACAGTGACACAGGCTAGTTGTGCCAATTTAAAATTTGTTGAACATGTGGGCCCGAAGCCTGTTATGGCCAGTACGGAGGCGGAATACAACAACTTGTTCGTTACGGGATAAACCATAACACCCATCTCATCAATTATTCAAGCTATCGCTCACATCGTCTATCCTTATAAGACTCCGACGCGACCCCAGTCTACAGGTCGAGAGACCAAGAATTGACTTCATTTCACCGGGTTTTACCTCAAATGGCTCGACCATTCTAACCTAAAATAGAACGCCACTTTCCGAGAGTTTTAAAGGGTTTGAAAGCCGAAGGATTGTCTTCATTGCACCGGGTTTTACCCCATATGGCTCGGTCCCTCTCCACAGAAATGGCACGCCACCTGCCGAGAGTATTGCACAAAGCACGAACTCCGGCAACAATCCTAGGGTCTCTGGAAAAAACTGCACTCGCGAACAGAAGGCCGCGGTCCGGATTCGAACCCACGACCTTCGACTCGCAAGGCAAAGGGTTTAACCACTTAGCCACAGCCACAAAGCACGAACTCCTTAGCTCCATCAATAATCCTAGATGTCTCTGGAAAAAATGACGTGCGAACGTCTTCGAACCCCAGAAATTATGAACTTTCACTCTGTTTTCTAAAGTGCAATGGGGGAAGCACCCGGCTTTCTTTTTTTTTTTTCGATCCAGAAGCACTTGAGCTGAAAGCTCTTCGGCTCGGTGTCATGGACATCGTAACCCTTCGGCTCGGTGCCACGAACACCGTAAATCTGGGGAACCTGTAGCTTTTCTGTCAGTCCGCGGAGTTGAACCCGCACTTACAGAGGACTAGTCACCCGTAGTCCAACGCGCTACCAACACGCTGGGCACAGGGGCACCGGCTTTCTTTAAAACCCAGCACTCACGAACAACACTTGGCGTGCCGAACTCGAACCTCGACCTTCGTGATACAAAGTTTCATTATCTACAAGCGTGACCTCCGATAGCGTCTACAAACATCAGTCCTCTATTGGTTCCTACTGGAAGGTCATCGCAACCTAATTAAGCCTGGGTATTATCCAAACTTAACGAACATTTGGTCGTAAATGTTACGCATCAGTGATTCAACGAGCCAGGGACAGGATTGTGTATGTGTGCATGCATGGATTTGTCACATGTGTGTTGTGTATGTACTGTGTGATTCTGCATTTATTATTCTGTTCTCATGATCAAAGAGTATTCGCTAACGCCTATAATGTCTTTATTTGGTGCGTGCAATCCCTTCAACGATCTGGCTAACAGAAAGAAATTAACTCCTGTAGTACGATAAGTCATCTGACAAACCGTTCTGACACTATCTTGTTTTCAATAAACCGCCTAACAAACCAAAACATGAAATAGCAACAAAATTATTCACATTTCAATCAAATGTGAAGGAGGAAGTACTGTTCTATGATTCACATTTCAATCAAATGTGAAGAAGGAAGTACTGTTCTATGATTCACATTTCAATCAAATGTGAAGGAGGAAGTACTGTTCTATGACTCGGAAACATGGAAGACAACCAAAGAAACCAACAGAAAACTACAGACTTTCATAAATGGATGTTTACGTAGAATAGAGGTACAGAGATGATATGATAAGATTACGAACGAAGAACTCAGAGAAAGAACTAAGCAGATACCAGTGGAGAAAGAGCTACGGAAGAGACGCTGGCGATGGATAGGACACACATTGAGAAGACCGACCAGAAGCATTGCACTGTTTTGGAACCCACAGGGTAAGTGGAGTAGGGAAAGGCCTAGACAAACCTGGAGAAGAGAGCTGGAGGCTGATATTAAAATGATAGGTAAAACATGGAAAGAATTGGAAGGGATGGCAGGAGAGAGAGAGAGAGAGAGAGGAAGGGCTGGAAGAAGTTTGTTGAAGACCTGTGCTCCGTTGGGAGTTGAAGAAGTTTGTTGAAGAGCTGTACTCCGTTGGGAGTTGAAAGGTAAAGAAAAAGTAGAAAATTATTCACAAGATCTATAAGAAGCTGTTCTGTGTAAAACTTAAGTTAGCAGTAACATAAGAAGCTGTTCTGTGTAAAACTTAAGTTATCAGTAACACAAGAAGCTGTTCTGTGTAAAACTTAAGTTATCAGTAACATAAGAAGCTGTTCTGTGTAAAACTTAAGTTATCAGTAACATAAGAAGCTGTTCTGTGTAAAACTTAAGTTATCAGTAACATAAGAAGCTGTTCTGTGTAAAACTTAAGTTATCAGTAACATAAGAAGCTGTTCTGTGTAACACTTAAGTTATCAGAAACATAAGAAGCTGTTCTGTGTAAAACTTAAGTTATCAGTAACATAAGAAGCTGTTCTGTGTAACACTTTAGTTATCAGTAACACAAGAAGCTGTTCCGTGTAACACTTAAGTTATCAGTAACATAAGAAGCTGTTCTGTGTAACCCGTAAGTTATCAGTAACACAAGAAGCTGTTCTGTGTAACACTTAAGTTATCAGTAACATAAAAAATCTCTAATAGATCTTGTTATAAAAAATAGTCTGTCAAATGTGCCTTTGGTATGTGTGTGTGTGAGTGTGTGCGAGTGTGTGAGTGTGTGTATGTGTATGTGAATGTGTGTGTGAATGTATGTGCGAGTGTGTGTGAGTGTGCGTGTGTAAGTGTGTGAGTGTGAGGGAGTATGTGTGTGTGAGTGTGGGTGTGTGTGTGAGTGTGTGTGTGAGTGAGTGTGAGTGTCGGTGTGTGAGAGTGTGTGTGTGTGAGTGCGTGTGTGTGTGAGTGCTAGTGTGAGTGTGAGTGCGTGTGTGTGAGCGTGTGTGTGAGCGTGTGTGCGAGTGTGTTTGTGAGTGTGTGTGTACTGAGAGTTAATATCTCTCTGATGTTTCTTGATTATGATGCATTCTGTGTGTGTTCTTTGCTTCCATATTTGAGGATAAGAATATATTTGTTTTCTAGATGTTTCTAGATTTGATTCTGGGACAATAACTGTGTATATATGATAATAAGTTCGCTAGAAGCAAGAAAGATGGGGTGTCACAGAAGAATATTGAAAACTCAATGGACAACGCAAAAAAATGAAGAGGTCTTAAAAGAAGCCTCCACACAAAGACGCCTGATAAAAAAATAGAAACCAGGAAATCAATGTTTTTCGGGCATATAATTCGAAGTGGAGGTTTGGGATATTTGGGGATAACGGGTAAAATACAGGGAAGTAGAGATTGTGGAAGACAGAGGGAGAAGATGTTGGATGGTATTCTTCTTCTTCAGCGATCTCTGGTCGTGCGCTTAATTTACTGTGGACCACAAACTGGGCAGTCAGATTCAGGTCTGTCAGGTTTTCCCAAAGCTTAGTTTTCAGGTCGACTGGGTGTGGCCACATGCTGCTTCTCAGCTCACACAGGAGAGGACAGTCTTGCAGGATATGCTCTGGTGTCTGCTCCGCCTGCTGACACTGGTAGAGAGCTGTTTGACTTATTCCTAGTCTATATAAGTGTTTGTTGAGTCTGCAGTGTTCGGTGCGTAGTCGAAATATAATGACCTGGTCTGTTCTGCTTAGGTCTTTGAGAGTCTTTTCCATAATCGTATCCAGTATTTGTCTTTCAATCCACTGCAGATTTTCGCTGTATGAGGGTTTTGACCTATTGAAAAGACAGGGGATGGTAAATTTGCTCTGATATCGTGGTTCGATAAGATATCGACGTCACAACTGATTAACTCCAACAGGGAGAGATAGAGAGATTGTGGAGAGACTAAAAAAGGTATAGAGGCGAAGGATAGCTTCATTGCAGCGGGTTTTATCTTTATGACCCCTTTCATATCTGTAGAAAGTGCACGCCATCTACTAGAGTGTTCCACAAAGCATGAACTCCGTAGCTCCAACAACAATTCTAGCGATCTCATTACAAAATTGTACACGTCACTCGGTCTGGATTCAAACCCACAACTGTCAGAACGGCAGGCAAACGTCTTGACCCCTTCGCCATAGAGAACCCCTGTGACCCCTTCGCCATAGAGAACCCCTGTGACCCCTTCTCCATAGAGAACCCTGTGACCCTCTGCCATAGAGAACCCTGTGACCCCTTCTCCATAGAGAACCCTGTGACCCTTCGCCATAGAGAACCCTGTGACCCCTTCGCCATAGAGAACCCTGTGACCCCTTCGCCATAGAGAACCCTGTGAGGAGTCATATTTGCATACACCGACAGGCATACAAGTTGATGAATTTATTGATTGAAATATGATTCCCTGTTTGATGTTGAAAATGCATATTTTTTGGGGTGTACATTTCCATATTTGATTCTGGTAATCAAGCTATTTTCAGATTTGATATTTGATGGGGTAATATTCATATTTCTACAAGCATTCATGTTTCTACAAGCATTCATGTTTCTACAAGCATTCATGTTTCTACAAGCATTCATGTTTCTACAAGCATTCATGTTTCTACATGCATTCATATTTCTACAAGCATTCATGTTTCTACAAGCATTCATGTTTCTACAAGCATTCATGTTTCTACAAGCATTCATGTTTCTACATGCATTCATATTTCTACAAGCATTCATATTTCTACAAGCATTCATATTTCTACAAGCATTCATGTTTCTACAAGCATTCATGTTTCTACAAGCATTCATGTTTCTACATGCATTCATATTTCTACAAGCATTCATGTTTCTACAAGCATTCATGTTTCTACAAGCATTCATGTTTCTACAAGCATTCATATTTCTACAAGCATTCATGTTTCTACATGCATTCATGTTTCTACAACCATTCATGTTTCTACAAGCATTCATATTTCTACATGCATTCATATTTCTACAAGCATTCATGTTTCTACAAGCATTCATATTTCTACAAGCATTCATATTTCTACAAGCATTCATGTTTCTACATGCATTCATGTTTCTACAAGCATTCATGTTTCTACAAGCATTCATGTTTCTACAAGCATTCATGTTTCTACAAGCATTCATATTTCTACATGCATTCATATTTCTACAAGCATTCATGTTTCTACAAGCATTCATATTTCTACAAGCATTCATGTTTCTACAAGCATTCATATTTCTACAAGCATTCATGTTTCTACAAGCATTCATATTTCTACATGCATTCATGTTTCTACAAGCATTCATATTTCTACATGCATTCATATTTTCTACAAGCATTCATGTTTCTACATGCATTCATGTTTCTACATGCATTCATGTTTCTACAAGCATTCATATTTCTACATGCATTCATGTTTCTACAAGCATTCATGGTTCTACAAGCATTCATGTTTCTACATGCATTCATGTTTCTACAAGCATTCATGTTTCTACAAGCATTCATATTTCTACATGCATTCATATTTCTACATGCATTCATGTTTCTACATGCATTCATGTTTCTACAAGCATTCATGTTTCTACAAGCATTCATGTTTCTACAAGCATTCATGTTTCTACAAGCATTCATGTTTCTACAAGCATTCATATTTCTACATGCATTCATGTTTCTACATGCATTCATGTTTCTACATGCATTCATGTTTCTACAAGCATTCATGTTTCTACAAGCATTCATGTTTCTACAAGCATTCATATTTCTACATGCATTCATGTTTCTACAAGCATTCATGTTTCTACAAGCATTCATGTTTCTACAAGCATTCATATTTCTACATGCATTCATGTTTCTACATGCATTCATATTTCTACATGCATTCATGTTTCTACAAGCATTCATGTTTCTACATGCATTCGTATTTTCTACAAGCATTCATGTTTCTACAAGCATTCATGTTTCTACAAGCATTCATGTTTCTACAAGCATTCATGTTTCTACAAGCATTCATATTTCTACATGCATTCATGTTTCTACATGCATTCATATTTCTACAAGCATTCATATTTCTACATGCATTCATGTTTCTACAAGCATTCATATTTCTACATGCATTCATGTTTCTACAAGCATTCATGTTTCTACATGCATTCGTATTTTCTACAAGCATTCATGTTTCTACAAGCATTCATATTTCTACATGCATTCATGTTTCTACAAGCATTCATATTTCTACATGCATTCATATTTCTACATGCATTCATGTTTCTACATGCATTCATGTTTCTACATGCATTCATGTTTTCAATGCTAGGAAAATGGATTAGGGAAAATGCTAGGAAAATGGATTGGGGATAATGCTAGGAAAATGGATTAGGAAAATGCTAGGAAAATGGATTGGGCGTCTATGTGGGTTAGGTGCTCGCCTCTCGTGCCAAATGTACCCGGTTCGCTCCCTCGTAGAACCATCGGGATATTATTCCGGAGATCCCTGATCTCAGTATAAGTGAGATCAAGTTCCTAGTCATATCGGAGACGGACGATAAAACGTAGGTCCCGTATTCAATTTGAGCACGTAAAAGAACCCTTGTCATTTCAAAATCGAAAAGAGCAGGCTGGAAAGCCGTTGTCCGGGCAAAATTCATTATAAAAAAGATTTAAAAAAATATTTTACAAAATATCTTCACCATATTCAAAATTACATCGGGGACGCTAGCCGGTGCTACGGAGTTCGTGTGCTGCAGCTGAGCTCTTCCTGTGTAAGAAAGAGATCGGAGCACACACGGTTAATCACCGAAGTGCAATGATGATGGTTTTATCCATCAAATGATGTGTTTGTATGACGCGTCCAATGAAGCATCCAATGTGATGTTATAAATGGAAATGTTTCTATATTTGAAACTAGTAATAAAGATTTGTATGACGAATAAGCGGTTGCTTATCGAATGGAATACAAGAGGGTTGTAGGCTCAATCCCACTCAACATTCCACATGTGAGAAAAGAAATTGGTCCTCCTACCTCCTGCACACTAGTCCCTAGAAATGGAAAAGGACTTCACACCATAACGTCTGAAAAAGTTACGAGAAATTAAAATTTAATATTAATGTAATGACTGTCACCAAAATAAAACTACCAATCAACACCACCACACTTTTTCTGTTGATATTATGCTATCATTGGGAAACAAAACTACCAATCAACACACTTTTTCTGTTGATATTATGCTATCATTGGGAAACAAAACTACCAATCAACACCACCACACTTTTTCTGTTGATATTATGCTATCATTGGGAAACAAAACTACTAATCAACACCACACTTTTTCTGCTGACATTATGCTATCATTGGGGAAACAAAACTACCAATCAACACCACACTTTTTCTGTTGATATTATGCTATCATTGGGAAACAAAACTACCAATCAACACCAACACACTTTTTCTGTTGATATTATGCTATCATTGGGAAACAAAACCACTAATCAACACACTTTTTCTGCTGACATTATGCTATCATTGGGAAACAAAACTACCAATCAACACATTTTTTCTGCTGACATTATGCTATCATTGGGAAACAAAACTACCAATCAACACCACACTTTTTCTGCTGACATTATGCTATCATTGGGAAACAGTTATCAGGAAGAATAAGAAAGAAGAAAATAAATCCAAACAACAAATATAAAGTCTCCTCTTTCTTTTCTTGTTGTCGGTCTCTACTTTTTTGCCGTTAGGCGTAGCAGGTTTAACTGATGATCGGTTTCCGTGAAAGAGCACTCTTGGTCGCTTGATATGCTGTGGTATTGTAGATTTTTAAGATGTCTGTAATTCCATTAATCCATCTTTTTCTTGGTCTGCCCCATAAATAAAATAGCTACGATGAATATGAAACACATCAAAACAAGACACAAAAGCAGACATGATAAGAAAATGACTGGTAACTAAACTAGCGTTAAACTATATTAAGCGAATGTTAACAAAACTAGTGTTAAACTATATTAAACGAATGTTAACAAAACTAGTGTTAAACTATATTAAGCGAATGTTAACAAAACTAGTGTTAAACTATATTAAGCAAATGTTAACAAAACTAGTGTTAAACTATATTAAGCAAATGTTAACAAAACTAGTGTTAAACTATATTAAACGAATGTTAACAAAACTAGTGTTAAACTATATAAAGCGAGTTGTAACAAAACTAGTGTTAAACTATATTAAGCAAATGTTAACAAAACTAGTGTTAAACTATATAAAGCGAGTTGTAACAAAACTAGTGTTAAACTATATTAAGCAAATGTTAACAAAACTAGTGTTAAACTATATTAAGCAAATGTTAACAAAACTAGTGATAAACTATATTAAGCAAATGTTAACAAAACTAGTGTTAAACTATATTAAGCGAATGTTAACAAAACTAGTGTTAAACTATATTAAGCAAATGTTAACAAAACTAGTGTTAAACTATATTAAGCAAATGTTAACAACACTAGTGTTAAACTATATTAAGCAAATGTTAACAAAACTAGTGTTAAACTATATTAAGCAAATGTTAACAAAACTAGTGTTAAACTATATTAAGCGAATGTTAACAAAACTAGTGTTAAACTATATTAAGCAAATGTTAACAAAACTAGTGTTAAACTATATTAAGCAAATGTTAACAACACTAGTGTTAAACTATATTAAGCAAATGTTAACAAAACTAGTGTTAAACTATATTAAGCAAATGTTAACAAAACTAGTGTTAAACTATATTAAGAAACAGCAGATTCAGTGGTTCGAACCTTGGCCTCAGATAACATATGTTGCCGGGGGGAACGTTCGAACAGACATCAAGCTACAACAAAAATGAGCAAAACACAGAGTTCACATTGAGATACAGTGGAAACAGACCCTGAGGGTGCACGTGTCAACGATGAATGAACTAAAAATCTGAGTCTGTAAACAATACCTTGTACAAGACGTACACAATGGCTCTCTTCAAGTGTAATGTCTTAGTCTGACGCTGGAACAAGAAAGCATGGATAGAGAATAGACTGATAGAATAGAAATGTTTTCAGATTCGATAATGTTAATATTTATGTTTTGACATCATTTCATATTTGATGCTGGAAATACAGATAAGGAGGGAAGAGGGATCTCTGTGACTTAGTGGTTCAGTCGTTGAAGTGCGTTTCGAAAAGTCATGGGGTTCGAATCCGGACAACGTCGTTATGTTTACAAGGGAATTTTTCCAGTGATCAATAGGATTGTGTTGCCGGAGCTACGGAGTTGGTAAAAGTAAGTAAAGGAACCCTTTCATACCTCGTGGTATATAGACCAATACAGTGTTAGGCCTGTATTTTCATTGACCGTCGGCACACGATGGGTGATGTGGTCAGCATCACGCCGGCCGCCTTTACTTTCCCAGAGCATGTCTGGTACCCATTTGAGGCTGGGTCGACCTGAGAGCCATCGCGGTCGGGAAAAATTCCACGCGCATTGCGGGAGCTGAACCCAGACCACCAGCCTTGAGAGGCGAGTTCACTAACAACTACGCTACAGCGGCTCTCACCCTACGGAGTTGGTGCTTTATACAATACTCTCAGGAGGTGGTTGCCATGTTTGTGGAGAGGGACTGAGCGATATGAGGTAAAACCCGGTGCTTTGAAGTTAATCCTTCGACTTCAGACTATTTTAGACAGCTGTTTCTAGATGCTATCTTCCCCGAAATAGCACAATGTCTTAAGTTACAATTAAAGAAATGCAATACGCTTACCTTAGCATGTGACAACATTCAGTTCTTGTTATCTTCCTACACACGATTTCATTAAACTTGTCGTCACAATATAGTATTAGTCGTATATAGTCGTATATTAGTCAATATAGATCGTAGTCGATTTGCTCTGGAGAATAGGTTGATTTCTTTGTATGGTACCTTGCGACCACGCGGGCTCAACGTATTACATTCTTATGCTTCTTAGTACTTTCTCTTCCCATGCTTTGTAATCTCTATGGGTATATGTTGCATGTATTACATTCTTATGCTTCTTAGTACTTTCTCTTCCCATGCTTTATAATCTATATGGGTATATGTTGCATGTATTCAAGTTATATATTTACTAGATGTTTCATTGTTTCTTTTCTATTTCTAGTTTTTATGTGTGATTTTGGGTTACATTTATTTCGTTATTCGTTTTTATTCCAGATTTTCCTTAGATACGTTGGTATTTGGTCGTCCATTTGTGTTTCATTTTAATTTGTCACTCCTGTTTGTTCGTTTGCTTGATAAAGGCCTTGTTGGTCGAAACGTTGCTGTTTATCGTCACTGTTTATGTATTTTGTAAAACTATAGTACTTTGTTTGTACGTGTTTCACTCGTCACAATATAGCATAACACAAACAAATAAGTACTAGAGAAATAAGAGATGACCAACATGTACATGGTCTCTGTGGCTAAGCATTTGTCTTACGTGCCAAAATGTGTGGGTTTGAATCAAAACCGCGCTGTTCCGTTCACGAATGAATTTTTTCAAAGACCCTAGCTCTTTCCACGCCCATTTATTTCCTCAATTTTTAAGCAGTTAATTCAAGGAAGTAAAAAAAAAAAAATTTAATTACGATCCCAACTACTCGTCAATAAATAAACATATCTATATTATTATATACTAAATTGAAGAAAACTGGACAACCCAATAGAATAACAAGGTTGAAAAGTAGTATAAGTAAAATAGTAGAAGTAAAACTAGAAAGACTTCTTATAAGGAAGCAACTCTATGGCGCAGTGTGCGGCTTAAAGCGTGCAACGGACTTCCGCCGTGGCGCAGTGTGCGGCTTAAAGCGTGGAAAGAGCTCTAGGATTGTTGCCAGAGCTACGGAGTTCGTGCTTTATGCAATACTCTCAGCAGGTGACGTGCGATTTCTGAAGAGTGAGGCAGAGCCATGTGGGGTAAAATCCGGTACATTGAAGTCAATCCTTCGGTTTTAGACCCTTTAAATGCTCGCCTGCCCAGTGTGTTTGTAACGCGTTGGACTACGGGTGGCAAGCTCCCTGTCAGTGTGGTTCAATTTCGCGGGCTATCAGAAAAGACACAGGTTCTCCAGATTTACGGTGTTCGTTGCACTGAACCGAAGGGTTACGATGTCCATGGCACCAAGCCGAAGAGCTGACAGCTCAAGTGCTTCTGGATCGGAAAAAGACCCTTTAAAATACTTTTCTCCAGCAGCGACGTCTCCTTGGGTTGGGCCACATCTCGAGCAAGGAAGATGGTCGAGTTCCCAATAAACTCTTTTATGAAGAAGTTATCTCTGTAAAGAGAACGACTAGATGACCCCCATATAAGGACATTTGTAAGCAAGATCTGAAGGCTATTGACATGAGCGCTTGCACTGGGAACATGGCTCTGGACACCTAGACATCCTAGAGTGCAGGCCAATGAATGGTCTGACTTTCTTGCAAACAATGCCCCTGCTCAGGCTGACTGAGTATGGACAGAGCCGATGTCATCAATGCGGTACTTGCTCATTTATGAAACAAGGACGAGTCTCAGACACATGACTCGCCCCAGTGGTTACCGAGACCCAAATTGGGATGTAAAGAATAGAACCACTGTTACCTGCCACGCATGTTGTAAGAGGCGGCTAAGGAGGTTGGGCATGGGACTAGCTACCCCACACCGTAAAAACACTAGATGGCTACAGAACGGAGAGCGAACCGAGTAAACGCTGGCTGAAACCGAAAACATGGCCGAAGGATAAGCACTAGAGCTTCAAATTGTGCTGAAGATGTGGCGTAAAACACACCAATGCTAAGGCTGCATGAATCAGATTTCCACATGAATAGAATTTATGGGAGATCTGGTACATCGGTCTGGGCGGTGATCGCGAGAGAGAGGGAGAGAGAGACACACATGCGTGATTGCGAGAATTAGGAGTTAAGTTTGAACATGACAGACAGTGTCGTCTTCGTGGTAGAAAGAGAAGATATGTTTCTCATAGGTACGATGAGCAAGTGGACTGTGAGATGGTTGCTGCAGCGGAGGATGAAGCACACACGGGAATGCCCAATGTGAAGTGACGACGTTAGAATGACATACAATAACACAACTGGGAATAAGTAGCTAAAGACTGATATTCTTGGAGGAATGTAGTGCTGAGTGGGATCTTGCATTGTGAGCACAGTCTGATCAAACAATCAGAGAGAACGAGACTTTACTCAAGCATGCAACCGCTTCTCGAGAGACCTGGCTCATTATTTTGGCCTGAAACTTCTGACAGAGACTGTAACTCACGCACTAGACTTAACAATCCCCAACGGATCTGCGCAGTATCAACCAATCGTCACTTTTCTAAAGCCTCTTGGGAGTTAACGAGACAAACTATCATCAGACTCAAACATACAATCTTCTTGCGATTCAAGCCGCAGCCTCGTGAGACCAATTTATTGTCTGACCAGTTCACGACTGATATATGAAGCATAACCACGACGGCATATCTAATTATTGCACGACCATTTCCCATTGCTTGTGTGTGTCAGCTTATTTATTCAATTATTTGTATCACATCTAACACAACAATTGACTGGATTCATGTCCACCCAGTAGTCGCTAAATTAATGTCATCACGATATTGTTGACAGTTACGATAGCAACACCAATATCTTGTATTTGGTCTCTATAGCTAAGTGGCTAAGCCCTTTGCCTTGTGAGTCGAAGGACCGCGCCATTCTGTTCACGAGTGCAGTTTTTCCAGAGACCCATAGGATTGTTGCTGGAGCTACGGAGTTCGTACTTTGTGCAATACTCTCGGCAGGTGGCGTGCCAGTTATGCGGAGAGGGACCGAGCCGTATGTGGTACAACCCGGTGCAATGAAGTAAATCCTTCGGCTTTAAAATCCTTTTAAACCGAAGTTATCAATTTTGTGTTTTTTAATGTTCACTTTTATGTTGAGTTTAAAACTTTGTTTAAAGACCGAATCAAATAAATAAATTTGCAATGAATATGTAGTAGCTTGCAGTGGAACAAAAACTGCTATAGTTGCTGCAGCTACGGTGTTCGTGCTTTGTGAAATACTCTCCACAGGTGGCGTGCCATTTCTACGGAAAGAAACCGAGCCATACGTGGTAAAACCCGGTGCAATTATGTCAATCATTCGGATTTAGACCCACTTTAAAAACAGCAAATAGGGGAACTAAAATATCATATTTATTTTTCAATTAGACATGTCTGGAAGTATTCACGTCACAGATTTACTCACTAAATATACTTCCTGCGTGAACAACGGGGAGCTCAAGGTGATGTAAGACAAACTTCGTTAATTTCCGTCACTATTTATTTTCAGCTGTACTAAATAAATTCGAAAAAAAACATTTGATTTGTAGGTTAGAGGGTTATTCATGTCAAAAAAAATATAAAAAAATAATTAAAGGCATCGGAATCTATTGAACTAATATATATAAAAGAGATAGATAAATAGATAGGCAGATAGATCTCTCTCTCGCGATCACCGCCCAGTCCCCATAAATTCTATTCATGTGGAAATCTTATTCATGCAGCCTTAGCATTGGTGTGTCATTGGCATCACATCCTTAGCATTGGCATCACATCTTCAGCACCATTTGGAGCTCTGGTGCTTATCCTTCAGCGATGTGTCCGGTTTCAGCCAGCGTTTACTCGGTTCGCTCTCCGTTCTGTAGCCATCTAGTGTTTTTACGGTGTGGGGTAGCTAGCCTCACGCCCAACTGCCTCTTACGACATGCTTGGCAGGTAACAGTGGTTCTATTCTTTACACCCCAATTTGGGCCCCGGTAATCACTCGGGCGGGCAGATAGATCTATAGATTTAGATAAACTGATTTTCGCCCGTGTGGTGCCGGGGTCCTCAAGGGAAGTAAAGAATAGTACCACTGAGACCTACAAAGCATGTCGTAAGAAGCGACTAATGTAGGACCTAGGGAAGCTACCCTATTAAATAAAAAGCGTCGTAGAAATCGGATGTGCTGGGCTACTTGTAGGTGCATAACTGGTACAACGTACAATCGCTCTTAGGCTTAGATCACATACAAATCACACAGAGTGATTAACAAGTGGCCTATATGGAGCGCTCGAAGAAGAAGGAGATAAACCGACAGACAAGCACACACATACATATATATGCAGACAGACAGACAGACGGACAGGCAGGCAGGCAGACAGGCAGACGGACAGACAGGCAGGCAGACAGATAGATAGACAGACAGACAAGCACACACAAATATATATGCAGACAGACAGTCAGGCAGGCAGACAGACAGACAGACAGACAGATAGGCAGATAGACAGACAGACAGATAGACAGGCAGGCAGGCAGACAGACAGGCAGACAGACAGACAGAGAGACAGATAGATAGTTAGATAGATAAATAGATAGTTAGATAGGTAGATATGTAGACAGATAGATAGACAGACATACATACAGACAGATACATAGATAGATAGATATAGATAGATAGAAGATAGACAGACAGACAGACAGACAGACAGACAGACAGACAGACAGACAGACAGACAGACAGATAGGCAGACAGATAGATAGATAGATAGAAAGTAAGAAAACATGTAGATGTCTGGCAAACAAGACCTGTTACAGACCATGCCTACGCAAATTAAGAAATCAACAAAAGCCAGGAGTGCAATTATTATTACTGCATTAACTCCATATGCAAGACTTCCATTTTGTTGCATGTTACATGTGCTACTCTGTCAACATTACAAACCAAATAAACTCAAACTTGATGGTAAGTTTCACAAATTTGAAACATTACTTCAAGATCTAATCTAATTTTGGTAATCCAAAGAACTCGGCTTAAGAACGTTTTGCGAACTGTGTATGTCTAGGCTGGTTACCATAGTTACGTGAAAAACAAGCGTTATATATATATGTGTGTGTTTGTATGTACTCATGTTATTCTCGGGTTTTAGCTGCTAGTGTTGGCTGAAAATAAATTCTGGCTTTTTCAGTCTTGTATCTCTACCTTTTCTCTGCTCTCTTTCTTCTTGTGCTCTCATTTATCTGTCTGCGATCGAGAGAGAGAGAGAGAGATTTCTCTGTCTCTTTATTTCATATCTGTTTCGTCCTCTTTAACAATATGTTATCGTTAAGACTGGCAAGCAATTTTTCCATACCACTCTACCCTGTCCAACTCGTTCAATTTCTTCTATGAAATGAAGTCCGTTATCTCTCGACTCTTTCAATGAAGTTAGTTTCATGGTTTCCCTTTCTTTCTTGATTATTGGTTGGTTATTGGTTACTAAACTGACGTCATTGCACTCCGGGTAGACCCATAGATGCTCAGTGTCCCCCACCAGATATCGAAGAGTTTGCATACTGATGGTTCCCGTGGCTCGCTCATTAAACACACCTCTGCCTCTCAGACATAATTCTAGATTCCTTTCTTTCTTTAACCCTTCAATGTCCGTTTTGTGATTTTTTTATCATTTCTTGTCATTATACGCTCAACGTGTCTCCATCTTCTCTTTCTTAGAACAAATATTGCTTGTAGTCGACCAGACTCTCTTCTGATTTGATCCCTCTCCTGAATTCATCTTATTTTATGTTCATTATTTTTCGCAGACATCTATTTTCAAATGCATTCAACTTACTTTCTATATCTTTAGTAATTTCCCAACTCTCGCTGGCATATGTTAGGATTGATAAAATATTGACATTGAAAAATGGTAATTTAGTTCTAAGACTTCATAACTTGGAATTCTATATTTTATTTGGCCGTCGAGAAGCGGATATTGCTTTGACAAACTGTAGCATAATTTCTTTTTAGTATCTCATATACAGTCGAAATTACTACCCAAATATGTTACTGCTGTTATTTTGATGGTTTTGTTCTTGAGCGTGATATTCGCATTATTTCTTCATTATATTTGTTTTTTCATACTTTATCTGCAGTTCAACTTGTTACGCTCTGCATGATGCGTTGTATGGTTTTTCATAGTTTATCTGCAGTTCAACTTGTTACGCTCTGCATGATGCGTTGTATGGTTTTTCATACTTTATCTGCAGTTTAACTTGTTACGCTCTGCATGATGCGTTGTATGGTTTTTCATAGTTTATCTGCAGTTCAACTTGTTACGCTCTGCATGATGCGTTGTATGGTTTTTCATACTTTATCTGCAGTTCAACTTGTTACGCTCTGCATGATGTGTTGTATGTTTTTTCATACTTTATCTGCAGTTCAACTTGTTACGCTCTGGATGATACGTTGAATATTTTTTCAGAGGGTTGTTCTTTTTTATAATTTTTTTCAAATAACATCTTTATACTTCTTCTTCTTAACGTTCGTTCTTCGCGGTCAATTTGATCATTCTTATTGTGATATATAATTTATCTTTAAGAAGAACGACTGACGTTGAACCCTGTTAAAATTAGGTCCCCACTTTGTGTATAGTACCATACATGGTGTAGGTCAGGGCTACCGTGTTTCTCCTACGGAAAGTGTTTTGAGTCTATCTCGGTGACAGTCAGTCCATAACACTTCTCCTTCATTCGTACAAGTTCTCTTTAATGATCCGTTTTGCCGCATATTTTGGATTGGATCTACTCCAAAGAGCCTTTTGTACTGCAACCTTTCTGACTGAGTGTGACATTCCTTCTGCATCGTATGATAAACACTCTTTAGTGATCTTTAACATCTTTACTAAATTTCCTGAATTTTATATGTAACTCTTATGTTCATTATCTTCCTACTCTTCCCCCTCCCCGCCTCTTTCTCCCTGTCTCTCTTAATCTACCTTCCCCATTTCTTTTTATTATACATACATGAACCCATGAGTGGTGACAAAATTATTGACGTATCAGCACTGCTTTAACTGTAACTAGTTTTCATTTCACGAATGTACCAATATGATTATAGCGATGATTTAGCAATCCAAACGTAACGTGACTGTAGACGAGTAAGTCAGATTATAAGTGTAGTCAGCTGGAGACGATACAATACTAAATACATTTTACGAAAGTAATTGAGTACAGTGGCATGGGCTATGGAGAGCCTGCTTTGTTGTCGCTACTTTTCAAACAATTATGCTGATATAAACTGATGGAGTTATCCCAAATGCAAGTCCGCCTGTCCAGCGTGTTCGTAGCGCGTTGGACTACGGGTGACAAGCTCCTGTGAGTGCGGGTTCAATTCCGCGGGCTGGCAGAAAAGTCACAGTTTCACCAGATTCATGGTTTTCGTGGCACCGAACCGAAGGGTTACGATGTCCATGGCACAGAGCCGAAGGGTTACGATGTCCATGGCACCGAACTGAAGGGTTACGATGTCCATGGCACCGAGCCGAAGGGTTACGATGTCCATGGCACCGAGCCGAAGGGTTACGATGTCCATGGCACAGAGCCGAAGGGTTACGATGTCCATGGCACAGAGCCGAAGAACTGGAAAGCTCAAGTGCTTCTGGATCGGTTTAAAAAAAAAAAAAAAAAATGCGATTACGTCAGTTCTAAAGTCTTTGTCTCCGTATTTTCTTCTTTCTCAACTCTCAATTCGTCAATTATTAAAAAAGCCGATAGCATTTTCAGATCCTAGTACATGAAGTGTCTGTCACTTCACTTTCATATACCGGAGTATGCAGGAGGTAAGAAAGCCAATTCCTTTCCTCACTTGTGGGACGTCGAGTGTGGGAATGAACAATATATATTTATATGTCTTAATTTCTGTTTTGCAACACAATGTCTATATTTATTTATACAGGGTGTTCAACTTAAAAGCAGCCTATAAATGGAGCTAATCTGGCATATATGTATGGAAATGGAAGGTTCAGTTATGACGTAATATAGGTCAAGGTTGTGTGATGATGTGTAATTGTAGTGCGGGAAGGGATGATGAACAAATGTGACGTAAGACAAGTTAGTCAGAACCGGTTTAAATAGTAAATAGACGAGATGCAATGCGTACCTGGCAAATTTATATTTATCACTGGGGCTGCTTTTAAGTTGAACACCCTGTATATACCATGTTAACATCGCTCGTGTGTTGCCTGGGCTCGCAAGGGCAGCAAAGTATAGTACCACTGCGACTTGCAAGGCATGTCGTAAGAGGCGACTGTGGTAGGGTCTATGGAAGATACCCCAGTAAATAAAAAGCGTCGCAATAATCGGATGTTATGAGGCGCATAACTGGCACATCGTACAATCGCTCTTAGGTTTAGATCACATACAAATCACAAAGAGTGGTTGATATGGAGCGTTCGAAGAAGAAGAAGAAGAAGATATATAACATTTGTTTCTGAGTTTTGAGAACTTCGCATTTCTTTCCGTACTTCTACATTTGACTTCCGTACTCTTTCTCTCTCTAACTCTCTCTCTATCTCTCTCTTCTCTCTTTCTCTCTCTCTCTCTATACCTATCTTTCTCTCTCTCTTTCTCTCTCTCTCTCTATACCTATCTTTCTCTCTCTCTCTAACGCTCTCTAACTCTCTCTCTCTCTTTCTCTCTCACTCTCTAACTCTCTCTCTTTCTTTCTCTCTCTAACTCTCTCTCTCTCTTTCTCTCTCTTTCTCTCTCTTTCTCTCTCTTCTCTCTCTCTCTCTCTTCTCTCTCTTTCTCTTCTAGCTCTCTCTCTCTCTAATCTTCAGACTAGATTTCAGTATTCCCTCCATCGGTATTGTTACTTACCCCAGTTTCTTCCAACGACATAGAAACATAACACCCCCCACCATCCCTCTCGTTCCCACAGAATAAAGACAAGAAAATATCATGAAGTGTCCACCCACCCGTGACTTCTCAATGAATCTAGAATCCCCTGCTCAAAATTCTGACCTTTGAAAGCATGCTCACAGCGAGATAGTCTTCAAGGTTTCATATTGTGCTCCTTGTTCCTGTAGCGCCGACATTTGTGGATGATGCGTATATACATAAAGAATAACTAACTAAATTCAACCACAGCCAACTTTAATATTGGGCCGCATAAGTCACCATGGAAACCCTGACCTAGTTTGAGTTGGGAGCTGGATATTATATATGTTTGATAGAACACTGCAAGCTTCTTTGTAATTTTACTCAATTATATGAGTCTATGGTTATTTATTGATGACAAATATTCATAATACTGATATTCTTTATTGTTTAACTTAACTTGTTACATAATATAACCTTGATTTAGCATTTTGTGTTGATTTTAAAATGAATTCGTCTATATACAACAATACTGGAATGCGAGGTCACGTGCCGGTTGGGGGTTCTATTTCCTAGAATTTTTACCATATCTCGTTGGCTGTATGAGTTTATAGTTGGCTATGATCCAACATAGATGCAACAAAGCAAATCAAATAATTAGGACATATGGCGCACATTTTGAACTGCAAACATGTCACCATGAACACATAAAGAACATTGCTCAACACAATATTTCTCCCCACATTATGCTATCAGTGCCAAATCTGGACGCTGACATCAAATGATAGAAGAAAACAAGTCATAACAGAGATGAAGTGTCTATGCAGAATGCTCGGAGTATCAAGAAGATACTGGTTTAAAAATGAAGAAATCGGAAAAAAGTGGGTACAACATCAGTACTGAACTTCATCAAGAAACAACAATTTAAATGGTTCGTTAACATAAGCAGATTACTAACAGACAGTGAGCCTCAAAGAATAATGTTACTCCGGTACAGTGGATACAAAGCAAAAGGTCGTCCACGCAAAATGTGGACCTCAGATGTAACAGAGCGGACGAAAGACACTTATTTATGAAGCGCACACAAAAGCCCGTTTAAAAATTGTATTCTTATTCTGACACTGAAAGCCAAAACAGGACTGGAGAAAAGAACAAGAAAATGAAAGCGTATATATATATATATATATATATATATATATATATATATACAGACTCGTAATTGCAGCCCCATTAACAAATGAAATTTGCCAGATAACCTATTGCGTTGTGTTTATTTACTATTTAAACCGGTTCTGACTAGCGTGTCCTACGTCATATTTGTTCATCGCCCCTTCTCGCATTACAATTACACACCATCACACAACCTTGACCTATACTACGTCATAACTGAACCTTCTCATTTCCATACATATATGCCAGATTAGCTCCATTCATAGGCTGTTTTTAAGTTGAACACCCTGTATATATATAAATATAAATATATCTTGGTGGTTGGAATTGAATATAAGGAAAGTATAGAAGAAATATAGGAAGAAAGTTGAGAATTCATATAAATTGGAAATAAAAACCAGAACAAGTTATCGGTTATGTTGGGGCTACCATCATATCACTCTGGACATATGTGCTCCGCTGGACCTCAGGACGCTGCTGAATCTTTTTGAGGTGCAGATCGGATTTATACCCCAATACACCCGTGTGTTGCAGGGGCTCGCAAGGGGAGCAAAGAACTGTATCACTGCGATCTACAAGGCATGTCGTAAGAGGCGACTGTGGTAGAGACTTAGGGAAGCTACCATAATCAATAAAAAACGTTGCAGAAATTGGACGTGCTGGCTTACTTGTAGGCGCATAACTGACACAACGTACAATCGCTCTTAGGCTCAGATCGCATGCAGATCACAAAGAGTGCTGTAAAATGTGGTCGATATGGAGTGTTCGAAGAAGATACTCCAACAAGGTTTAGAAAGGAACAAGAAAGAGAAAGAGTGACAGAGAGCGGGAGAGAGAGAGAGAGATACAGAGAACGAGAGAGAGAAAAGATACAGAGAACGAGAGAGAGAGAGAGATACAGAGAACGAGAGAGAGAGAGAGATACAGAGAACGAGAGAGAGAGAGAGATATAGAGAACGAGAGAGAGAGAGAGAGATACAGAGAACGAGAGAGAGAGAGATACAGAGAACGTGAGAGAGAGAGAGAGAGATACAGAGAACGAGAGAGAGAGAGAGAGAGAGATACAGAGAACGAGAGAGAGAGAGATACGGAGATCGTGAGAGAGAGAGAGATACAGAGAACGAGAGAGAGAGAGAGAGAGAGAGAGAGAGAAAGAGAGAACGAAAGAAAGAGATTGTTCATAACAACAAAAATAACACACAAAACAACATTTGTGCCCAAGTTATATGAATATGTACACTGAAGAACATTTCCCAAAATAAAGCTAGTTTTAGCAGATATTATATTTCTGTGAAAGTAATATTCCTAGTTGTTCCCTTACTGGAACCAGTCTCTATTCAATGTTGGTGATAGTTTTATATTTACTCAACCATAAACCTTACATCAGTGTCAAGAAAACTGTCGAAACATCGTGACCTTTCCTAGATTTAAGACGTCTGGTCGTGTTTTTCTCCCAGGTGTACCTCACTTTTAAACCCCCGCATTCTCCGTTTCGATTTTGCTCATTATGCCATTCGTAACACTGCCTACGAAATACTTCCAAATGATTTGTTTGGAATTTAAAGCTCACAGCTAAAGATCTTTCTAGATCAAGAGCCTTCCACTAAAGATCTGTCTAGATTAAGCGCTTTCCACTAAAGATATTTTCAGATTAAGATTTCTTTTAAAGATTTGACTACATCAAAAGCTTCCAGGTAAATTTCCTCTTAGATCAAATGCTTTTAACAGAAATTTCTGACTAGATCAAGAAATTTATTTACATATCTTTATATAGTAAGAGCTTTCAACTAAAGATGTTACTCGATCAATGGAAGCATAAATGTTACTATTGGTCAGCCACATTGTTACTACTGGTCAGCCACATTGTTAATGCTGGTCAGCCACATTGTTAATATTGGTCAGCCACATTGTTAATACTGGTCAGCCACATTGTTACTATTGGTCAGCCACATTGTTACTATTGGTCAGCCACATTGTTACTATTGGTCAGCGGCATTGTTACTATTGGTCAGCCACATTGTTAATACTGGTCAGCGGCATTGTTACTATTGGTCAGCCACATTGTTACTATTGGTCAGCCACATTGCTACTATTAGTCAGCCACATTGCTACTATTAGTCAGCCACATTGTTAATACTGGTCAGCGGCATTGTTACTATTTGTCAGCCGCATTGTTACTATTGGTCAGCCGCATTGTTACTATTGGTCAGCCGCATTGTTAATACTAGTCAGCCACATTGTTACTATTGGTCAGCCGCATTGTTACTATTGGTCAGCCGCATTGTTACTATTGGTCAGCCGCATTGTTACTATTGGTCAGCCGCATTGTTACTATTGGTCAGCCGCATTGTTACTATTGGTCAGCCGCATTGTTAATACTAGTCAGCCGCATTGTTACTATTGGTCAGCCACATTGTTACTATTGGTGAGCCACATTGCTAATACTGCTCAGCCACATTATTACTATTGGTCAGCCGCATTGTTACTATTGGTCAGCCGCATTGTTACTATTGGTCAGCCACATTGCTAATACTGCTCAGCCGCATTGTTACTATTGGTCAGCCACATTGCTAATACTGCTCAGCCGTATTGTTACTATTGGTCAGCCGTATTGTTACTATTGGTAAGCCACATTGTTAATACTGGTCAGCGGCATTGTTACTATTGGTCAGCCGTATTGTTACTATTGGTCAGCCGCATTGTTACTATTGGTCAGCCACATTGTTAATACTGGTCAGCGGCATTGTTACTATTGGTCAGCCGCATTGCTAATACTGCTCAGCCGTATTGTTACTATTGGTCAGCCACATTGCTAATACTGCTCAGCCGTATTGTTACTATTGGTCAGCCGCATTGTTACTATTGGTCAGCCACATTGTTACTATTGGTCAGCGGCATTGTTACTATTGGTCAGCCACATTGTTACTATTGGTCAGCCGCATTGTTACTATTGGTCAGCCACATTGTTAATACTGGTCAGCGGCATTGTTACTATTGGTCAGCCGTATTGTTACTATTGGTCAGCCGCATTGTTACTATTGGTCAGCCACATTGTTACTATTGGTCAGCGGCATTGTTACTATTGGTCAGCCGCATTGCTAATACTGCTCAGCGGCATTGTTACTATTGGTCAGCGGCATTGTTACTATTGGTCAGCCACATTGTTACTATTGGTCAGCCACATTGTTACTATTGGTCAGCCACATTGTTCCGTCTATTTTGTCTACCATTTTTATTTAGCAAAAGATCTTTTTCTTTTTTTTTACAATCTAGAAGCACTGGAGCTTTTAGCTCTTCGGCCCGGTGCCATGGACATCGTAACCCTTCGGTTCGGTGCCACGAACACCGTAAATCTGGAGAACCTGTGGCTTTTCTGCCAGCCGCGGAATTGAGCCGCACTCATAGGGGGCTTGTCACCAGTTATCCAACGCGCTACGAACACTTTGGGCAGACGGGCAGAAAGATCTTTAAACTGCAGACCTGTCTCACTGTATCCGTATCATGGGGTTATAACCTTATTGAAATAAATATATATATATAACAGGGGAACAAAGATGGGTTTTAATTTCAAAATAAGTTTTTAAAACTAGCTTCTTATTATTACTAGTTCCAAGCATTAACATGGTAGTCAAACGACAACTGATAAACTGCATATTTATTCCAACTCTCTGCTATCAGTGCCAAACATGGCCCCTGACTAAGACACAGGAAAGAAAGATTACAACATGTGAAATGAGATGTCTATGAAAAGCTGTCAATGTTACAAGGTGAGATAGAGGGAGAAACGAGAATATCAGAAGCATCGTTGGTACTGTACCATACATACATTACATCTAGAAGCAAAGAATCAAGTGGTTCGGCCATCTAATGAGAATGGAACCACATTTACTATCGTCACGTGCCTACAATAATCGACACTCAGGGCGCAGAGCACGAGGCAGGACAGGAACACGATGGATAGATAACATCTCAGAGCCCCTGCAAAAGCATGGACTGACAACGTCAATCGCAACACACCTGGTACAAGATAAAAACTAAATCTCCACACGACGCTTCACGGCATAGTGGTTAAGATAAGATACGTTTCTTATAGAAAATACGTTCTTAAATCATACACAGCAACTGCAAAGCAGGTTTTCGACACTTTGAATGTATATTCTTCGAACAGAGAAATTTCCTTTTTTTTCCTACCTTTTCAAGCAGTAGCATTGCTGCCTTGCGGAACTTCGCTTCCATCACAACCTTCATGAAAAAAACTCTCTGTCACTAGCAAGTTCTCCCGTCTCTTACAACGTCATGTTATATCATGGTTTCTTTGATGTCCTTCTGTCACCTCGTCTTGGTCTTCCAAATGCCTCGTACTCCAAGAACCATGCCTACCATTAACATTCTATTTACCTTTTAGTGTTTCATTATATTGAAAGCAAATTATAAAAATGCTAATACAAAGAATATGAAGATATTTATTTTTGATTGTTTTAATGATTTGTTCTGTTAAGTCTTTGCTTGTTTGAAAAATCTACAAATTAAACAAAGAATTCTTTCTTTACAAAAATGTCAAATAATACTTCTTCTGCAATCAGATTCTTATGCTCAGTGGGCTAACAGCGAGATAAGTTGCCTCCATGATCCAGTTTGTCAGCATGAAGTCCTCGTAGGTGCTCCGTAATCATCATCCTCATCAAGTGCCGTGTCGGCTGGAGTAGGCGACCATGAATCTCCACAAATCTCTGTCTCTTGTGTTTGTTATCTGAGATTTTGACGCTCTTCCGCGCTATGAAGTCAGGCTATTCAAAATTTTCTCTCTCTGTCTTCCTCTGTCTCGTCTCCTCTCGAATTTACCTGTTGTTACAATGTGTTCCACAATGTGTCTTTAATATTAGTCTCAAGTGGCCATGTTTGAGACATCAAATCGTTGACCAGGGAACAGGTTTGAAGGATGTAGTCAGGAGTCTGCAGGCCTTTTTTGACATGTACATTGGTCAGTCTGATCATATTTCAGTTCATAGAATGATTGATTGATCGATTGATTGATTGATAGGACCATCATCATTGCACTTTGGTGAGTAACCGTGTGTTCTCGGATCTCTTTCTTGCACAGGAAGATCTCAGCTACAGTGCACGAACTCCGTAGCACCAGCGAGGGTCCCTGATGTAATTATGAAGATAGTGAAGATATTTTGTAGGAATTTTATTTCTATTTTTTCTATTGACTTTTTCCCGAGCAGTGGTTTTCCAGCCTGCTCTTCTTTGTTTTGAACTGCCAAGTGTTCTTTTACGTGCTCAAATTAAACACGGGACCTACGTTTTATCGTCCATTTCTGATAAGACTAGGAACTCGATCTCACCTACACTGAGATCAGGGATCTCTAGAAAAATATTCCGATGGCTCCATGAGAGAGCGAACCGAGTACGTTTGGCACGAGCGACGAGCACATAGTTTCTCCGCCACAGAAACCGCCGTTCATAAAGATGAGTTTATAATCTACAGTGTTCTGGACAGAGCCTAAAGATGGTGGTTTGTTGATTTCTGTCCAATGTTTTAATACGATAAGGTGTAGTTTTTGTAAGGATTAGCATTCACCATTTCGCTGCTATGAACGTATATATACGGTGTTCTGGGCAGAGCCTAAAGATAGTGGTTTGTTGATTTCTGTCCAACGTTTTAATACGATAAGGTGTATTTTTGTAAGGATTAGCATGCACAGAATAAAGCCTGCTCAGACTGTACAGTGTGCATGCCAGACAGAAACACCGATTCCAGAGCACATCCTGCAGTCATGTCCATCATACATACACCAACGAAATGAAACATGGCCTCATGAACATAGCTTACAGAGCAAGCTATGGGGAACTCTCGAAGAACTCCAACTGACATGCAGCTTCATAGAGGCAACCCATCTCATGATTTAGACGAGGATACGAAACCGAACGCGAAGAAGAAGAAGAAGAAGTAAGGATTAGCACAGTCTGCTTCAAATGAAACTGCAAGAAATGGGAGATGTACACTCACAACGATAGCCTATGAGATGTACACGCACAACGATAGCCTATGAGATGTACACGCACAACGGTAGCCTATGAGATGCTGGGATGTACACACACATCGATAGCCTATGAGATACTGAGATGTACACGCACAACTATAGCCTATGAGACGTACACGCACAACGATAGCCTATGAGATGCTGAGATGTACTCGCACAACGATAGCCTATGAGATGCTGGGATGTACACACACAACGATAGCCTATGAGATGTACACGCACAACGATAGCCTATGAGATTTACACGCACAACGATAGCCTATAAGAGGCTGGGATGTACACGCACAACGGTAGCCTATGATATGTACACGCACAACGATAGCCTATGAGATGTACACGCACAACGATAGCCTATGAGATGTACACGCACAACGATAGCCTATGAGATGTACACACACAACGATAGCCTATGAGATGTACACGCACAACGATAGCCTATGAGAGGCTGAGATGTACACGCACAACGATAGCCTATGAGAGGCTGAGATGTACACGCACAACGATAGCCTATGAGAGGCTGAGATGTACACGCACAACGATAGCCTATGAGAGGCTGGGATGAAAGATTAAAGAGTTGGAAGCTGGTAAGAAAGAAAGAACGAAATGTGTACCGTCTTCTTCCTCTTCTTCTTCAAACGTTCCACATCGACCACTTGTTAACCACCCTGTGTGTTTTATATGTAATCTGAACGTAAGAGCGATTGTACGTTGTGGCAGTTATGCGCCTAGAAGTAGGCCAGCACATCCTATTTCTCCAATAATTTTTATTTACTAGGTAGCTTCCTAGGTCCTACATTAGTCGCCTCTTACGACATGCCTTGTAGGTCGCAGTGATAATATTCTTTGCTTCCCTTGCGGATCCGGTACCAAATGGGCGGAAATGTTTATCAATAGTTCAATTAGTTTGTAATGTAAAGCTTAAAATCAGATGGAATATGTAAAGCAGAGATTAGGAGTAGAATAGCTCAAGCTAAAACAGCTTTTTTTTGAAAATGAAAAACATACTATTCTAATGTAAAGCTTAAAATCAGATGGAATATGTAAAGCAGAGATTAGGAGTAGAATAGCTCAAGCTAAAACAGCTTTTTTTTGAAAATGAAAAACATACTATTTTTGAATTCACTACCAATGACACTGCGGAAACGAGTACTCAAGTGCGATATATTGAACATATACTTATGTATGGCAGGGAATCATGGACAATGAAGAAACAATCAATACGATCATTGGAAGCTGCAGAGATGTGGTTTTACAGAAGAATGCTGGAAATTCCATGGACAGCGAAGAAAATAAAGGTATCGTTTTGAAACAGGCCTGCATACAAAACAACCTTATCAAAAGAATAAGAATCAGACAATCAAGATTCTTCTGGTATATCATGTGAAGATGAGGTTTAGAACATTTGGTAACAACAGGTAAAATATTTAGGGAAGAAGAAATCGTTGAAGATGATGTAGGGTAATCTGACATCGTGGCTCGACAAAAGATACACGTTAGAACTGATTAACTGCACCAAGGAGAGAGAGAGAGAGATAATTGGAGAGAGACATGATCGCCTACGCCTGTAGGCATGGTACTTGATTATTTGAACGTGGAGATTTATGTGCGCTTCCTTGATATAAGCAAGAAATGAAACTTTTCACAAACAGTCATATCACCCGAGTGGTTACCGGGGCCCAAATTGGGGTGTAAAGTATAGAAACACTTTATCTGCCACGCTTCTCGTAAGAGGTGACTAAGGAGGTGGAGTGGGGCTGGCTACCCCACTCCGTAAAAAACACTAGATGGCTACAGAACGAACCGAGTAAACGCTGGCTGAAACCGGACACATCGCCGAAGGATAAGCACCAGAGCTCCAAATGGTTCTGAAGATGGGACGTAAAATACACCAAGAATGCATGAATCAGATTTCCACATGAATAGATTTTATGGGGAGGTCTGGAACCTCGGTCTGGGCGGTGATCGCGCCAGCGCGCCAAACAGTCATATAGATATGACATTAAAGATGATCTCTTCAAGCCATGAAATAGTGAATCTATATTGACATACTCAACTAAAGCTGCACTAGAAAGATCATCCGCTTAGGACGCTCTCTGAACTACCTATATCCTTTCTTTACACTTTCAGAGAGTTATTTCCCATAGCAACCAAGGGCAACAACCATCAGTCGATCACACAATTTCCTCCTTAGACCAATTGTCACTGTCTCAACATAAAGGTCAGAACCTTGCCTGGTTGAGAGTTTGTATCTTTTTCTTACAACTGGTCGGTGCAAGACAACATCTCCACCCCATCCCTTCCCTAACAAAATATATATAAATATCTTACGGTATACAGAAAATAGGAAGAAAAATAACGACATATGTAGACATATGTTTATGCAGCAAAAAATATGGTAAATATGTGTTAGATAGAAAGTTGAAGGTCAGGAGATGTAGATTAAAAATATAGAAAAAGTTGGTGCAATAACTTAAACGTATTTATACGGTTGTATTGTGTAGAATGTTCTAAAGCAGGGGCGTCCTCACTTCTCGACATGTAGGCAAAGATCAAAGTGTAGTGCCCACTTGGATCGTGGCCAATGGGCGGGAGCCATCATATAGCCAATAGGCAACAAAACCAACAGTTCAGAGCAGCCCTGTTTCTAAAGGAAGACGGCGATTGGGATTTTTTTACACGTTTACAACATGACCGGGTACCACCTTGTCCGGCACTAAAGGGTAAGGGCCCCAGAAAAAAAAAAAAAATAGAGAGAAGAACTTGGTGCGATAACTTAAACGTATTTATACGGTTGGTGCGATAACTTAAACGTATTTATACGGTTGTATTGTGTAGAATGTTCTAAAGCAGGGCTCTCACTTCTCGGCATGTAGGCAAAGATCAAAGTGTAGTGCCCACCTGGATCGCGGCCAAAGGATGAAATCCTTCATAAAGCCAATACGCAACTAAACACAATAAAAAATTCTAAGCAGCCCTCGTTCGAAAAAATGACGACGCTCGGTATTTTAAACGTTTAAAACGTCAATAGATACCACCCTCTGCGGCACTAGAGAGTAAGGGCCCAACATGAATTAAAAAAAAAAAAGATGAAGATAAAAATGGAGAACAACTTGGTGGTATAACTTAAACGTATTTATTTGACAATATTGTGTAGAATGTGTAGAAAAACTTGGCGGTATAACTTTAAATGTATTTATTTGACTATATTGTGTAGAATTTTATAAAGCAAGGGGTCCTTACTTCTCGAGATTTTAGCAAAGATCAAAATGTAGTTTTCACTCGATTGCGGTCATAGGATGGGAGCATTCATAGAGCAAATAGGCAACATGATTAAACACATTTTGAGCAGCTATCATTCGAAAGAATGACGACGCTCTGAGTTTTTATCCGTTTCAAACGTATATGGTTTCTCCAGCTGCGGCATTACCGGGTAAGGTCACAATAATAATATTTATAATAGAAGAGATGAAGATAAAAATAGAGAAAAACTTGGTGGAATAGCTGAAACGTATTTATACGGCTATATTGTGTACAGTATTCTATATCAACGGATACACAAACAAAACAATTAAATAGAGTCTGGGCACTAAATCATGGAACTTTGAACATTTGTTTCTTTCTCTTATTTCTTGTAGCCTTTTCAGATTTTGACGTATGAAGTCACTTGACTTCACAATTCTAGGTCTTATTGTGCAGGAGATAGAAGGGTCAATACCTTTCCTCACGTGTTAAAGTCAAGTGTGGGATTGAACCTACAATCATGATGTGTCAGAGTCGATAGTAAACGCTCATGCATTACGCTATTCCGTCCCTGAAGCTTATCTATCACCAGATAACAATAAATATACAAATGATAAACTGTGAAGGTACAATCAATAAAATGTTTCATTTAAATGTCTAAATTTGTTAGTAGTTTTATCAAGTAATGATACTGGATCATTGACGAGGAAAAATACAATTTGTTTGAGGGTCCCTACCCGGAAGTGCCACAAGTGAACCAAGAGAGAGAGAGAGAGAGAGAGAGAGAGAGAGAGAGAGAGAAAACGTGTATTATCCGAGCATGGCTTTCTTTCAAAATAAAAGATGCTCGTGTTTGTTCAAGTTTGATTGTGCCATTTAGCTTTTCTTAAGGCACACACCCTTTATCGACTATCAAGTCGTCAATACACTTTGATCTTAGACAATAGGCTGAAAAACTAAACTACTGCCTAGCTTTCTGCTGAAGAGCAATAAACTAAGCTTCGTTGGTTCATTGAAGAACTAACAATGCAGGTCAATATCAACAAATGTGAAGAAAAAAACACGATATTGATATCTGTGAGACTGATATTGACCCCATCGGTATCGATATTTATCCATTTCGGATTCATATTGATCACTTTTGGAACGATACTGTTCACCATAATATTGATATCGATGATTTTAGGATGTATTTTGATACCTTATGAGTGCTATTGATATCGATGATTTTAGGATGTATTTTGATATCTTGTGAGTGCTATTGATATCGATGATTTTAGGATGTATTTTGATATCTTGTGAGTGCTATTGATATCGATGATTTTAGGATGTATTTTGATATCTTATGAGTGCTATTGATATCGATGATTTTAGGATGTATTTTGATATCTTATGAGTGCTATTGATATCGATGATTTTAGGATGTATTTTGATATCTTATGAGTGCTATTGATATCGATGATTTTAGGATGTATTTTGATACCTTATGAGTGCTATTGATATCGATGATTTTAGGATGTATTTTGATACCTTATGAGTGCTATTGATATCGATGATTTTAGGATGTATTTTGATACCTTATGAGTGCTATTGATATCGATGATTTTAGGATGTATTTTGATATCTTATGAGTGCTATTGATATCGATGATTTTAGGATGTATTTTGATATCTTATGAGTGCTATTGATATCGATGATTTTAGGATGTATTTTGATATCTTATGAGTGCTATTGATATCGATGATTTTAGGATGTATTTTGATACCTTATGAGTGCTATTGATATCGATGATTTTAGGATGTATTTTGATATCTTGTGAGTGCTATTGATATCGATGATTTTAGGATGTTATTTTCATACCTTGTGAGTGCTATTGACCGCTTTTAAAAAAATTAAATCGATGTTGGCGACATTTTGAATCGATAATATTCACTATTGGATCACTATCACTTGTTGACTTATTAAGTCACCCGCTAACTTATTCCTGTATTAACTGACTGTATCACCCAGTCAGTCACATACTAGTTCACTCACTCACTATTTTAGTTACACATTTATTTATTCACCCACTCATTCAAACACTTAGCGACGAAAGAAGGAGAGAAAAAGACAGAGACACAGAGAGAGGAATATAAAAGTCGAAAAACAGAGAAAGAGACAAACTATAAAGATAGAATGATAGAGAATAGATCAGAAGGAACTAATTTATATATTAGACAAGCAATGAACAAATTAACACATTTCAACTTCCTTTTATCTCCACCCTTTCCGAATCTCCCTCTAGGTGCACAATAAATATAAACTTGTGTTTCTGTGCTTTACGTTCTGAAGGTCCTGACCGCTTCTTCAGTTCGTAAGTGAAGTTTTTGTCGGGGATTCCATTATGAATTTTGCAGGAGCTACGGAATCGTGCGTTATGAACGCTCTCGGTAGATGGCGCCCCTTCTGCAGAGAGCGACCGAGCTTATTCTTTTATTCCTCTTTTCTGCTTCACTGTGTCATGATAAAAAGAGGTTCCTAGAACAGGTTTTTATGTGTGCTTCATAAAGGATGTTTTTCATCGCCTCTGTTATCTTTGTGGTCCACCTTTTAAGTGGACGACCTTTTGCTATGTATTCACTGTATCGAAGTAACATTGCTCTTTGAGGAGCCATATCTGTTGGTTATCTGCTTATGTGGCCGAACCATTTCATTTGTTGCATTGCTCTTTGAGGAGCCATATCTGTTGGTTATCTGCTTATGTGGCCGAACCATTTCATTTGTTGCATTGCTCTGTAAGGCGCCATATCTGTTGGTTATCTGCTTATGTGGCCGAACCATTTCATTTGTTGTTTCTTTTCTCTTTTTCTTCTTCTTCTTCGAATGCTCCGTATTGATCCCTTGTTAACCACTCTGTATAATCTGTATGTGATCTGTATTGATCCCTTGTTAACCACTCTGTATAATCTGTATGTGATCTGTATTGATCCCTTGTTAACCACTCTGTATAATCTGTATGTGATCTGTATGTGATCTGTATGTGATCTGTATTGATCCCTTGTTAACCACTCTGTATAATCTGTATGTGATCTGTATGTGATCTGTATGTGATCTGTATTGATCCCTTGTTAACCACTCTGTATAATCTATATGTGATCTGTATTGATCCCTTGTTAACCACTCTGTATGATCTATATGTGATCTGTATTGATCCCTTGTTAACCACTCTGTATGATCTATATGTGATCTGTATTGATCCCTTGTTAACCACTCTGTATAATCTATATGTGATCTGTATTGATCCCTTGTTAACCACTCTGTATGATCTATATGTGATCTGTATTGATCCCTTGTTAACCACTCTGTATAATCTGTATGTGATCTGTATTGATCCCTTGTTAACCACTCTGTATAATCTGTATGTGATCTGTATTGATCCCTTGTTAACCACTCTGTATAATCTGTATGTGATCTGTATGTGATCTGTATGTGATCTGTATTGATCCCTTGTTAACCACTCTGTATAATCTGTATGTGATCTGTATGTGATCTGTATGTGATCTGTATTGATCCCTTGTTAACCACTCTGTATAATCTATATGTGATCTGTATTGATCCCTTGTTAACCACTCTGTATGATCTATATGTGATCTGTATTGATCCCTTGTTAACCACTCTGTATGATCTATATGTGATCTGTATTGATCCCTTGTTAACCACTCTGTATAATCTATATGTGATCTGTATTGATCCCTTGTTAACCACTCTGTATGATCTATATGTGATCTGTATTGATCCCTTGTTAACCACTCTGTATAATCTGTATGTGATCTGTATTGATCCCTTGTTAACCACTCTGTATAATCTGTATGTGATCTGTATTGATCCCTTGTTAACCACTCTGTATAATCTGTATGTGATCTGTATTGATCCCTTGTTAACCACTCTGTATAATCTGTATGTGATCTGTATTGATCCCTTGTTAACCACTCTGTATAATCTGTATGTGCTCCGTATTGATCCCTTGTTAACCACTCTGTATAATCTGTATGTGCTCCGTATTGATCCCTTGTTAACCACTCTGTATAATCTATATGTGATCTGTATTGATCCCTTGTTAACCACTCTGTATAATCTATATGTGATCTGTATTGATCCCTTGTTAACCACTCTGTATAATCTATATGTGCTCCGTATTGATCCCTTGTTAACCACTCTGTATAATCTATATGTGATCTGTATTGATCCATTGTTAACCACTCTGTATAATCTATATGTGATCTGTATTGATCCCTTGTTAACCACTCTGTATAATCTATATGTGCTCCGTATTGATCCCTTGTTAACCACTCTGTATAATCTATATGTGATCTGTATTGATCCCTTGTTAACCACTCTGTATAATCTATATGTGATCTGTATTGATCCCTTGTTAACCACTCTGTATAATCTATATGTGATCTGTATTGATCCCTTGTTAACCACTCTGTATAATCTATATGTGATCTGTATTGATCCCTTGTTAACCACTCTGTATAATCTATATGTGATCTGTATTGATCCCTTGTTAACCACTCTGTATAATCTATATGTGATCTGTATTGATCCCTTGTTAACCACTCTGTATAATCTATATGTGCTCCGTATTGATCCCTTGTTAACCACTCTGTATAATCTATATGTGATCTGTATTGATCCCTTGTTAACCACTCTGTATAATCTATATGTGATCTGTATTGATCCCTTGTTAACCACTCTGTATGATCTATATGTGATCTGTATTGATCCCTTGTTAACCACTCTGTATAATCTATATGTGATCTGTATTGATCCCTTGTTAAACCACTCTGTATAATCTATATGTGATCTGTATTGATCCCTTGTTAAACCACTCTGTATGATCTGTATGTGATCTGTATTGATCCCTTGTTAAACCACTCTGTATAATCTATATGTGATCTGTATTGATCCCTTGTTAAACCACTCTGTATAATCTATATGTGATCTGTATTGATCCCTTGTTAACCACTCTGTATAATCTATATGTGATCTGTATTGATCCCTTGTTAAACCACTCTGTATAATCTATATGTGATCTGTATTGATCCCTTGTTAACCACTCTGTATAATCTATATGTGATCTGTATTGATCCCTTGTTAACCACTCTTTATAATCTATATGTGATCCGTATTGATCCCTTGTTAACCACTCTGTATGATCTGTATGTGATCTGTATTGATCCCTTGTTAACCACTCTGTATAATCTATATGTGATCTGTATTGATCCCTTGTTAAACCACTCTGTATAATCTGTATGTGATCTGTATTGATCCCTTGTTAAACCACTCTGTATAATCTATATGTGATCTGTATTGATCCCTTGTTAAACCACTCTGTATAATCTATATGTGATCTGTATTGATCCCTTGTTAAACCACTCTGTATAATCTGTATGTGATCTGTATTGATCCCTTGTTAAACCACTCTGTATAATCTATATGTGATCTGTATTGATCCCTTGTTAAACCACTCTGTATAATCTATATGTGATCTGTATTGATCCCTTGTTAACCACTCTGTATAATCTATATGTGATCTGTATTGATCCCTTGTTAACCACTCTGTATAATCTATATGTGCTCCGTATTGATCCCTTGTTAAACCACTCTGTATAATCTATATGTGATCTGTATTGATCCCTTGTTAACCACTCTGTATAATCTATATGTGATCTGTATTGATCCCTTGTTAACCACTCTGTATAATCTATATGTGCTCCGTATTGATCCCTTGTTAACCACTCTGTATGATCTGTATGTGATCTGTATTGATCCCTTGTTAACCACTCTGTATAATCTATATGTGATCTGTATTGATCCCTTGTTAAACCACTCTGTATAATCTGTATGTGATCTGTATTGATCCCTTGTTAAACCACTCTGTATAATCTATATGTGATCTGTATTGATCCCTTGTTAAACCACTCTGTATAATCTATATGTGATCTGTATTGATCCCTTGTTAACCACTCTGTATAATCTATATGTGATCTGTATTGATCCCTTGTTAAACCACTCTGTATAATCTATATGTGATCTGTATTGATCCATTGTTAACCACTCTGTATAATCTATATGTGATCTGTATTGATCCCTTGTTAACCACTCTGTATAATCTATATGTGCTCCGTATTGATCCCTTGTTAACCACTCTGTATGATCTGTATGTGATCTGTATTGATCCCTTGTTAACCACTCTGTATAATCTATATGTGATCTGTATTGATCCCTTGTTAACCACTCTGTATAATCTATATGTGATCTGTATTGATCCCTTGTTAACCACTCTGTATAATCTATATGTGATCTGTATTGATCCCTTGTTAAACCACTCTGTATAATCTATATGTGATCTGTATTGATCCCTTGTTAACCACTCTGTATAATCTATATGTGATCTGTATTGATCCCTTGTTAACCACTCTGTATAATCTATATGTGCTCCGTATTGATCCCTTGTTAACCACTCTGTATGATCTGTATGTGATCTGTATTGATCCCTTGTTAACCACTCTGTATAATCTGTATGTGCTCTGTATTGATCCCTTGTTAACCACTCTGTATAATCTGTATGTGATCTGTATTGATCCCTTGTTAACCACTCTGTATAATCTGTATGTGATCTGTATTGATCCCTTGTTAACCACTCTGTATAATCTGTATATGCTCTGTATTGATCCCTTGTTAACCACTCTGTATAATCTGTATGTGATCTGTATTGATCCCTTGTTAACCACTCTGTATAATCTATATGTGATCCGTATTGATCCCTTGTTAACCACTCTGTATAATCTGTATGTGATCTGTATTGATCCCTTGTTAACCACTCTGTATAATCTGTATGTGATCTGTATTGATCCCTTGTTAACCACTCTGTATAATCTATATGTGATCCGTATTGATCCCTTGTTAACCACTCTGTATAATCTGTATGTGATCTGAGCCTAAGAACACTTGTACATTGTGTCAGTTATGCGTCTACAAGTTGGCCTGCACATTTGACTTCTTCGATGCTTTTTATTTACTAAGATAGCTTCCTAGGCCCACTCAGTCGCCTCTTACAACATGCCTTGTAGGTCGCAGTGGTACTATTCTTTGCTTCACTTGTGGGTCCCGTCACCACACGGGCGGTTTCTTTCAATATGGCGACCTAGTCATGTGAGAAAATCCTGTTCTAAGTTGTGACTATTCAACTTTGTTGCCTAAACTTATCCCAATAATTTGCCCGTCTGCCCAGCGTGTTCGTAGCGCGTTGGACTACGGGTGACTATCCCTCTGTGTATGCGGGTTCAATTCCGCGGGATGGCAGAAAAAGCCACAGATTCCCCAGATTTACGGTGTTCGTGGCACCGAACCGAAGGGTTACGATGTCCATGGCACCGAGCCGAAGAGCTGAAAAGCTCAAGTGCTTCTGGATCGGGAAAAAAATCCATTTATTTCCTGAATAGGGCGGAATGAGTAAATGTGAGCTGAATTAGAAGGGACTGGTTCTCTCATGTTTCAAACATACTGGAGTGATAAGCTATTAAATGGTGACTCATGGCGACCAATTATCACAGTCTATTCTCCTCAACTATCTATATCAAAAGACTATTTACTACCACAATCTGACCAACATTGCGATCTATTCATGTTAATGAAGAACAGCGTTTCCCAAAGTGGGCGTACCGCCCCCTCATCAGTGGGTGCTGAAGAGTTCTAGGGGGCGATAGGGGTTCAGAAGAATTTGGAGGGTGTTCAGGCAGTTAGGGGTCTGTGGCTTCTTAAAGAAGAAATAAATAATAACAATTTTTAAATAAATTATTTTCATGATTTTACGATTGAATAATCATTTAAAATTTGAATTCTGCATTTTAATTCATCTTATTCGTCTTAGACGATCCATTTTCCCCTCAATTTTCTATTTCAATCATATAATCATTTGTCAATTGACCATGTATTACAGAAATAGATATCAATTTTCTATTTCAATCATATAATCATTTGAAAATTGACCATGTATTACAGAAATAGATATCAATTTTCTATTTCAATCATATAATCATTTGAAAATTGACCATGTATTACAGAAATAGATATCAATTTTCTATTTCAATCATATAATCATTTGAAAATTGACCATGTATTACAGAAATAGATATCAATTTTCTATTTCAATCATATAATCATTTGAAAATTGACCATGTATTACAGAAATAGATATCAATTTTCTATTTCAATCATATAATCATTTGAAAATTGACCATGTATTACAGAAATAGATATCAATTTTCTATTTCAATCATATAATCATTTGAAAATTGACCATGTATTACAGAAATAGATATCAATTTTCTATTTCAATCATATAATCATTTGAAAATTGACCATGTATTACAGAAATATATATCAATTTTCTATTTCAATCATATAATCATTTGAAAATTGACCAAGTATTACAGAAATAGATATCAATTTTCTATTTCAATCATATAATCATTTGAAAATTGACCATGTATTACAGAAATAGATATCAATTTTCTATTTCAATCATATAATCATTTGAAAATTGACCATGTATTACAGAAATAGATATCAATTTTCTATTTCAATCATATAACATTTGAAAATTGACCATGTATTACAGAAATAGATATCAATTTTCTATTTCAATCATATAATCATTTGAAAATTGACCATTTATTACAGAAATAGATATCAATTTTCTTTGTAAAAGAGAAAACAGAGCATGTATATATATGGGAGGGGGGGGGGTGTTGACAAACTGTTATAATGTTGGGGGCGTTACAAAGTTTATGTTGTGCAAAGTGGGTGGTGGGCGGAAAAAGTTTGGGAAACACTGATGTAGAACATGATTTTCTCAACAATCATTGACACAATAGTTTGTGCTTGCGTCGAGTAGTTACTTTTCTGGCTTGTGTGTAAGCTTGTCACTGATGCTATACGGACATAGATACATCCTCTTCATTGTACTATCTATCTATTTATTTGTCTATCTGTCTGTCTGTTTCTCTGTGTCTCCGTTCGTCCTCCGTTTTTTATTTACTAGTGTAACTTCCCTAGACCCCGACCTCAATCGTCTCTTACGACATGCCTTGTAGGTCGCAGTGTTACAATTCTTTGCTCCACTTGAGAGCTCCGGAAACACGGGCGAAGATATTATCAACATACAATACCCAGAATATGAACCATTTCAAATCTGCATTTCGCTATTTCTAAGTTGGTTTATTTCAACTTGTTGTTATCAGTTTAATGATTGCCCGTCTGCACAGCGTGTTCGTAGCGCGCTGGACTACGGGTGACAAGCTCCCTGTGAGTGCGGGTTCAATTCTGCGGGCTGGTAGAAAAACCCACAGATTTACCAGATTCACGGTGTTTGTGGCACCGAACCGAAGGGTTACGATGTCCATGGCACCGAGCCGAAGAGCTGAAAGCTCAAGTGCTTCTGGATCGGTTTAAAAAAAAATCAGTTATATGATAAATGTTATCAGTTATCAGTTATATGATAAATGTTATCAGTTATCAGTTATATGTGTTTATTATTAGCTACAATATGAAGAAGGAAATATTCATTGATCAAATATTAAAGAAGGAGATCTCTAGAACATATTCAAAGAATTGTCAGAGAAGTCAGTGTCATGTGTTTCATCATAAGCGTAAAGTGGTCGAGGTTCAGTTCCCGGTTGGTTGATTATTTGATCCACAATGCCAACAATAGGTACACAGACTATCTTAGGAAATAATTGCAAGTCTTTCCCTCAACCACTGCGTAGGTGATTTAGCGCTAACAATTTCAGCTTGCTCATCGGGACTAAGCCTAGGGTACGGCCGGTGCTAGCTAGCACTAGACATGGCCCCCAGCAACACAACGCCGACTAGCTCAGACGGAAAATCGAAAATTTCTATTTAATGGGGGCTGATTTTTTATATATGTTTGATAGAACACTGTACACTTTTCTGCAATTTTACTCAATTCTATGCTTTCATGATTATTTATTGATGACAAATGTTAATAATATTGATATTCCTTATTGTTAAACTGAATTTGTAACATAATATAAACTTGATCGAGCATATTGTGTTGTTTTTCACATGAATGTGTCTTTATACAACAACAACACTTGAATGCGAGGATCACGCGACGGTTGTGGTCTTATTTCCTATAATTTTTACCTGATTCCACAGGCCTTATGTTATCGGAGGTCACGCATTAGACCAGCTAAACAGTGGCCTAGGGCGTGGACATCAGAGGTGCGTAGTCAGTGTGAAATGTGAAAAACAATAATAATAAGTAGATATATGATACACATTTTTATCTAGTAGCAAAAATTCTGGCAACGCCCCTGCTTAGGGGGATTCAGAATTGCAGAGTATTCTATTCTAACTAGTTATTCAATTAACAATAAATAACAACCAAATATTTCTATGGGCTTGATAACAAGAGAATACAATGGAGGCCTGTCAATAACATATATCATGGGTGTGATAACAAAATACAAATGAGGCATGATAACACAACGTATCAATGGGTGTGATAACAAGAGAATACATTAGATGGCTGACTACAAACTCTATTGGATGTGTGATAACAATAGAATACATTAGTGGCCTAGCAACAAAATGTATCATGTGTGGGATAACCATAGATGATATCGGAACATGTTGAAAATGACAAGCGTGGCATATCCTTTACAGGACGTTTCCATTAACCTCAGTCAACGAGTCATTGATTTTATATGCACCACGTATACATTCAGTAGTTTGTCATTTCTTTTTAAACGGTGAGGTCCATTTTTACTTTTCGTAAAATTCTACGGGAGCGAATTTGCTTCCAAAATGCCCACCTCGGTGTTTGAACTAGGTACACCTGGGTTGTGAACGAGTTCACTAACGCTAAGCTACATACTCCAGCCAGGAACATGATAGAAACAGAATGTATCGGAAACACAATAGCAAGAAAATATAACAATTGCATAATAACAACAACATATATGTTGACACATTTAACCCTTTCGCTGCTACATACTTTCCGAAAGCTGAGCTAAACATAGCTACTCTTTGTTTCTAGGTCACAAACGTGAATGTACGCCTACAGCAGTGACAGTAGCAATGTATAACGTGTTAACACGTCTTTAGCCCACAGAGGATAGATAATAAAAGACGTGTTCATGCGTCTTTAGAAGTGAATGGGAAAACGTATATATACGTCCTTAGCAGATAAAGGGTTAAAGTACAGATGGACAGACAGATACACACTGTATTAGATTACATGACCACCCGTATGGTGCCGGGGCCCACAGGGGAAGTAAAGAATAGTACCACTGCGACCTACAATGCATGTCGTAAGAGGCGCCTAATGTAGGCATTAGGGATGCTACCAGTGGCGGCTCGTGATAATATTTGTTGGTGGGGCCAGACATTTTGTTCCGGATAAATCATGGTTTTAGATTGCTATATTTTAATTTAATAAATAATAAATACACGATATACATTATTTTTGGTGGGGCCCGGCCCCACTGGCTCTTATAGACGAGCCGTCCCTGGATGCTACCATAGTAAATAAAAAGCAGCACGGAAATCGGATGTGCTGGCCTACTTGTAGGCGCATAACTGGCACAACGTACAATCGCTCTTAGGCTCATATCACATACAAATCACACAGAGTGGTTGACAGGTGGTCGATATGGAGCGTTGGAAGAAGAAGAAGATTAAATGACACAAGATGGATGAGAAAGTAAATGGAGGTATCATGACATATGATAATGATTGCTCACACACAAAACCCTCCATCTCTTAGGCAGTTCACAGTCAGTTGTACATAGACCACTCAAAAAACACTAATTTCCCAGCAAACTGTAACTCTTCCTCTCAAGTGTTATTTTAAGTTTCATACCATTACGAGCTAGCTATGGTGTTATTTTGATGTTCTCTGGTGGCTTCAACAAATTCAATTATCGTTTTACTTCTTCTATATCGTATTGTAGGTTTGATAAATAATGTAGTTCTTCATCATTCGCTCTGTTATTTGTTATTTTTGTGACTTTTCTTCTTCTTCTTGAACTTGCTAACAGCTCTTAGAATCTTGTTCTTCTCCGTTTTTTTCTTCTCCTTCTTCTTCTTCTTCTTCTCCTCCTTCTTCTTGAACTAGCTAACAGCTCATAGAATCGTGTTCTTCTCCTTCTTCTTCTTGAACTTGCTAACAGCTCTTAGAATCTTGTTCTTCTCCGTTTTTTTCTTCTCCTTCTTCTTCTTCTTCTTCTCCTCCTTCTTCTTGAACTAGCTAACAGCTCATAGAATCGTGTTCTTCTCCTTCTTCTTCTTGAACTTGCTAACAGCTCTTAGAATCTTGTTCTTCTCCGTTTTTTTCTTCTCCTTCTTCTTCTTCTTCTTCTTCTCCTTCTTCTTGAACTAGCTAACAGCTCATAGAATCGTGTTCTTCTCCTTCTTCTTCTTGAACTTGCTAACAGCTCTTAGAATCTTGTTCTTCTCCGTTTTTTTCTTCTTCTTCTTCTTCTTCTTCTTCTTCTTTTTCTTAGTAAACGACCCAACATTGCTTATAATCTTATTTTTCGTCCTCCTTTACTTCTTCTTCTTCTTCTCCTTATTCTCCTTGTTCTTCTTTTTCTTCAACTACGAATCATTGCTTGGAACCTTGTTCTTTCATCTAATACCATTTTTTAAAAATTTTGTACAAAGCATTGTTAAAGCGAGTATGCTGAAAAGTCGCAGCAGTTTTCAAAAATAGTTAATGATAATTTTAAAACTTTAGTACCTTAAGTGTTCACAATTATCAAACTTACATCGGGGACCCTTGCTTGCGTTACAGAGTTCATGAACTGCTGCCGCTGAGATCTTTCTGTTTAAGAAATAGATGGTAACAAACATGGTTGTTCACCAAAATGCAATGATAAAGAACGCATCGATTTATCAATCAATGATGTTTGACTGACAGAGGTCAACACACAGAGGAATCTCATTACCAACATGGGAAAATTTTGTTGTCATTTTTCTGATATGTACTGAATAGGGGGTGTTTGGAACTAGTTTTTTTATCCGGAAAATCACTGGGTTATGGATGACCAGGAGAGAGAGATAGAGAGATCATTCTCTACAACCTAATTTGACAGAAGTATGTCAAACTAGAAGTTGGTGGTCAGTGCTGGCAACATATTCTTACCGATATTTCAGATCACGTTTGCCAGTCGATACAATATAATAATAATATTATGTTTGGTTGCCTCTACTAGACACTTATACTGGTACAAATAGTTGCAACTGTAGCTTTTACAACTTCTACTACTAATACTTAGTTAATTGCATATCCTTTACATGACTTTGCGAATCATCCCCAGCTTTTTAACACTGTTTGTGATTTTTCTAGGCATTATTACGTTCAGTAGTTTGCCATTGCTTTCTGAACGGGTGGTGCCATTGTCCTTTGTAAAAATCCACGCGAAACAATTTGCCACCAAATTGTCCGCAGAGTGATTCGAACTCAGAACGTCGGCGTTAATAGACCGAGTCAATATCCCCTAAGCCACAGACGCCACCCTACTACTACTACTACTACTAATACTAATACTGATACTACTACTACTACTACTACTACTCCTACTACTACTAATACTACTAATACTACTACTCAGTGGCGGCTCCTGATCCTTTTTGTTGGTGGGGCCAGACACAAATTTTCTGAAAAATCCTGGTTTTGGGTTCGGTTATATTTTAATTTATTAAATAAGAAATACACGTTACACATTATTTTTGAGGGCACGGCCCCCTGGCCCTTAATGACGAGCCGCTACTGCTACTACTACTACTATTACTCTACTACTACGAGTACTACTACACTTTCTTATTCCAAGTTTTATATAGGTCTACAACTACCGCTCTGCACCAAATTATATTCTGGATCGACTTATTCATATATGCACAACCAGTGGCGGCTCGTCATTAAGGACCAGTGGGGCCGGGCCCCACCAACAAATATGAGTACGATCCGTCACTGTGCACAACTGATTCCGACATTTCCGACCTCCTCTTGTACTGACTGTTTGACATTTTTAGCATTCCTATTTTCCATTCCTTTTGTGAATAATTTTCAAACTTTCTCTCTTTGTAATTACAAAAATCAACAGTGTAGACTGTTCTTGACGTCTTGAAAGAAAAAGATCAAAAGACAATTACCTGGTGAATCTCCACGCTCATGAGAATTACCTATAAAACTCTTAGAAGTTTCAGGATTCTTTGTTTGAAGTTAGCTATCTTGGTGCCAGCGCTGGTATCAGTGCTTTGTGATTCCATTTAAGTACCGCTCGTATGTTGCAATGTCAGCGAGTTAATTGGTCTGATTCGAGATGTTCTGTTTGTCGTGATCTCTAATTACTGGGAGATAAGAGTTTGAACCCTGGAGATGTGAGAATTAGACAATTGGGGGACGCCACTTTACGGAAATAATAGATAAATATAATCACAATTGTGTTCTGTGTACATTTAGCTGTGAGTGGTCAACTAACGTATAGATTATAGATAAAGAAACGTATAGATGAAATTACGTATAGATGAAATAACGTATAGATGAAATAACGTATAGATGAAATAACGTATAGATGAAATAACGTATAGATAAAGTAACGTATAGATGAAATAACGTATAGATGAAATAACGTATAGATGAAGTAACCTATAGATGAAATAACGTATAGATGAAGTAACGTATAGTTGAAGTAACGTATAGATGAAGTAACCTTTAGATGAAATAACGTATAGATGAAGTAACGTATAGATGAAGTAACGTATAGATGAAGTAACGTATAGATGAAGTAACGTATAGATGAAGTAACGTATAGATGAAGTAACGTATAGATGAAGTAACCTTTAGATGAAATAACGTATAGATGAAATAACGTATAGATGAAATAACGTATAGATGAAGTAACCTTTAGATGAAATAACGTATAGATGAAATAACGTATAGATGAAGTAACCTTTAGATGAAATAACGTATAGATGAAATAACGTATAGATGAAATAACGTATAGATGAAGTAACGTATAGATGAAATAACGTATAGATGAAGTAACCTTTAGATGAAATAACGTATAGATGAAATAACGTATAGATGAAATAACGTATAGATGAAGTAACGTATAGATGAAGTAACGTATAGATGGCTAAGACATTAAAAAAGTAGAGACAAACAAAGAAGAAATGAACAGGGTAGAAATGAACAGAGTAGGAATGAACAAAGCAGAAATGAATAGAGTAGAAATGAACAAAGTAGAAATGAACAAAGTAGGAATGAACAGAGTAGGAATGAACAGAGTAGGAATGAACAAAGTAGAAATGAACAGAGTAGGAATGAACAAAGTAGGAATGAACAGAGTAGGAATGAACAAAGCAGGAATGAACAGAGTAGGAATGAACAGAGTAGGAATGAACAAAGCAGGAATGAACAGGGTAGGAATGAACAAAGTAGGAATGAACAGAGTAGGAATGAACAAAGCAGGAATGAAGAGAGTAGGAATGAACAAAGTAGGAATGAACGAAGTAGAAATGAACAAAGTAGAAATGAACAAAGTAGGAATGAACAGAGTAGGAATGAACGAAGTAGAAATGAACAAAGTAGAAATGAACAAAGTAGGAATGAACAGAGTAGGAATGAACAAAGCAGGAATGAAGAGAGTAGGAATGAACAAAGTAGGAATGAACGAAGTAGAAATGAACAAAGTAGAAATGAACAAAGTAGGAATGAACAGAGTAGGAATGAACGAAGTAGAAATGAACAAAGTAGAAATGAACAAAGTAGAAATGAACAAAGTAGAAATGAACAAAGTAGAAATGAACAAAGTAGAAATGAACACAGTAAAGATGAATAAAATATTAATACTCAAGATGTGCAAGAACGTGTAAGATTTTAAATAAAATTAAATGCATTTATTTTAATTTCGATATATTTTTTCTTACTAAGATTTCTCCTTATTTACTAAGATTTTACCTTACCGAATCTGCGGTCCAGGTGCGACGAGTCTTGCAGTCTGCAGCAGGCAATCATTCTAATTATAACAATTCCTATATCTTGGTGCCATGGCTAGAATTGACATTAATGTTTTAGTGAAGCACAGCTTTGAAAAGCTACAGACATTCTGCAAACAATCACCATAAAAGAAAATTCACTTGACTGTGGACACATCCACGAGTATAAATCATCTTAGATAGTTTGAGCTTGTTATAGAAGTTAATGAAGATATATTAGATGCAATGATGAAAGTTAATAAAGATAATAGGAAAGAGAGAGGTTGTACAGTTGAACTTTGACATATCTCTACATCTGTTACCAATCTTTCTCATTTTGAAAATGTTTTTGATTATTTAAATAAATATGGTATAGATAGAGACGCGCCCGAGTGGTTACCGGGGCCCAAATTTGGGGTGTAAAGAATAGAACCACTGTTACCTGCCACGCATGTCGTAAGAGGCGACTAAGGAGGTTTTGGCTGAAATCGGATGCACGTGTCCTAAATGTGTAGAAGTCTATGCATTTAGGGGCCTACCATACCAATGTGCAACGTATACACGTTCTTGGCAAAGATCAAACATATCGCAAAAAGTGATTAAAATTGATCGTAAAGAACGAACGTAAAGAAGAAGAAGAAAATAGAGACAGACTATGAGAAGTAGTTCCCGTGTTTAAGTTAAACACATACGTGAGACATTTGCAGTTGAAAATCGATTTTAAAAACTTGTACTGCAAGGTTGCTGACTGCAACCTACAAGGCATGTGGTAAGAGAAGTCTAATGTAGGACTTAGGGAAGCTGTCTTTAGTAAACAAAAGCATCGCAGAAATCGGATGTGCTGGCCTACTTTGTAGGCGCATAACTGGCATAATGTACAATCGTTCTTAGACTCAGATCACATACAAATCACAAAGAGTGGTTTAACCAGTGGTTGATATGGAGAGTTCCAAGAAGAAAAACAAGTCTACGCAGCCATTCCTCCCGTCATTATAATGTGTTCGAATCCCATATATTAGCACTTACATATACCTCCAGCAATGACAAACTACTGAACGTATAAGTGGTGCGTAGTAAATCAACGACTCGTTTACCGTGGTTGATAACTACGTCCTGTAAAGGATATGCCAAGATTTTCGATATTTCTACCCCCGCCACCCCCGCCACCCTCCCAAAAAGGTTAACTATATTGCCAAAAAAATGCTGAATTTGAGAGAAATGACAACTAACGTGCAACATAATATAAAAAAACACAACTCGAAATGGCAAAGCAACATCACCGATATTGCTTGGGAAATATGTGAATATCACAGTTGGACTGTACCGGGTTTGAATATAATATTCTATTTGATGTTGTTTTTAGTGGAACAAATGTCAACGTGGCAATAATTCAACTGAATAGAATGTGCCAGAATTTTATAAAAATATAGTTTCAACTGAAATATTGAGAACAGATGTTGGCTTTGTGTTTAGAACATTAATGAGAAAAACTGCTTGAAATCTACATTTCTGCACCGCAGACCCTTACATTTTATTTTTAGATCCAGAAGCACTTGAGTTTTCAGCTCTTCGGCTCGGTGACATGGACATCGTAACCTTTCGGTTCGGTGACATGAATACCGTAAATCTGGAGTGTCTTTTCTGCCAGCTCGAGGAATTGAACTGTACTCACAGAGAAGGGAGGGGGTGGGGGCTTGTCACCCGTCTCCCAACGAGCTACGAAAACGCTGTGCAGGCGGGCAGACCCTTACATAAATGCTTGGTTTCTCTTGTAGGAGGATACTGTCATTTTCAAGACTAGAAAGAGGTTTCTGTGCCATAGATGTTATGTGCTTGCCTCTCGTTGCAAAAGTACTTGGTTCGCTCCCTCGTGGAGCCATCAGGATATTTCTCCAGAGATGCTTGATCTCAGTATAGGTGAGATCAAGTTCCTAGTCCTATAGGACTCGGACGATAAAACGTAGGTTCTGTGTTCAAGTTGAGCACGTAGCAACATTTAGCCACAGAAACTCCTACAATGATCACTTCAAGACAACAAATCACTAGCAAAGACTTGAACATGTCTGTAAAGTTGAGAAGCTTCTAGACCTGATAGGGATTGACCTCGATTAGATACCAGGGAATGTTCTGTTGGCGCTTCTTAAGTAAGTTTGCTAGCTTCTTACAATCATAACGCCATTAGTCATGGCCACATCCAAAGTCCAATCTCACTGATCCGTGTACCCAACTGATTCACACCCGCTGACTGGCCTGCACTGGCCAAAATCTTGTTAACATTTGACCATTGGTTGATGGACTATCCGTCTTAAATCGATACCGACCATTCAACAGAGAACCGGAGACTGGTGATGAATGACTGTTCATATATCACTGGCGTGACTGTTTGAGTTGACCATCAAAATAAACGTCCCACAGATTCTTTAATTTGATTTTCTCCTCAGAAGGAAGGATGGAAATACAGTTTTGGTTTTAGATTTTGATAGCTTCGGAGAAGGTTTTCCAATTTGCCGAAGACCGAGTGTCTCATCTACAACTCCGAAACGGGAGGAATACATCAGGGCAGACACGCAAATATATAATTATGGACCTCAGACAGATAGATATAGTGTCATGATATTGCTAACATCAAATACAACGTGGTATGAAGGTTCTATAAGGTATAACATGGTAAGAGAGAGAGGCCTTTACAAGGTATAACGTGATAAGTGACCTTCACAAAGTATAACGTAATTGAAGCATTTACAAGGTATAACGTAATTGAAGCATTTACAAGGTATAACGTAATTGAAGCATTTACAAGGTATAACGTAGTAAGAGAATGTGTACATGGTATAGCGTAACGGAAGCATTTACAAGGTATAACGTTGTGGTAGGTTTTACAAGGTATAACGTAGTAGAATGGAACCACATTTACTACCATCACGTGCCTACAATAATCGATACTCAGGGCGCAGAGCACGAGGCAGGCCAAGAACACGATGGATAGATAACATCTCAGAGCCCCTGCGAAAGCATGGACTGATAACGTCAATCGCAACACACCTGGTACAAGATAGAAAACTTAATCTCCCAACGCCGCTTCATGGCAAATGTGGTTAAGATAAGATAAGATAACGTAGTAGAATCACTTATAGGAGTATTTGTAAGAGTTTATATTGTAAGAACTGTTCCCTGCTGATTAGGTTGTAATATGCAACTAAATGTCGTTCTGTCAGCAACTATTCACAAAATATATATGAGACTACAGTAAGACTATTTTATTGGCAAAACACGTAATCGTTTGTTTTTGGTCGTCCGTTTTTGTTTTTTAAATTTGTCACTCCTGTTGTTCGTTTGCTTGATAAAGGCATTGTTGGTCGAAACGTTGCTGTATTTTGTCATTGTTTTTGTAATTTGTAAAACTACAGTACTTTGTGATGACGTGTTTTGCCAGCAACTAGCAACTTTAACTTATCAACTGTAACAACATAAAACATTCTTGTGTATGCTTTTCGTAACTAGGTCAAATTGTTAAGTCTATTCCATGCTTTTTTTTAATTATCATCATCAAGTAGCTTGCTCTGAGCAAAACTTTGCCACTCGAACAGTGATTCGAAATTCCTCTCTCTCTCTCTCTCTCTCTCACAGGTCAGATGCCCCGTTCCGTCTCTGCAGCCGTCATGCTCAAATCACCAGTCCCACCATGAAACCAACTTATGTACGATCTTCCTCTTCTCCTCTTTGCCTGGATACCTACTTCTACAATAGTCATCTCTAACATTCATATCTTTTTTATTTGTTCAAAATACTTCAATTTTCTCCTTCTTATTTGCAGCATCAGCCAGTTTATTTAATTTTAAAAAAATCTAAGTAAAAATAAACAAAACTAGCTGATGTTGCAAATATACAAGTGACAGAATAAAGTATAACTAAAAATTTCAATTATGTTTTTGTTTATGTGTATTAAAACATATCCAGACATATAGATGAGATTTTTGATTATGTGACTCAGAGTATTCAGACTATTCATGGCAGAATCTTAATCTGTGTCTCTGAAATGGTGTCAGAAGCTCATTGTTCGTGACTTAATTCCAAATGATTGTACATGTCTGACTTGTCTTCTGTCTCTCTTTCCTCGGTCTCTCTCGCTCTCTCTCGCTCCCTCTCCCCTCTTTCTCTCGCTTTCTATCTCTCTCTCTCTATTTATTTGTTCTGCATGTCTTCTTTAACTTTCTCTAAAATATTCTCTTTCTTTTACTCCAGAGTTCCTTCTTCTTCTCTCTCTTTCTCTTCCTATCTCTCGCTCTCTCCCTCTCTCTCTCTTTCTCTCTCTCTCTTTCTCTTTTTTAGTTTGTTTCTTTTTTCCTTTCTTTTAGTGTATCTTATTCTCTAAAATTAACCCCTTTTGTTACTCTAGCGTTCTCTCTTCTCTCTTTCTCTCTCTCTATCTCTGTGTGTCTCTGTCTCTCTCTTTTTTTCCTTTATACCACTATTGTTAATTTTTTTGTTATTTTTCTTGTTTAGTTACAAAGATTTATTAATCACACATGTCCACAACAATAGAGCTCTTTTTTCCGCTCCAGAAGCACTTGAGCTTTTCAGCTCTTCTGCTCGGTGCCATGGACATCGTAACTCTTCGGTTCGGTGCCACGAACACCGTAAATCTGGGAATCTGTGGCTTTTTCTGCCATCCCGCGGAATTGAACCCGCACACACAGAGGGATAGTCACCCGTAGTCCAACGCGCTACAAGCACGCTGACACCCCATAACGGGTACACCCATACACATATAATAACAAACAAACACATGCACATATAATAACAAGCAAACACATGCACTAAACAACACACATATATATATGTATGCTATAAAATAGGCAAGATTTGAGGAAGAAATTCAAGATTAGAACTGGTACTAGATCCAACATTGAGAAAGTGATGTTACGTTGTTAACTGTGACAGAGTTATGTTTACTGAACGATAATTAATTACCTTTATACTGGCACTAGTTCACTCGTGGTAGATCTCTGCCTTCCTTGTCAGACATGCGCAGAGGATAACTAACTGAGAAGATAACATTCCAACAACGCGCATCAACACCTGCATTCCTTGAAGGTACTTGGTGACATTTTGGCAGCATTCAGAAAGTTCCATCCGTCCACATCTTTTTTCTCTGGTACCCAAGCCTATGAAATGGAAATCGTGACATATCCTTTACAGGACGTAACCATCAACCACAGTAAACGAGTCGTTGATTTTTTCTAGGCAACACTTATACGTTCAGTAGTTTGCCATTGCTTTCTGAACGATGAGGTATATTTTTACCGTTTGTAAAAATCCCACGGAAACGAATTTACCAAGTCTATACATTCTTCGGTTTCTTTATTGAACCAGCAGAGGTCTGACGCTTGCTCTTCCACCAAAATTTATGTAGTACTTACTATCTGCATGTAGTTGTTATTTTTAACCCTTTATCCCCTGAACCGATATACTGGCTCGCGGTATATTTCAAGTTGACGCAAAGACATTAGACTATCTAGTTGAGTATATATTGCAATAGAAGTGCGTCCAGAGGTTAAATAAACAAAAAACAAATTAAGGAGGGAAAGGGTTTATTTATTCCTTTATTCTTCAACATATTCTATGATCCAGTTTTTGTGTGTGTTCTTGTCCATCGACCTAAGTCATATTCTACATATCTTTGTAAGTTGTCACTTTGTTCTATTTTATTATATTCAATTACTAATTTTCTGAATGTATCCACCATATGGATGAGCGTCTGGCTGAATGGATTAAAGAGCGGGATCCGATAAGTGAGGTCCGGGTTCGATCCCCGGTAAGGCCATGGAGTTTTTTCTGTCGGGGAATGAAGAAAAATGTCTCAGCCCCCTTTCCTTTCCGACTTCGCCATAAAGACAGTTGTTTTAATCCATCATATAGTATCGTCTCCACCGAGAGCCATATCTGTGGACATTGTCTCTGCAGACGATTCCCTCATCTGGTAACTTTATCTGCCATATAGTATCGTCTCCACCGTGAGCCATATCTCATGACAGTGTTTCTGCAGACGAAGACGACTCTCTCATCGTGTAACTTTATCTGCCAAATAGTATTGTCTCCATCTTGAAATCTATATTCATTGCCCCTTGAGAATAAGAGAGAAACCACCGTTCTCGAAATCGGATGTGATGGCCTACTTGTAGACACATAACTGACACAACGTACAATCGCTCTTAGACTCAGATCACATACAAATAACGCAGAGTGGTTAACAAGTGGTCGTTATTGAGCGTTTTAAAAAGAAGAAATATTTGAATGTCTCCAACTCGTGCATCATATTATGGGTCATTTTCCAGCACTCACTACTGTATACTAACCGTCCCATGATATTGTATCTATATAATTTTTAATCATATGGCTCCAACCCTTTTCTCCCTCTCATTAATAACGATAACATACAATTTAGATATCAGAATGAGAGTTATTCAGTGCTACATAGAACCAATACAGACATACGGATGCAAGTCATGGACAATAAGCACACAGATAGAAATATCTCTGAGGGCCACAGCGATATGGTTTTACAGAAGAATAATGAGAATCTCATGGACTGCTAAACAGACTACTCTGGAGGTGTTGAATGAGGTCAAGACACAGAGAAAGCTTATCAATATACGAAAGAGGCAGTCATAATTTTTCGGGCATGTGATGAGGAGGGAGGTTTAGAACACATTGTGACAACTGGTAAGATCGAGGGTGGACGAGACAGAGGAAATATTAGACAACCTGACTTCATGGCACGGAAGAGCGTCAACATCTGAGATGATAGCAAACAGCAGGGACAGAGATTTGTGGAGATCAATGATCGTCTACGCCAGCCGGCACGGCACCTGATGCTGATGATAACAATTCAGAATTGTAACTGCCAAAAATATATGTATCTTGCGGGTGGTCTGTGTTCTGTAATCCATAAAATCTTTACCCTCTTCAGACCTTGATCATACTGTATACCTTTCGCAATCTGATGAAAGCAACTGAGCCCCTATAGGTCGGACTGGATTGCTATGACATCGGTATTTATTAATTTCTTAAGTTAAAAAAAATAAGCAAATATCATCATGAGCCAAATCTAGACAGATCTGAAAATGAAGATAATATTTTTCAAGACATATTTACCAAAACAAAAATGCATAAATCATAAACTGCATGCATACAACGAGCCAAGACTTAGGAGAATAAAACTGCCAAACTAAAAGATATGAACGTTTCTTACATTTTTCCATGCATTTTTATCCTTACCTAATTCCTCCCTTTTCCCTGCTCCATCTTTTGACTACGTTGTCCGTTATTTTCTTCTTGGAAGACGCAACAAAGAGCAGACAACAAAATATAATAATAAAAAATATAGAATTTAAGCCTGTGAAAATAGCAAAACGAAATGATAAAAAAAGTATGAAATTCTCGTATTATCAACGAAAAAAAAACCCAACACAACAGCAACGACTAGGCATATCCTATATGTTTCTGCTAATAAAGAAGAAGTGTTTCTTTATGGCTGTAATAAAAGCAACAAGACAAGGGAAGAAAGTGATTCACCATCTTGAATAAATAGAGTGAAATCGTTTTCAAAAGCGCTGACTTTGTTAATAGCTTTTCTCTGTCTAGTTTAATGTAATGTAAAGCAATATTTCAATATATATATATATATATACTGTCAAGCCCGCTCTCTCTCTCTTTCTCTTTCTCTCTCTCTTTCTCTCTCGTATATAACATTTGTTGTCTCTCTCTCTCCCTTATAGAATTAGCTGTCTCTCTCTTAAAGAACATTTGCTCTCTCTCTTAAAGAAGATTTGCTCTTTCTCTATTATGGAACATTTGCGGTTTCTCTCTCTCTCTCTCTTATAGAACATTTGTGGTCTTTCTCTCTCCCTTATAGAATTTGCTGCCTCTCTCTTAAAGAACATTTGCTCTCTCTCTCTTGTAGAACATTTGCGCTCTCTCTCTATTATGGAACATTTGCTTTCTCTCTCTCTCTTAAAGAACATTTGCTCTCTCTCTCTCTTGTAGAACATTTGCGCTCTCTCTCTATTATGGAACATTTGCTCTCTCTCTCTCTCTTATATAACATTTTCTGTCTCTATCTCTTTTATAGAACATTTGCTCTCTCTCTCTATCTATCTTATATACATTGCCTGTCTGTCTCTCTCTCTCTCTCGCTTACATAACATTTGCTTTCTCTCTCATACTAGTATATGTATGTATGTGTGTATGTATACATTTAGGTATGGCGTTTCTGTAGTGTAGAGGTAAGGCGCTCGCCTCTCGCTTGAGAAGTACTCGGTTCGTTCCCTTGTGAAGCGATCAAAATATTTTTCCCCAGAGATCCCCGATCTAATTCTATTTGAGATAGAGTTCCTAGTGCTATCGGATACAGACGAAAAATGTAGTAATCAAGTTAAGCAAGTAAAGAAACCATCTGCATTTTCAAATTGATCAGATTAACCTACAAAACCGCTGCTGGTGCACAATTCAATAGAAAATTCAAAAATATAATTCCTAAAAAAAGTTTACAATATAAAAAATTAGGGACATTCGCCAGTGCTACGTAGCTCGTGCACTACGGCTAGAGATCTTTCTGTGTAAAAAAAGGACCGTAGAGTACCTGATTATTTATCGACGTGCAATGATCATGATCATATCAATCACTCAATCAATCAGTTATTCAATCAATCAGTTATTCAATCAATCAACCAGTTATTCAATCGATCAATCAATCAGTTATTCAATCAATCAGTTATTCAATCAATCAGTTATTCAATCAATCAGTTATTCAATCAATCAGTTATTCAATCAATCAGTTATTCAATCAATCAATCAGTTATTCAATAAATCAATCAGTTATTCAATCAATCAGTTATTAAATCAATCAATCAATCAGTTATTCAATCAATCAATCAGTTATTCAATCAATCAATCAGTTATTCAATCAATCAATCAGTTATTCAATCAATCAATCAGTTATTCAATCAATCAATCAGTTATTCAATCAACTAATCCTATCACAGATCGTGTATACGAATATTAGAAATTACTAGATTAGGATTAACCTAAAAAAAAAGCCGATTATGTAAAACGGGTTCACATAAGGGATTAATATCATTCCCCGATTGCCTATTGTTTCCAACTGATGCAGTAAAGAGATCTATAACAAAGAAAAAATGTTTTGCTTAGCTGTAGAATTTAGCATTAGAAATGAGATGAGGCTTATACCCTATGAAAATGCTGTGGCTTTCGTCTCATGATGCGTACACTCTGAACAAATACAATTATAAAGTAAATATTTCCTTCGGGTAATGAAAACACCGAGTTATCGGATAGAAGAGTTTTGTTAAGTCTATTACTGTTTTATAAAGAGAGGATTTATCTGTTTAGATTCTATGCGTTGGCACAGCTAGAGCTGATGTGTTCAGATTGTGTTTAGAGAATCCGGTTCTGAATTAGATGAAAAGTTTTTTTTTTAGAAATGGTTTGGATATGAAGGTATCTGAGACTTTACCTGTGTTGTTTACTAGTTCTGTGATAAACATCAACCCAGGGTGCAAGGTCATGCCCTTCACCCGAATATTACAGCTGATTTCCTTGTTCTGTATTCTGATTACATACAAGCTTTTGTGTATTTTGTTACATTGTGTATGGACAATTTAATGGTTTGAATATCTAGCAATAATGCCCTGGTATCGCCTACCACAGAGAGCCACAGAAAAAGTATAACGAGTACAAAGTAAGAGGAAGACCACGCAAAAGATGGAGCGACGGCATCAAGAACAGCGTTACGAATATGAATATCAGTTAGAATGTGCCTTAAAACAAGCACACACAAGATCACTATGTCCCCCAACACTTCTATAAAGATGTAAATGGTGGAAGAGAAGATGAAGAAACACTAAAATTGTTATAGAATTTACAAGAAACACTAAAATTGTTATAGAATTTACAAGAAACACTAAAATTGTTATAGAATTTACAAGAAACACTAAAATTGTTATAGAATTTACAAGAAACACTAAAATTGTTACATAATTGGCAAGAAACACTAAAATTCTTACATAATTGACAAGAAACACTAAAATTGTTACATAATTTACAAGAATCACTAAAATTGTTACATAATTTACAAGAATCACCAAAATTGTTACATAATTTACAATAATCATAGTCGCAAACAATCCACCTGGCGACTATCACAGCCAAAACGTTACGCTATCGTTTCTCACCTGCATTTTACCTGCACCCTAGCCTGCTAAGGTTCACCTGTTTTGTCTATTCTTGTACAGCTTAACTTCTCAATTAGTCTTGGTTATCCTTGAGTGGAAAGCTCAAAGTGTTTGGATGGAATTTGTTTCTAAAAATTGACCTGAAAGTTGAGTAGAAAATAATTTCAGGATCTAATGCTTGTCTTTCTCTTAATTAAAATATTTTACCAGTTGCCAGGATGTTATTCCCCCACCACCACCACCAACCTTTTCTTTTTCCTATCCTATTAGAATTTTTTTAAAAACACGTCATGATTATGCTTTCCTGGTAAGCATGCCGTGTATAACTCTCTTGTCCTTCTATCTCTCTCTCTCTCTCTCTCTTCCTCTCTCTTTTCTTTCTTCTCCTCTCTCTCTTCTTGCCCTCTCTCTCTCTTTCTTTCTGCCTCTCTCTCTTTCTGTCTTGCCTTCTCTCTCTCTCTCTCATTCTTGTCTTCTCTCTCTCTCTTTCTTGCCCTCTCTCTCTCTTTTCTTGCCTCTCTCTTTCTTGCCCTCTCTCTCTCTTCTTTCTTGCCCTCTCTCTCTCTTTCTTGTCTCTCTCTCTCTCTTTTTTGCCCTCTCTCTCTTTTTTTCTTGCCCTCTCTCTCTTTCTTTCTTGTCTTCTCTCTCTCATTCTTTCTTGTCCTCTCTCTCTCTTTCTTGTCTTCTCTCCCTCGTTCTTGCCCTCTCTCGCTTTCTTTCTTGTCTTCTCTCTCTCTTTCTTTCTTGCCCTCTCTCTCTCTCTTTCTTTCTTGTCCTCTCTCTCTTTCTTGCCCTCTCTCTCTTTCTTTCTTGTCTTCTCTCTCTTTCTTTCTTGCCCTCTCTCTCTCTTTCTTTCTTGCCCTCTCTCTCTCTTTCTTGCCCTCTCTCTCTCTTTCTTTCTTGCCCTCTCTCTCTCTCTTTCTTGCCCTCTCTTTCTTTCTTGTCTTCTCTCTCTCTTTCTTGCCCTCTCTCTCTCTCTTTCTTGCCCTCTCTCTCTCTCTTTCTTGCCCTCTCTCTCTCTCTTTCTTGCCCTCTCTCTCTTTCTTTCTTGTCTTCTCTCTCTCTTTCTTGCCCTCTCTCTCTCTTTCTTTCTTGTCTTCTCTCTCTTTCTTTCTTGTCTTCTCTCTCTCTCTTTCTTGTCTTCTCTCTCTCTTTCTTGCCCTCTCTCTCTCTTTCTTGCCCTCTCTCACTCTCTTTCTTGCCCTCTCTCACTCTCTTTCTTGCACTCTATCTCTCTTTCTCTCAGCTTCTTCCTTATTGAAGCATGTTCTTCTATTCGTAGTCGAGGTGAGGAGTCTCTGTGACGTAGAGATTACATGCTCGTCACTCGTGCCAAAAGTACCAGGTTTGCTTCCTTGTAAAGCCATCTAGATATTTTTCCAGAGATCACATGATCACACTATAGATGAGATCGAATTCCTAGTCATATCGGAGACGGACGATAAAACGTAGGTCCCGTGTTCAGTTTGAGCACTTGAAAGAACCATTAGCAGTTGAAAATCGAGAAGAACAAGCTGGAAAGCCTCTGCGCGGGCAAAATTTATTAGAAAAATAAAAAATAAAATTCCTACAAAAATATTTTCACAATTACATTGGGACCCTCGCCGGTGCTACGGAGTTCGTGCACTGCAGCTGAGATCTTCCTGTGTAAATAAAAGACCGGAGCAAACATGGTTACTCACCGAAGTGAAATGATGATGGTCTAATCAATCAATGAATCAATCACTCAATCACTCAATCAATCAACTAACTGAAATGCACACTTAATAGCAACAGAAGTATAAAAAAGTTAACTCTATTCAGTTGTTGAAGAGTGTCCAAGATTGGCTACTTCATGATGAGAATTGCAATTCTTGCTCATAGGTCAGTAATTGAGAATTATTCATATTTAAACACCCAAATAAGTAATGGCTGGATCGTAGATACTGTTGCTATGCGACATGACCAAGGGTAATTATAGATAATGTGTTGTGAGTTCTGCCGGCCATTGTATAATTGGTGCGTAATTAAAGTACTTATCGGGAATATCCGCTTCCGTTCGCGCCTGCTGGTACTCACTCGTGAACAACACCATCTCAACATTGTTTATAGGGGAATGCAAATTGCTTGCACAATTTTTTTTGGCTTCCTGTCATAAAATGTTTTAACAATGATGTTTATTATCAGGTTTCGGTATGAGTGGATGTCGTCTATAGAAGTTTCTAACCTCCAGCGGCTTACGTGGATATACTGTCCTGGGCATGCGGGTGTTTACGGTAATGAGAGAGCGGACAGGCTTGCATCAACAGCATCGATTGTTGGGGAGTTGAAGATGGATAAGGGGATATTCTTCGGTCTCTTCGAGACTCTCTGTTGGATGAGGACACTAAAATCGATGTTGAATCGATCAAGCGATTTAAGCAGTTTGGAATTACCCTTTGTTCAAGTCGAACTGGATGCCTGAGAGGCAGAGTGAGAGGTGTGTTTAATCAGCGAGCCACAGGAACCATCAGTATGCATACTCTTCGATATCTGTTGGGGAGACTGAGCACCTATGGGTTTGCCCGGAGTGCAATGACGTCAGTTTAGTAACCAATAACCACCAATAACCAATCATTGTTAGAACATGGCCCCCTTATTATGATTCAGTAAGGTTGGGGTTAAGGTATTCTGGACCTATTCGATGACAAATTATCATCAAATAGTTTGACCTGGGCAGAACTTTGCTACCCCAACAGTACTTCAAGATGTCTCTCTCTCTCATATGCCCGATGTTCCGTCTTTGCAGCTGTATTAGTCAAACCATCAGTTACATCCTGCTGAATCCATCTTCTCCGTGGTCTTCCTCTTCTTCTCTTTACCGGTATGCCTCCTTCCACGATGGTCTTCTTCAGCCCTTGGTGTCTTTTTATATGTCCAAAATACCTCAATTTTCTCTTTCTTATCTGTAGCATCAGCCATATTTCTTTGTTTATGAATTCTTTCTGGATAGGTATATTTGTTCTCTTCTCTGTCCATGATATACTGAAGAATCTTCTGTAACACTTATATTCTCTCTTTCGTTCCCGGCGCACTTATATTCAAAAGTACAATAACAAATAGCTATACTAATATTAGAATTATTTGATGTGAGGATTCCGGGCAACACAAGATTCTGACTTCATTCTCCTTTCTGTCCGGGCAACATAAGATTCTCACTTCATTCTCCTTTCTGTCATTATTTTTTCTTTTCTTTTTGTTTGCCCTTAATGCATTCAAGCGAAGTTATTGTACATAACATGTCACATCTAACTAATTTTTGCGCGAAGGTTTCCTTTCCTTATTACCAGTATCCCTCGTCTTTCAGGCGAGCATACTAGCTTTGACTTCATAGGTACTTGAACAGTCCGTCCGAATTTCTCTTTCTCTCTCTCTCTCTCTCTCTCATATGTCATATTTCTCTCTCTTTGTGATTAACATATTATTTGCTTCTTATCTCGTAAATTAGTTGTGTCAGTTTCCCGAGTGGTTACCGGGGCCCAAATTTGGGGTGTAAGGAATAGAACCACTGTTACCTGCCACGCATGTCGTAAGAGGCGATTAAGGAGGTTTGGCTGAAATCGGATACATGTGTCCTAAACGTGTAGAAGTCTATGCGTTTAGGGGCCTACTAAATCAATGTGCAACGTATACACGTTCTTGGCAAAGATCAAACATATCACAAAGAGTGATTAAAATTGGCCGTAAAGAACGAACGCAAAGAAGAAGAAGTTGTGCCAGTGAAAAGTCTACAGACCGTCATGCTCAAATCATCAGTCCCATCAGTCCCATCAGTCCCATCCTGAAACCATGCTCTCTGTTGTCTTACTCTTCTTCTCTTTGTCCAGATTCCATTTTCCAGAATGGCCTTCTCCAAACATTGCATCTTTTAAAATGTCAAAATACTTCTAATGATTAATCACCATCGAACTGGCGTGTTGGGCCGCTGGACGCTGCTGGATTTGCTGAGGCGGAGATCGGAGCACCTATGTACATGTCAGGAGTGATATGATGCTAGTTCTCATATAACTGATAACTTCTAATTTCTCATTCTTATTTATAATATTAGCCAATTTACTTTGATTTTGAGTTCCCTCTGGATAGATCTAATTTTTATTTTCTCTGTCCATTGTATACGGAGAACGGACAGGCTTGCGTCAACAGTATCGATTGTTGGAGAGTTGAAGATGGATAAGGGGATGTTCTTCGGTCTCTTCGCGACTGTCTGTTGGATGACGACACTAAAATCGATGTTGAATCGATCAAGCGATTTAGGCAGTTTGGAGTTACCCGTTGTACAAGTAGAACTGGATGCCTGAGGGACAGAGTGAGAGGTGTGTTTAATCAGCGAGCCACGGGAACCATCAGTATTCATACTCTTCGATATCTGTTGGGGAGACTGAGCACCTATGGGTCTGCTCGGAGTGCAATGATGTCAGTTTAGTAACCAATAACCAATACGGAGAATGCAAATGGAGCACTTTTATTCCGTTAGTCACATTACATAAGACTGTCGATGATATAAACTGAGGAAAAGTAATAGTTGTAGTATTATGTTATTTTGGGAATACGACGACTTAGGGATAATTGTAAGCGTATGTAGCTTAAGCGATAGTGAGCTCGATCACCACCCAAGCTTATCTGGTTCAATCTCCTCGGCAGGCAGTTTGAAAGCAAATCGTTTCCGTGGGATTTTTACGAAAGGTAAAATAGACTTCACCGTTCAGAAAGCAATGGCAAACTACTGAGCGTATAAGTGGTGTCTAGAAAATCAAAACTCTCGTTTACTATGTTTGATGGCTGCGTCCTGTAAAGGATATGCCACGATTATTCAGAGATAATTGTATTGTTCAACTGTACAGACATAAGCGTTCTAGAAAATGTTCACTATTTAGCAGAAAAATAATCGAAATATTTTAAATCTTAGCACATCATTTTCTACTTCGAGACGTGTTACAAATGCTACACACAGTCATCATCATCATCATCAAGTAGCTTGTCAATTCCAGAACTTGGCTCCCATGACAGCAGTCCTCAAAAACTTTCTGTTCTATGCAAGTTGGAAGACGTTAGCAGCAGTCATTTTAAGATCTTCAATGACATCTTACACCCATCGTCTTCTAGGTCTTCCTCTCATTCTTCTTCCAGGCACCATTTCCTTCAAAATTATTTTCTCTTGGCACTCATGTCGTTTGATGTGTCCCAGTAGGACTAGACAATTTCCCCAAATAAATAGTGTCTTATGTTATCTTGTTCACTATAAATGTACGTTGGACATATTTCATTGAAATCTCCAGACCTCATCTCGTCGGATAAAGTTTCTGGATTGAAACCTCATGTGAAGTCTCGCATGAAGTCTCGCTCTTTGACGTGGTTAATATGAAAACGAGCGGTTTTTGGTTCTTTCCTTTTTGGTGTCTCTCCTACTTTTCACCCTCTCTCTCTCAACCCATAAACAACCATATTCTTAAATTACTATTCTCGCCTCTGATTTAAAATGGTTCCCCCATCCACTTCAAATTATAACAGTTCTGGCAGTTTCTGAATTGTTGCCATGATTGATCTGAATTTAGTAAAAGCAAACTGAATAATTGTCTACAGTCAGGGTTAGCTAGTACAAATAGATTTGTTGCTTCTGTGGTAAACAGAAAGACGAGAAGAAAACGGACAGACTTTGTGATCAGTTGTGATTGTCTGGCTCTTCGTCTGGTGTTTTTTTTCTGTCAATTATTTGATCACAGCACCCGCCCGTGTGTTGCCGGAGCTCGCAAGGGGAGCAAAAATAGTAACACTGCAACCTACAAGGCATGTCGTAAGAGGAGACTGAGGTAGGGGCCTAGGAAGCTACTCTAGTAAAGTATATGCATAGCTGGCATAACGTACAATCGACCTTCATACTCAGATCGGCTCAGATCACATACAAATCACAAAGAGTGATTAACAAATGGTCGATATGAAGCGTGTGAAGAAGAAGAAGAAACACACTACCCCCTGACTCAACAACTTACACCCTGACTCAGCAACTTACACCCTGACTCAGCAACACACCTGACTCAGCAACACCCTAACTCAGCAACACACCTGACTCAGCAACTTACACCCTGACTCAGCAACACCCTGACTCAGCAACTTACACCCTGACTCAGCAACACACCCTGACTCAGCAACTTACACCCTGACTCAGCAACTTACACCCTGACTCAGCAACTTACCCCTGACTCAGCAACTACCCCTGACTCAACAACTTTTGACTCAGAAACCTGCGGCACCCGACCACCTCCAATAAACAAATATCTCAGTTCATCATGACCACCTAGGATTCAATGAAACATGATCAACTGTATCAAAAAACTCATTTAAACAGCTAGAATAGTTTAAGCAATGTTTATCTGAAGTTATCTAACTCTTCATCTGTATAGCAGCTCATTAGTGTTGTAACTGCTGATAGTGGCTTCAGTAAAGAGAACCATTTGCTGCTCAGGGATTTCCACTTTCATTAGCTGTTCTACTAGTTTTGTTATACACTTGTTTCTGTTGGAAAGTTGCTTGAGAATCTTGTAATGTATGTCACTGTGTCATTGTCATTAATGTAAGTAATTTGTATGTCAAAGTAATATGTGTGTCAAAGTAATTTGTATGTCAAAGTAATGTGTATGTCAAAGTAATTTGTGTATCAAAGTAATATGTGTGTGAAAGTAATTTGTATGTCAAAGTAATATGTGTATCAAAGTAATATGTGTGTCAAGGTAATTTGTATGTCAAAGTAATTTGTGTGTCAAAGTAATATGTGTGTCAAAGTAATTTGTATGTCAAAGTAATGTGTATGTGTCAAAGTAATGTATGTCAAAGTAATGTATGTCAAAGTAATGTATGTCAAAGTAATGTATCTTTCTTTCTTTTGTCCTTCTCTGCCTTTTTGCTGCTAGGCGTAGCAGGTTTAACTGATGATCGGTTTCCGAGATAATGCACGCTCGGTCGTTTGATATGGTGTGATATTGTGGGGTTTTAAGATGTCTGTAACTCCATCAACCCATCTTTTCTTGGTCTGCCCTTTCCTCTTAATGATTCCATTTTCAGGTTGTACGCTCTTGCAACTGGTGTATTCGGTTCATTCTGACCAAGTGGCCAAACCATTTGAGTCTCTGTTTTTCAATAAATCTAATAGCAGGTGTTGTTCCGACTGTTCTTCTAATTTCCTCATTTCTTATATGGTCTCTTCTTGTTTTATTTACTGCTTTCCTCAGGCATCTCATTTCGCATGTGGTAAGTAATGTATGTTAAAGTTATATGAGTCAAAGTAATGTATGTCAAAGTAATGTATGTCAAAGTAATATATATGTCAAAGTAATATATATGTCAAAGTAATGTATGTCAAAGTAATATATATGTCAAAATATAAGTATATCAAAGTTTTGTTTAGCAACGTTATGTGTTTCAAAGTTAGGTATGTCAAAGTTATGTATGTCAAAGTAATGTTAAAGTTATGTATGTCTATGTTATGTGCTTCAAAGTTAGGTATGTCTATGTTATGTATGTCTATGTTATGTGTTTCAAAGTTATAAATGTCAATGTTATATTGGTCCAATCTTCATAAAATTGTATATGTCTTAGTCGGCCGTGTGGTGCCGGCGCCCGCAAGGGAAGCAAAGAACAGTAAGACTGCGACCTACAGTGCATGTCGTAAGAGACGACTGATGTAGGCTGTAGGGATACTACCCTAGTAAATAAAAAGCAGTACAGAAATCGGATGTGCTGGCCTACTTGTAGACGCATAACTGGCACAACGTACAATCGCCCTCAGGCTCAGATCATATACAAATCACACAGAGTGGTTGACAAGTGGTCGTTATGGAGCGTTCGAAGAAGAAGAAGATACGCCATAGTTCATTCTGTTTTCTTTGAACTTAATTTCTCTTAAGATCAACGCTACTTTTTATATTTCTTCACTACATTTTATCTGTCTATCAGTTTCTTTATCATTTTCAGCCTTATCTTCTCATCTGACAATTTCTTCACTACATTTTATCTGTATATCAGTTTCTTTATCATTTTCAGCCTTATCTTCTCATCTGACAATTTCTTCACTACTTCACAAAATGTTGTTCCTGCGTCAGTTCTAAATGGAATAGTCAATAGTTCACATTTCTATTGACTTGTCTTTCCTGCATTGAATAGCGGCACTGACTTGTGGAAACCTCCAGATGATAGTCATCATTTTAGTTTGAGCCAGCAAGATTCTCTACAACGTTTTGTGTGTGTGTTACCAAGTTTATTATGTTTGCCGAAGTTTTGAAATTTTTTGCGCGTTCCCAAGAAGAAATAGAACGGAATTGTATAAACTGGAAACATAAAGAGAATTAATGAAGGCCTTAGAAAAGAGGTCTTCAGACTAAGGATTGACTTCCCTGCACCGGGTTTTATTCCATATGGCTCTGTCCCTCTGGGCAGGACGAGATTGTTGCACAAAGTACGAACTCCGTAGCTCCATTAGCAATCATAAGGATCACCGGAAAGAATTCCACGTGTGATTCGGTCCGGATTTGAATTCACAACCTTCATAACGCAAAGTAAAAGTCTTAACAACTTTGCCATAGAGATCCCCTTATTGAATGTAATAAAGTAGACATCTGGATATTTTTCCAGACATCCATGATCTCAGTGTATGTGAGATCGAGTTCATAGTCCTATCGGAGAAGGACGATAAAACGTAGGTTCCGAGTTTAATTTGAGCACGTAAAAGAACCCTTGGAAGTTCAAAATTGAGAAGAGCAGGCTGGAAAGCCGCTGCCCGTGGAAAATTCATTAGTAAAGATAAACAATAAAATTTCTACATCTTCACGATCTTCAAAATTACATCAGGGACTATAGCGGGTGCTATGGAGTTCGTGCTCTGCAGCTGAGATCTTCCTGTGTAAGAAAGAGATTGGAGCACACATGGTTACTCACCGTGCTCTGCAGCTGAGATCTTCCTGTGTAAGAAAGAGATTGGAGCACACATGATTACTCACCGTGCTCTGCAGCTGAGATCTTCCTGTGTAAGAAAGAGATTGGAGCACACATGATTACTCACCGTGCTCTGCAGCTGAGATCTTCCTGTGTAAGAAAGAGATTGGAGCACACATGATTACTCACCGTGCTCTGCAGCTGAGATCTTCCTGTGTAAGAAAGAGATTGGAGCACACATGATTACTCACCGTGCTCTGCAGCTGAGATCTTCCTGTGTAAGAAAGAGATTGGAGCACACATGGTTACTCACCGTGCTCTGCAGCTGAGATCTTCCTGTGTAAGAAAGAGATTGGAGCACACATGGTTACTCAGCGTGCTCTGCAGCTGAGATCTTCCTGTGTAAGAAAGAGATTGGAGCACACATGATTACTCACCGTGCTCTGCAGCTGAGATCTTCCTGTGTAAGAAAGAGATTGGAGCACACATGGTTACTCACTGAAGTGTAAGAAAGAGATCGGAGCACGCATGGTTACTCACTGAAGTGTAAGAAAGAGATTGGAGCACACATGGTTACTCACTGAAGTGTAAGAAAGAGATTGGAGCACACATGATTACTCACTGAAGTGTAAGAAAGAGATTGGAGCACACATGGTTACTCACTGAAGTGTAAGAAAGAGATTGGAGCACACATGATTACTCACTGAAGTGTAAGAAAGAGATTGGAGCACACATGGTTACTCACTGAAGTGTAAGAAAGAGATCGGAGCACACATGGTTACTTACTGAAGTGTAAGAAAGAGATTGGAGCACACATGGTTACTCACTGAAGTGTAAGAAAGAGATTGGAGCACACATGGTTACTCACTGAAGTGTAAGAAAGAGATTGGAGCACACATGATTACTCACTGAAGTGTAAGAAAGAGATTGGAGCACACATGGTTACTCACTGAAGTGTAAGAAAGAGATTGGAGCACACAATGTTACTCACTGAAGTGTAAGAAAGAGATCGGAGCACACATGATTACTCACTGAAGTGTAAGAAAGAGATTGGAGCACACATGGTTACTCACTGAAGTGTAAGAAAGAGATTGGAGCACACATGATTACTCACCAAAGTGCAAGGATGATGGTCCTATCAATCAAAGTAGACAAGATCAATATCTTCGTTTCATAAAAGTAGACAAGATCAATATCTTCGTTTCATAAAAGTAGACAAGATCAATATCTTCGTTTCATAAAAGTAGACAAGATCAATATCTTCGTTTCATAAAAGAAAGCCAAAAAAAACGTTGCTGAAGACAAGAATGAAAGCTGACAGACAAGAAGAAGAAGCAGACATGAATCCAGTTGGATAATTTTCGGAGATGGATATCACAATGTAGGGATAGGAGAATGTACATACGTTCTTTGAGGTCAACATTGGATGGAGAGACGGTGCAAGTTCTGAATATAAGACGAAAGGAAAGACAGTAGATGTATAAATATACGCTTGTTGATAGAAAGTAAAGACAGTAGATGTATAAATATACGCTTGTTGATGGAAAGCAAAGACAGTAAATGTAGAAATATACGTTTGTTGATGGAAAGAATGAAATCTTTTTCTTCGAAAGCTTCAATTTGTTAACCATTCTTTGTGATGTGTATGTGATCTGAGCATAAAAGCGATTGTACGTTGTGCCAGTCTTGCGTATACGAGTAGGCCAGCACATCCGATTTCTGCGACAATTTTTATTTACTAGGATAGCTTCCCTAGGCCCCTACCTCAGTCGCCTCTAACGACATGCCTTGTAGGTCACAGTCTTACTATTCTTTGCTCCCCTTGAAAGCCCTGACAACACACAGGCGGAAAGAATGAAATAAAATGTCCCGTATCGTTCGCAGACCGTAAGGTGTAAAGTGCTTGTCATTTTAAATTTTGACACCCAAGTAAGCAGGAGGTAGGGGGGTCAATTACTTTTCTCACTTATTTCACGTTGGGTGTAGGCAATTAAGCCCCAACCGCGTTGTTTGCGGCTCGATAAACAAACGCTCCACGCTCTGAGCGCTAATCCACGACTGACTCTATAATATAGTACTGGTCATGGCTAATCTGTCCCGCTGGTGGAAGAATAGCTGGTAGTAATTGCTCAAGTAATTACTTATTAATGAACATAAAATGAGAAGAATTAAGGACAGACCGCACCCCTATATTTAACAATTTTTCTTAAAAAAATGAAATTTGAGTTTTTTAAAATTTTAGGTAATACATCCAATTTCGAACAAGAATCTATCTTTAGTTTGAAAAAAATATGTAGTTTTGTATTTTAATTAAATTTTTTAACTAGGCATGTATATGTTTTTTTAGCTAATTGTATAGGAAATATCATAACTTTGCTTCAACAGATGGTAGCAAAGTGTTTATAGTAATATGGTAGTGCAGATAGATTAACTAATAGCATCATTAAACTTATGCAGCGTGATTATGATGTAACTTGTATGAAAAATTCTGGAAAATTAGAGAACATTGGTTGGATAAATAGTATTTGAGCCATATTTAAACATCACAAAGATAACCATGAGAACTGCAATAGGCTGAGTAGCTTGTGCCCTAAAGATAAAGTTTTAGTTGATTGAGAACAAACTGCCTAATTTTATTTTTGGCAACATAATGCAAGTATTTGTTAAGCTATCTTGAGACTTCGTTGACAAAATATATTCATGGTGGTTCTCACAATGCTAATGAATCTTTCCATAATCTTATATGGACTTGGTGTCCTAAGATCTCATTTACTTTGAGGAGGAGCTTAAAAATAACTGTCAATGATGCCAATATTGTAGTTAATAATATGAAATTGTGCCGATATGAAACTTTTGTTTTAGTTTAACTTTTCCTTTGGAAAACATTATTTTCAGTATTTTGCTGTCATCTATAAAAACCACATATCTTCCTTGCTAATACAGAATTTAGGCACAAAAAGATAGAAAGATGTAAAACAACTAGCATGGCATCTAAAGCATGTGATGAGGCAAGTTTGTATGCTCCTGGGGGATCTTAAAGTAAATTAATTTGGTCAATAATTGAAAATATGTTAGTTTTTGGCTTTTTCTCAAAATTGTTATTTTCCATAAATGTATGTCACTAAATACACGTTTTTTCAAAAACTACTCAAAGGATTGTTGTATAAATGTGCATACTTTTTTCTTATGCATATTTGATCATCCCCTACCACTTTAAAAAGAATTCATTGAATAGTTTTTGTGTCTCATGCAAAAGAATATCTCCTACCCCATATTTTTTAGTCAAAATCTGGATTTTCATTAAAAAAATTCAGAAAAACTCATTTTATTATACTTTATAAATATTTTGCTACCAGTTCAAGATATGCCGATTTACAATAACATCTGAAAGTTCTATAGTGCTAACCTGAATAGAACATAAATCATCCTGTATTTTGCAAGGTTACTTTTTGGGCATTTTTCCCTTAAAAACCCCTCTATATTAAATTTTTCATAGAATATACATGCTTGGATTTTGGAAATTTGTTTCCCGAGTTTTAACATCAAGTTGATCATTTAGAATCATAAACGCAACCTCAATGATCAATATTTCTGTTTAGGGTTGCCGTCTGTCCTTAAGGTGAGTTGAGGAATGTGAGAAATCGGGGTGTCTATAGCAAAGTGGTTAGGACGTTTGCCTTTTAATTTTGAAGGTTGGGGGATCGAATCTGGACCGAATCAAATGTGAACTTTTCATGCGATCCCTATTATTGATACTGGAGCTACGGAGTTCGTGCTTTTTGCAACTCTCTCGACAGATGACGGGACATTTGTGAAGATACATCGGAGCCGTATGGGGAAACCTGGTACAATGATACCAGTTATTCTTCTTTAGACGTTTGTTTTAGAGAAAGAAACTGTTGCAAGAAAGAGAAGAGAAAGATATGTTGGGCATACTCTGAGAAGGAATGATTGAAGAATCTCAAAGTAGCAGCTGAAGTGGGAAGAAAAGGGCACAAGAAAAACAGGAAGTTTAGAGAAATTTTGAAATGAACTTTACAGATAGAGAGGAGAAATATCAGACTCAATATTCCTTGTGTATTGCCGGGGCTTGCACGGGGAGCAAAGAATAATAACAATGTGACCTACAAGGCATGTCGTAAGAGGCGATTGAGGTAGGGACCTAGGGAAGCTACCCAGTACGTCTGCCCAGCGTGTTCGTAGCCCCTTGGACTACGGGTGACCATCCCTATCATCTGTGTGTGTGGGTTCAATTCCGCGGGAAGGCAGAAAAAGCCACAGATTCCCCAGATTTACGGTGTTCGTGGCACCGAACCGAAGGGTTATAATGTCCATGGCACCGAGCCGAAGAGCTGAAAAGTTCAAGCGCTTCTGGATCGAAAAAAAGGAAGCTACCTAGTAAATAGAAAGCGTGGCACAAATCGGATGTGCTGGCCTACTTGTAGGCACATAACTGGCACAACGTACAATTGCTCTTAGGCTCAGATAACGTACACATTACAAAGAGTGGTTTAATAAATGGTCGATATGGAGAGTTCGAAGAATAAGAAAATACAATATGTCAGATGACTGACACCTAAAGTACACTGGCCAAGTCGGACTGAATTACTGAAAAATACTCTACCCAGTAGACACTTGGATGCACGTAAGTGGCATTTCCTTTCTTGCGATATATGAGACGTACGTCTGGTAAAGATCAACTGTGAGAATGTTGTAAATACAACAGGGGATGTAATCTCAGGTGTAGATAAGGATTCCCAGGGAATGACAGTGTATCACTGATATTTCCGAGTGAGTCTATCGTGTCAGCAGGGGCCCGAATGGGGGCACGATGTATCAATGATACTGACGAGCAAGTCTGTTCTTCCAGCTGGGATTCAACTGGGATACGATGTATCACTGATAGTTACAAGCGAGTCTAGGGGGAAGCTGGGATCTGAGTGCGTTACAAGCGAGTTCTAGGGGCAAGCTAGGATCTGAGTGCGTTACAAGCGAGTTCTAGGGGCAAGCTAGGATCTGAGTGCGTTACAAGCGAGTTCTAGGGGCAAGCTAGGATCTGAGTGCGTTACAAGCGAGTCTAGGGGCAAGCTGGGATCTGAGTGGGTTACAAGCGAGTCTAGGGGCAAGCTAGGATCTGAGTGCGTTACAAGCGAGTTCTAGGGGCAAGCTGGGATCTGAGTGCGTTACAAGCGAGTTCTAGGGGCAAGCTAGGATCTGAGTGCGTTACAAGCGAGTTCTAGGGGCAAGCTAGGATCTGAGTGCGTTACAAGCGAGTTCTAGGGGCAAGCTAGGATCTGAGTGCGTTACAAGCGAGTCTAGGGGCAAGCTGGGATCTGAGTGGGTTACAAGCGAGTCTAGGGGCAAGCTGGGATCTGAGTGGGTTACAAGCGAGTGGGGCAAGCTGGGATCTGAGTGCGTTACAAGCGAGTTATAGGGGCAAGCTAGGATCTGAGTGCGTTACAAGTGAGTTCTAGGCGCAAGCTAGGATCTGAGTGCGTTACAAGCGAGTTCTAGGGGCAAGCTAGGATCTGAGTGCGTTACAAGCGAGTTCTAGGGGCAAGCTAGGATCTGAGTGGGTTACAAGCGAGTTCTAGGGGCAAGCTAGGATCTGAGTGCGTTACAAGCGAGTTCTAGGGGCAAGCTAGGATCTGAGTGCGTTACAAGCGAGTTCTAGGGGCAAGCTAGGATCTGAGTGCGTTACAAGCGAGTCTAGGGGCAAGCTGGGATCTGAGTGGGTTACAAGCGAGTCTAGGGGCAAGCTGGGATCTGAGTGGGTTACAAGCGAGTGGGGCAAGCTGGGATCTGAGTGCGTTACAAGCGAGTTATAGGGGCAAGCTAGGATCTGAGTGCGTTACAAGTGAGTTCTAGGCGCAAGCTAGGATCTGAGTGCGTTACAAGCGAGTTCTAGGGGCAAGCTAGGATCTGAGTGCGTTACAAGCGAGTTCTAGGGGCAAGCTAGGATCTGAGTGGGTTACAAGCGAGTTCTAGGGGCAAGCTAGGATCTGAGTGCGTTACAAGCGAGTTCTAGGGGCAAGCTAGGATCTGAGTGCGTTACAAGCGAGTTCTAGGGGCAAGCTGGGATCTGAGTGCGTTACAAGCGAGTTCTAGGTGCAAGCTGGGATCTGAGTGGGTTACCATATATTTGATCAAGTCTGTGGTGTCAGCTGTGGTCCGAGTGGGGTACTATGCATCACACATGCATCGTTCAAGTCTGTGGTATCAGCCACAGCCAACTCTAGATAACTAGGCCAGACAACTGACCGGGTATTCACTGACCTAGATCAGAAAAGTGGGCTGGAAATTACTGATGTTTGATAGAACACTGCAATCTTTTTTGTAATTTTTCTCAATTCTGTGAGTCTGTTGTTATTTATTGGTAAAAATATTTTATAATATTGATATTCCTTATTGTTAAACTTAACTTGTTGCATAATATAACATCGATTTAGCATTTTGTGTTGATTTTAAAATGAATTCGTCTATATACACCAATACTCGAATGCGAGGTCACGTGGTGTAGTTGTGGTCTGATTTCCCATAATTCTTACCTGAGTCCGAAGGCCCATAAGTTTATAGTTGACTCTGTGTCAGCTGTGGTCCCTGTGGGTCTCGATATACGACTGCATGCGATCAAGTCTGTGGTGTCAGCTGTGGTCCGTATGATGTACGATGCATTTGATCAAGTCTATGATGTCAGCTGTGATCAGTATTGGGAACGATGCAGTTGATCAAGTCTGTGGTGTCATCTGTGGTCCGTATGGTGTACGATGAATTTGATCAAGTCTGTGGTGTTAGCTGTGGTCCGAGTTGGGTACGATGCATTTGATCAAACTTGTAGTATCAGCTCTGTTCCGTGTGGGGCTCAACACACAACTGAATTTCCTCATGTCTCTGGTATCAGCTGTGATCCGAGTGGAGTACGATGCATGTGATATCAGCTGTGGTCCTAATGGGGTACGATGCATTTGATCAAGCATGTGGTGTCAGCTGTGATACAAGTGGGCATAAAGCACTAAAGATATTTTAAAATAAGTCATCTCGTGTGTATGTATGAAAGAGAAAGAGAGAGAGAGAGATGTCAATGAAACAAATATTCAAAGAATGTAGTCATTATTTCGTGTTCTCTTCAATATCTTTGACCGCCATTCGAATGTTATTCTTAGACTAGAAAACCAGACATCTATTCCATCTGGAATGGGCTGTATGTCCACTGTACCAGAATTTAAACTTCTACACGTTTGCTCTTTGAATAAAGTAGACTAACCACTGAGAACACTGAGAACAATTAACGAAAACCAGTTGACAATCAATATCTTAAATAAAGAAATAGTTTCAAGTCCATATAAAGAAATAGAGGGAGCGTCTGACTGAGTGGATTATGTAACGGTTAGTTAATTGCATATCCTTTACAGGACTTTGCGTATCAACCCCAGCTTTTTAACGGTGTTTGTGATTTTTTAAGGCATTATTACGTTCAGTAGTTTGCCATTGCTTTCTGAACGGGTAATTACTCGTACTTTCATCGTTCTTTTGTAAAATCCACCGAAACAATTTGCAACCAAATTGTTCGCAGCGTGATTCGAACTCAGAACGTCGGGTTAAAAGACTGAGTCACTATCCCCTAAGCCACAGACGCCACACTATTTAACGGTACAAGATGAATGTAATGAATGGCGTACTTACTATCATGTTGTCAGGCATAGACCAATAGGCTGGTAGCGATTGTAAGCTATATATAAGATATACGTTTGTAAAGTACCCAATTTTTTACAATACGTTATATTGAGAATATTAGGAATATTGGAGAGCGTGGGCTCCTATTCGGTAGACCAGGGTTCGATTCCCAATACGGGTAATGAGTTTTTTTTGTTGGGGCATAAAGAAAAAAATCTTAACCTGGACAGCTTGCGATGACTGCGTTAGCCATGCAACCATTAAATACATCAGGCTCATGTCCCCACTGTCCTATACCGTCTCAAATAGCGGTAACACAGGCAGCAAAGACAGACAGATAGTTCAAGTGTTTGGTTAACCCGTGTGATGCAGGAGCCCGCAAGGGAAACAAAGACAGACAGATAGTTCAAGTGTTTAATTACCCCGTGTGGTGCAGGAGCCCGCAAGGGAAACAAAGACAGACAGATAGTTCAAGTGTTTGATTACCCCGTGTGGTGCAGGAGCCCGCAAGGGAAACAAAGACAGACAGATAGTTCAAGTGTTTGATTAACCCGTGTGGTGCAGGAGCCCGCAAGGGAAGCAAAGAGTAGTACCACTGAAACCTACAAGGCATGTCGTAAGAGGCGACTGTTGTAGGACCTAGAGAAGCTACCCTAGTAAATAAAAAGCATCGCAAAAATCGGATGTTGGCCTACTTGTAGGCGCATAACTGGCGCAATGCACAATCGCTCTTAGGCTCAGATCACATACAAATCACACAAGAGTGGTTAATAAGTGGTCGATATGAAGCGTTTGAAGAAGAAGAAGAAAGTATAAGTATTTAGTTTGGGCCAGTAAGACGATCAGGAATCACAATGTTAGAAGGTACATCTATTTAAGACGGCATAACCGACTAGTTTTAGTGTACCTGTGGTAGTGTACATGTGGTTGGTTAGCTCGATCTCTGGCAAACCTGATCTACCTTACAAAGCCCACAGGTATAGAGAACACTATTTATGTCGGATTAGTTAGTTGGTGGTAGTCTGTGGCAGAAAGAGTTGCACGGATTATTATCATCATTCATCATTGGCCTCTTTGTCTCAGGAGACAATAGGTGTTGCGTCACGTAGTATGTTCTGTGCTGAATCACAACGTTTCATGTGGGTGTAATGGCCTATTCTGGAGTGGCAATCCTTGCCACAGTTGCTGCAGGTAAAACTGGAGACTAGAGCCGATGTATGGGATGTTCTCTCTGCACTCTGTGCTCTCTTTTTCCTCCACATGTGATGTTGTTTTTCTTCTTTTCTTTTTGAGCCGCTCGCCATGCTTGCCTGTCTGTCTTTAGCCAGCCGTTCCCAGTGATTTTTGTCTATGCCGCATGAAGTTAGATCACACTTGCAGGTGTCAATGAAGCGTAATAATGGGCGCCCAACGGATTATTAGTGATTTGAATAAAGAGATGATAGGTAGCGGCGGACATAAATCAGACATAGACTAGGAATGAAATCAATTGTGACATTTTCTGCAGAAGAAAAGATTTCGACATCTTACAAGAATGTATCGTGGGGTATCTGTGACGTAGAGGTTATGTGATCGACTCTCGTTCCTAAAGGTACTCGGCTCGCTCCCTCATGGAGCCATCAGGATATTTTCCCAGAGATTTCTGATCTCAGTGTAGGTGAGATCAAGCTCCTGGTCATGTCGGAGACTACTACAAAGGTAGGTCTCAGTTCAAGTTGAGCATGTAAAGAACCCTTGGCAGTTTAAAATCGAGAAGAGCAGGCTGGAAAGCTGTTGCCGGTAAAAAACATTAATTAGAAAAATTAAAATATAAAATTTATTCTAAATATTTTCACCATTTTCAAAGTTATATCGGGGAGTCTCGCCGGTGCTACAGAGTTTGTGCAACAAACGAGATCGGGGCATACATGGTTATTCCCGGAAGTGCAATGTGTATAGTGATATCAATCAATCAATCAATCAATCAAGAATGCCTGGTATTGCCTGCAACAGAAAGTCACACTGTCAAAATAAATAATTATAACGCAAAAGGAAGACAACGTAAAAGATGTGTTTTTTGGTTGTTTTTTCCGATCCAGAAGCACTTGAACTGAAAGCTCTTCGGCTCGGTGTCATGGACATCGTAACCCTTCGGCTCTGTGCCACGAACATCGTAAATCTGGGGAACCTGTAGCTTTTCTGCCAGTCCGCGGAGTTGAACCCGCACTTACAGAGGACTAGTCACCCGTAGTCCAACGCGCTATGAAGACGCTGGGCACGCGGGCTAAAAGATGTATCAAAACCAATCTTAGAGATTGATCAATATAACCATCATCATTTCACTTCAGTGAATAGCCATGTGTGTTCTGATCGATTTCTTACACCGGAGGATCTCAGCGGCAGTGCACGAGCTACGCAACATCGGCGAGTGTCGCTGATATAATTTATTTAAGGTGGTGAAAGATTTTATATAAATCTTATTTTAATATTTTAAAAATAGTTTTAAACATTTTTAAACATCTGAAGCAATGAGTAAGTATTAGAGCACCATCTCCTTCCACCTCGCCATTCCACCAATACTAGAGAAATACATATTTTCACCTGGTTACTCGACCACAGGTAAATACAAAAATACATTTTGTACCGTCCGATGTAAATTCCACAATCTCATCTGCGGCTCAGCTTCTGAATATAAGTAGCATCTCTTTGCTAACGTTATATTCATTGCCCTGGCTTATAATGTGTTGGCGAGCTTAGGGAAGCTCTTCTGCACATTTAGAAGAATCTAGCAGAACCATTAAATAATATTAGTGCTATCATTAAGAGAATCTCTATGTCTTGTAGACTTGTATAAATACCAGGAGCTCGGCTAATGGATACATAATTCAAGGTCGCGTCAATTGGAACGCGTCTTGCAGATTTGGAAGACACGGTTTCCAGTCGTTAAGTCACGTGGATATGTAGTCTAATTGTGTTCAATTTAGTGTACGCTAGTGTGTGTTTGCGCGTGTGCGTGGATTGTGTGAGTGAGTGTATGTGTGTGTGCAGGCGAGTAAACAATTATTTACCCATTGCGTGTAGTCTAATTACGACAGAACATCTCTTAAGCTTGGAGATACGTCGGAAAGATACATATAATTTACGTTGATATTTTCAGGGAGTAGAACAAACATTGAGTCCATACCTTAGCTTCCAGCAGCTTGCGAGTGATAGAACTTTTAGTATTGATCTAGTTGACAAGAAAAACTCGGACGATGATCTTGTTGATATTTCATTCTTTCTTTCATTCTTTCTTTCTTCTGTTCTTTCTTTCTTTCATTCTTTCTTTCTTCTGTTCTTTCTTTCTTTCATTCTTTCTTTCTTCTGTTCTTTCTTTCTTTCATTCTTTCTTCCTTCTGTTCTTCTTCTTCGAACGCTCCATATTGACTCCTTGTTAACCACTATTTGTGATTTGTATGTGATCCGAGCCTAAGAGCAATTGTACGTTGTGCCAGTTATGCGCCTACAAGTAAGTTAGCACATCCGATTTCTGCAATGCTTTTTATTTACTAGGGTAACATCCCTAGGCTCCTACCTCAGTCACCTCTTACGACATGCCTTGTAGGTTGCAGTGTTACTATTCTTTGCTTCCCCTTTAGAGTCCCGGTTAGACACAGGCGAACTCTTTATTCTATTTCCTTTGTTCCTTTCAGTCTACGCCAAGATTTCTGACAAGTTCTCTCAAGTACGTCTCGTATATGTTGTTTCCTACCACCTCTTATATTTCTACGTTCCATCGTTTTCGTGGATGACCTTTGGCATTGAAACAATTATCTGAAAGTTCGTGCTGGTTGTTGATGTTTTAAAGAAAACATAATAACATCTCAACAGAAAAAAAAACAACAAGTTGTAATAATTAAATACAAAACAACAGCACAATAGGGCATATTCTTACATACAGATCTTGATGAATATAGTTGTGGCAATAACAAATGACTGTTGAGCATATGTAACTAAAGTAAGAGTGTGCTTCAGCAGATAGAAGAAGAAAATAAAACAGCCCAGGGAGATAGAAATTAGATAGCTGTAATATTTTGGTATTGTTCATTTCTGATATTGACTACTTTAAATTCCTGATATTGACCACTTTAAATTCCTGATATTGACCACTTTAGATTCCTGATATTGACCACTTTAGATTCCTGATATTGACCATTTTGGATTCCTGATATTGCCCACTGCTGCTTTCTGATAATGATTGCTGTTGATTCTTGATAATAACCACTGCTGATTTCTGATATTAACCACTGCTGATTACTGATATTGACCACTGCTGATTACAGATATTGACCACTGCTGATTACAGATATTGACCACTGCTGATTTCTGATAATGACCACTGTTGATTTCTGATATTGACTACTGTTGATTCTTGATATTGACTACTGCTTCTTTTTGATGTTGACCACTCTTGATTCCTGACAATGGCCACTGTTGATTTCTGATAGTGACCACTGGTGATTGCTCTCTTTATAAATATTAAAGCTGACCTCGAAGATCGAATGACGGTAAAAGAAAAAGAAAAACATTTGGAAACATAGACAAGAGATTTTAACTAGGTTAACCACTTTCCTTTCAAATGTTGAAGTTGACCATCACTAGGATTAACCCATTCGCCCTTCTTGGCTGATATATTGGCTCGCAGTATTTCTTAAATTGACGCAAAGCCAATATACTGGCTAATTTAGTATACATTATCTACTTCTTCTTTGCGTTCGTTCTTTACGACCAATTTTAATCACCCTTTGTGATATGTTTGATCTTTGCCAAGAACGTGTATACGTTGCACATTGGTTTGGTAGGCCCCTAAACGCATAGACTTCTACACGTTTAGGACATGTGCATTCGATTTCAGCCAAACCTCCTTAGTCGCCTCTTACGACATGCGTGGCAGGAGACAGTGGTTCTATTCTTTACACCCCAAATTTGGGCCCCGGTAACCACTCGGGCGAGTATACATTATAATATAAATGCGTCCTGTGGTAAAAACAAACTACAGCGTGAAAGGGTTAGATAACTCTCTTCCTTGTCTCAGTGGAATCATGTTTCTGAAAATTCTTTATTTTCAAGAACTGCTCAAGATAAAAACATTATCATCTTCTCAACAAGATTGTCTTTCTGCCTGAAAGACTTTTGTCATAATAACCATTCACGAACATTTACAATCTTTATTTTCATGTATTCTGTTCGTTTCTTCACTTCTTTATCAAGTTTGTTGTGTTATTTGATAAGTTCTAACGTGTTCTCAAACGTTTGAAGCCACATTTGTGCTACAATTGTTCAGAAAAAAACCTCGTGAGAATGAACCGCAAAAAAACCAACAAATCTTGTCATTTTGCTTGTTAAAAAAAAAGAATAAGTTAATGTCGTTTTTTTTTCTCTTCTCTTCTCCAGTTGAAATGAGTGTTACATGTGTATGTTTCTTGAGAAATGCAATTTTCCTTTGCGTCCAAAATAGGGTATTTTTAAAGAAATGTTAAAGCTGTCTTGTCTTGTGAAACGACGGGGTAAGATGAAGTTCTCACAGTATTTTTTAACCAGTTATATCGTGAAACGCATTAATAAACTTATATTCTCACAGTCTTTTTTAGCCACTTGTGCCATGAAACACATGTGGTTAAGCTCTTGCCTTGCGCTTCGAATGTCGTTGGTTCGAATCTGGACCTCGCAGTTCTGTTCACGAGTGTATTTGTTCCAGAGAGAACTATGATTGTTGCAGGAGCTACGGAGTTCGTGCTATGTGCAATACTCTCGGGCAGGTTGTGTGCCATTTCTGCGGGAGATGGTGCGATCTATATAGAGTAGAACCTGGTGTAATGAAGTCAATCTCTCGGGTGTAGACCCTTTAGACGCATTGATAAGATTATGTTCTCAAAGAGCAATGTTGCTCCGATACAGTGAATCATCCACGCCATACAAAATGCCATCCACGCAAAAGATGGACCTCAGAGATAACAGAGGCGACGAAATACACTATTTATGAAGCGCACGCAAGGGTCCATTCTAGAAATCTCTTCTTATCCTGACGCTGTGTGGTAGAATAGAATTGGAGAAAAGAAAAACCCTTTCATTCCGTAATTTTGTTTACTCCGGTACGCATAAATATGACAATATTTACGGAAATAGCCAGTCTACTGGCTGTGCGTCATCTTATAAAAATACCACGAGCCACTAAATCGGCTCAGATGGACGAATGGGTTAAGCAATGAAACACATGGATAAGCTTATATCTTCGCAGTCTTTTTTACCATGTATGCCATAAAAAGCGTTTTATATATATATAAATTATTTCGTCACGATGGCCTGGAGAGAACACTATTAGAGGTCAGTGTCCCAGTACGCAGAGGCAGACCAAGAAGAAGATGGCTACAAGATATTAAAGAAACCATGAATCATTGACGAAGTGGGTGAACCGGCTAGAGAGAGTGAATTTCCGATGCGCTGCAAAGAGAGCAACGTCCTATAAAGGTTACGCACCTTGATGATGATATATTATTAGTATATTTCCCTCGTACCGTTATACGTTACATAGGGCCTGCAATTAATATCCCTATCCCCATTTATCCTGGACAACTTGCTCAATCTCCTTTATGGAACTGAGTCCTATAATTCTCGCCTTTCTCAGTAAAGATCGTTTCAGAGTTTCTACAGGGCTTCCTTTCATTCTTCAACTATTTGTCTCACATTTCAATGCCTACTTTGTAATCATTTCTTCTCATAGTACGCCCAACATATAAACATATAAATACACATATATAATATATACACATAAATACACGCATATACATACGTATATATATATTTAGAAAATTTCCGTAGCATTTTCACACCTTAGGATATGAAGTCACTTAGATTTTAAAAAACCTAGTGTGCAGGAGATAGGAGGGCCAGTTGCTCTCCTCACGTGTGGAACGTCGAGTGAGGGATTGAACCTACAACCTCCCCGTGTCCGGTAGCTAGATAGACGAACGCTTATGCATTATACTTAACAGTCCCACACTCGCATATATAGAATACATATACAAATACACACGCAATTAAATACACACATACACACATTTCAGCAGACACATTTCAACACACGTCCACATATGAATTCACATACTCACAAATAATATAATATAAATATAAATATAAATATATATATATATATACATCTCGCGTGTTGTATATATTACACACGAATAGACGAAATACTAAAAAAAACTAGATGGTATATTTAACACAGAAGTTACCAGTTTCGCTGCGAGCTATTATTAAAAACCTACACATTACTAAACTTTTAAAACAACATTAAGAGAGAAATGAGAAAAAACCAAACAAAACAGCGAAGATCATCATTGCAGGAGAACACGCTATAAAGGAAAGAAAGTTAATTTTTAGAGCGAAATAGAAATAAAGAAGGTGTGAGATAACAGAGGAAAGAAGAGTTCAGTCATACCTTTCCAGGTGTTTATGTCAGGAATTTTCTTAATGTATGTTGCCGCTTGGGTATGATAGGTGTGAGGAAAGAATGCTACTTGTGTGTAAATGTGAGGTAGGAAGGACGAGTAAGCAGTATAGAATAGATCAGTGTTTCTCATAATTTTAACTCTTACAGACCCTTTGAAATTATGATCATGTCTTAAGGATCCAATACATACAAATTGGAAATATCAAATTAACTCTTTATATCCGTAATTTTGTTTTGTATCCAGACGCACTTATATAGCATTGCAGCGGCTGGTCATTAAGGGCCAGTGGGGACCGGCCCCACCAAGAATAATGTGTAATGTGTATTTAGTATTTTATAAATTAAACTATAACAACCCAAAAACCATGATTTTTCCGAAAACTTTGTCTGGCCCCATTCAACAAAAATGATCACGAGCCGCTACTGTATCATTTTTACTGAATTTACTTATACTAGTTTTGCGTCATCCTAACAAATGCCGTGAGCCAGTATAACAGCACTGAAGAACGAATGGGTTAAACACCAACATTTCTCTACAATAAATTTACTTACGATACTCGCTTTATCATGTTGTATGTTCTTTGCGTTATCATGTTGCATGTTCTTTGCAAAATGTTGCAGTCATCACGCCCCGCCACATCTGACAAAATTATCACATCTACAGAAGGAGCACTGGTCGATAGAGGCAAACATCCCCGCCTGCCCAGCGTGTTCGTAGCGCGTTGGACTACAGGTGACTAGCCCTCTGTGAGTGCGGGTTCAATTCCGCGGGCTGACAGAAAAGCCACAGGTTCCGCAGATTTTGCGGTGTTCGTGGCACCGAACCGAAGGGTTACGATGTCCATGGCACCGAGCCGAAGAGTTGAAAGCTCAAGTGCTTCTGGATCGGGGAAAAAAGGGACAAACATCCACGCAAAACTGTTTAAAAATCTTGATAAACTAACAAACATAACAACATACATCCAGAGAACCAGACTCATTATGTAGACATTGAATAACAGCTAACGAGAAGAAGATCCCACACCGCCTGGAAAGAACTGTCAATCAGCTGTCCGCCAACAACAAAGTATCACTACAATGAGTTCAATAAGTGTCTACCCAGAATGCTGGGGGTAACAAGAAAAGACCGACTTAGAAATGAAGACATTATGGGAAAAGTGGGTATAACATCAGAACTGAACTTCATCAAGAAAAAACAAATTAAAAGGTTCGGGCACATAAACAGATTAACAACAGTGCGCTTCAAAGAGTAATGCTACTTCGATACAGTGGATACAACCCAGATGCCGTCCACGTAAAAAGTGAACATCAGAAATAACAGAGGCGGTGAAAAAACACTGCTTATAAAGAGCACACAAAAGCCCGTTCTATAAATCTCGTTTTATCCTGACGAAAAACAGAATTAAAGTAAACGAAATTCAAGCACACTATGGTATCGCAAATAACGAGGCAGCTGACAGAAATCACACATAACATGAAAAAATATACCAAAGAATCTCATTTAGGAAAGCAAAAACTCTTATCACAGGCAGCCATTACGCGCAAATTCCCATCTTGGAGTTAGACAGAAAGAAACAAACTATCATCTGTAGGCTCCGCCCAGGACAGTACAGATCACAAGTCTACCTCACCCGAGTGTTTCATCATCAAGGTGCTTACCCTTTATAGGATGTCGCACTCTTTGCAGCACATCTGAAATTCACTCTGTCTCTAGTCAGTTCACCAACTTGGTCGATGGTCATATTCATGGTTTCTTTAATATCTTGTAGCCATCTTCTTCTTAGTCTGCCTCTGCGTCCTGGGACCCTGTCCTCTAGTATTGTTATTTTCAAGCTTGATATGACCAAAGTATGTAATTTTTCTGTATAGTATGTTGTTTATCAGTCAATTGTCTTTAACATTTAGTTCTTTCAGGACATCAGTGTTCTTTCTTTTTTCTGTCCATGGTATTCGTAGGTTCTTTCTGTAGCATTTAGTTTCGAAGGACTGGATTTTCGTTCTTAATTTTTGTGTAATAGTCCATGATTCACAACCATAAGTAGCCACTGGGTGGCTACCGAGTGGTTACCGGGTCCCAAATTTGTGGTGCAAAGAATGAACCACTGTTACCTACCACGCATGTCGTAAGAGACGACTACGGAGGAGGTTTGGTTGAAATCGGATGCACATGTCCTAAACGTGTAGAAGCCTATGCGTTCAGGAGCTTACCAAACCAATGTTCACCGTATACACGTTCTTGGAAAAGATCACACATATCACAAAGAGTGATTAACATTGGTCGTAAAGAACGAACGCAAAGAAGAAGAAGAAGACAAGTCTACCTCCACAAAATGATATATGATCAAACTGACCAAATGCACATGCCAACAAGGCCTTAAAACTTCCAAACACATTCTGCAAATGTGTCCCTCTTAGACTCAGATCACATACACATCACACAGAGTGGTTGACAGGTGGTCGATATGAAGCGTTTGAAGAAGAAGAAGAAGAAGAATGTGTCCCTTCTTCATTGATTTGAAGTCTCCAATATGGTACCACGAGATGAATGTAAAGGAGAAATTGTGGGGCACCCCAGGGGGCCTCCTGCTATCAACTGATATCATGGAGGCAGCTAATTTCTATGTTTTGACATCTGAGCATAGGAAACTCATCTAAACAAAACAAAACAAAAGTTTATGATCCAACGTTCCTTGATGTACAAGTTCTCTATAATTTCTACATATTTCCACTTCTTTGTCAAGGACGTTCTAACAAATTTATTTATAACACTTTGTCTCACACGTTTTAATAACAGACTGTATTCATCATTATTTCTCTCAAAACTGATAGCAATTTCTAGCAAAATCCCTTGCAAATTCTTGCAGAATCCCGTGCAATTTCTTACGCGACTTCTAACAATTTCTTGCAAAACCCTAGCAATTTATCGTGGAACCCGCCCGAGTGGTTACCGGGGCCCAAATTTGGGGTGTAAAGAATAGAACCACTGTTACCTGCCACGCATGTCGTAAGAGGCGACTAGGAGGTTTAGCTGAAATCGGATGCATGTATCCTAAACGTGTAGAAGTCTATGCGTTTAGGGGCCTACCAAACCAATGTGCAACGTATACACGTTCTTGGCAAAGATCAAACATATCACAAAGAGTGATTAAAATTGGTCGTAAAGAACGAACGCAAAGAAGAAGAAAGATCGTGGAACCCGTACAAATTTCTCGTAGAACCGTAATTTCTAACAGTTACTCAGGAAACCCAAGTGTTCCTAGACACACAAGCTGAGAAACACTAACACAGATTGTAGTGAGAATTTTAAATTGATGTTACAGAAAGATGGATAACTCGTTTTGTAGATGCTGGCTAAGGTTATGACAATAAAGAGGACAACTTTTGACAGGTTTACTGGAACAGAAAACTCCATTTTGTGGGTAAAGAAGATCACGTGGTAGGGGAATGAGGTGACTGTTGATGATGATGAGAAATGTTAGTGTAACAGTCAGTGCCTGGTAAAGGTACTTACTTAAGACGGTTGCTGCTCAAGAGTTTCTGTCAGCACGAAGGTCTATAAAAATAATGTTCACATTTGTGAATACTGAAGGAAATGAATAGCAATATGGATTCTATCAATGGCGGCTCGTCATTAAGGGCCATTTGGGCCGGGCCCCACCAAAAAATAACGTAGAACGTGTATTAATTATTTTATAAATTAAAATATAGCAGCCAAAAAGCTTGATTTATCCACAAAAAAATGTCTGGCCCAACCAGCGAAAATGATCACGAGCCGCCACTGGATTATATCACTAAAATGATATAAAACCGAAGGATTGACTTCATCGCACCGGGTTTTACCCCATGTGGCCCATGTCCCTCTCTGCAGAAATGGCACGCTATCTGCCGAGAGCATTGCACAAAGCATTGCACGGGGCGACACAGGATTCGACTGGTTGTATTCATAAAAATGCACGTCTATAAGACTAACGTTGATTGATTGAATAATAGGACCATCATCATTGCACTTCAGTGAGTAACCATGTGTTATCCGATCTCTTTCTTACACAGGAAGATCTCAGTGGCAGTGCACGAACCCCGTAGCACCGGCGAGGGTCAACGATGTAATTTGAAGATGATGAAGATATTTTGCCCGAATTTTATTTTTAATCTTTTCTAATGAATAAGGGCTAGTAAATAGATGTCGTCGCCCGAGTGGTTACCGGGGCCCAAATTTGGGGTGTAAAGAATAGAACCACTGTTACCTACCACGCATGTCGTAAGAGGCGACTAAGGAGGTTTGGCTGAAATCTGATACACGTGTCATAAACGTGTAGAGGTCTATGAGTTTAGGAGCCTACCAAACCAATGTACAACGTATACACATTCTTGGCAAAGATCAAACATATCAACAAAGAGTGATTAAAATTGGTCGTAAAGAACGAACGTGAAGAAGAAGAAGAAGAATGGATGTGGTAAGAAATAAGTGATTGTAGTTCGAATCCTATCTTTGGTAATTCATTTTCTCACTGAAAAGAAGAATACTTCAACGATAAACAATCCCAAAAAATTCACGAATGACGATAATGGGACACGATCGATTAAATAAAATTTCTCTCTTCGAATTGACACTTATCGATTAAACCAAATTTCTCTCTTCGAATTGACACTGAAGTTGTGAAAATATTACAATTTAATGACATTCTGGAGACGTTTATTTCTAAAAAATTATTTGGACAAATTTTCGAGATATAATTTTTGTTAATATTTGAGAAATATATATAGTTTTCTGAAATTTATGTGGTAAAATTGGTGCAACTTGATGATGATGATGATGTTGAAACAGTACTGGAGTGTAGTGAGGAGAGTGTCTCGTAATATCTGTAGCTCAGGTTTCAATATAATCTTAACCCTTTCAATCCGTAATATAATTTTTAGTTTTCGGATGCATTTATATTGCAATGTTTACTGTATTAGCCAGTATAGTGGCCCTTTGTTATTTTAAAAGTTTATGTGAGCCGATATATCGGTGTGAAAGGATGAATGGGTTAATACAGAGTTGACAATAGTGGTAAAGATGTTAATTGTTGTGTACATTTAATAGGATTGATATTTTTGGTTTAGGAGTAGTAATAACGTAATTAGTAGTAATGGAGATGGGGATCATGATGATGATGGTTGAGGTAATGGTAGTTGTGGTAGTAAGGATGATATTGATGTAAAAGTGTATTGGTAAATGTAGAAGAGGATGATTGAAAAGTTGATGAAGATGTAGAAGGAAAGTAAATTTACAAAAGACGATGATGTTGCAGTTGTGGTGTGGATAGTCATATGTCTTGGACATGGTCTCTCACTGACAGTGTCAGCAGGCGGAACAGACACCAGATCATACCTGCAAGACTGTCCTCTCCTGGGTGAGCTGAGAAGCAACATGTGACCACACCCAGTCGACCTGAAAACTAAGCTTTGGGAAACCTGACAGACCTGAAGCTGACTGCTCAGTTTGAGGTCCACAGTAAATTAAGCGCATGACCAGATATCGCTGACGAAGAAGAAGAAGAAGTACACGGACTAACTAAGCAGTTAGTTGCCAATCTGCAGATATCGCTGAAGAAGAAGAAGATGAAGAAGAAGGACACGGACTGACTAAGCAGTGAGTTGCCGATCTGAGGGTAAACGAACAAAAAAGAACGAACAAATAGCAGCACAAAAGAGAAACAACTGATTATTCAAAATAAGCAAAGAAATACATTCAGCATTCAGAAATACATTATGTCACAAAAGTAAAAGACATTTTACAACTTTCCCTTCCTTATTGAAATCTTTGTTTGCTAAGTTTGAACTGGCGCAAGGTTGGCATTCGTTTTTTTTAAATATTTTCTTTAAAAAATCTAAATAGAGTTATATATTATGCTGTTTGTTCTATGTTGAAATGAAATGCTTGAGGAAAGCGGTGGAGCCACCAGGAAGACAGACAATGAAACGAGGAGATCAGAAACAGAGTGAGAGTAACTTCATGCACCGAATACATCGAAAGACAATCAATTCAGTGCTTTAGACATTTAATGAGAATAAAATACAACCAAACATTAACGAAAAAGGAGAAGACTGCAGTAAAACTTGGTAAAATAGCGAAACACGTAAAAAAACAAAGTACTATAGTTTTACAAAATACAGAAACAGTGACGATATACAGCAACGTTTCGACCCAAAGGCCTTTATCAAGCAAACGATACAACAAGAATGACGAATTTCGAGGAACACTACAAATGGACGATTACATATGGAAACATTCAAACCAAACATTCAAACCAAACATTAATAACAGCACAAAATAATTTTTTTTAAACACCAGTTAGGTACTAGAGACAAGAAAAAGATAAATAGACAATATCAAAACCACACTAAATAAACACGGAATAACATAACAAGGACGACTCATCTGGCCCTGGAACCCAAATTAAAGCTCCCACCCCTATGCTAAACGACAAAAGTAGGCAACCAATTCCATCATTCACCCAGGAGAAAGACAATAGTTCTGTGCTTATATATTTAGTGAAGCTGTTTAGTTCTTATGCATACGAGGTTAGATCAGGTTGAGAGATAAGCTGGTGCCAAGAACGACTTCTCTGTGACGGGAGAGAAGTTATTTGTTTTTTCTGTGATCATTCGCTGACAAAGAATGTCAGTCCTTGATTCCTATACAACATGAAATCTGAGTCAAGCTCTTGAAACCAGATCTTGACTGTCTATTCCTGAACTAGTTCTGTCTATTATGATTGATCTCTAGATTAGTTGTGCAATTTTATCTGTCTATCGCTCGGTTAGCTTCATGTCTTATGTCTGTTTTTATGATCTGGATGTCCAAGAAAATCATGGAAGTCTTATGTCTGTCTTCCTGATCTTCTACCACATAACGTCCTATTATGTTATTGTTATGTCTTATGTTTTCTTCCTATTATGTTAGTGTTATGTCTATGTTTTCTTCCTATTATGTTATTGTTATGTCTTATGTTTTCTTTCTATTATGTTAGTGTTATGTCTTATGTTTTCTTCCTATTATGTTATTGTTATGTCTTATGTTTTCTTCCTATTATGTTATTGTTATGTCTTATGTTTTCTTCCTATTATGTTAGTGTTATGTCTTATGTTTTCTTCCTATTATGTTATTGTTATGTCTTATGTTTTCTTCCTATTATGTTATTGTTATGTCTTATGTTTTCTTCCTATTATGTTAGTGTTATGTCTTATGTTTTCTTTCTATTATGTTATTGTTATGTCTTATGTTTTCTTCCTATTATGTTAGTGTTATGTCTTATGTTTTCTTCTTATTATGTTATTGTTATGTCTTATGTTTTCTTCCTATTATGTTATTGTTATGTCTTATGTTTTCCTCATCTCTTACCAAGTAAAGTCTTGCTATGTTACTTTTAAGTTTATCTTCTTTATTTTGAAAAGAAAATGTTTAGAATTTCCGCTACAATAAAGACAATATATATAGATGGACATTTTTTTAGCCTTTTTGGTCGAAACGTTGCTGTGTATTATCATTGCTTTTGTATTTTGTAAAACTACAGTACTTTGTTATTACGTGTTTCACCATTCTACAAGTAAAGAGGAAAACTGTAAATATTTTATTTTTAAAAAAAAGAGGCATTGAGAAAGATAAATCTTTGCTTTTGAAACGATTTCGTCTGTATATATCAGCGTTTCCCAAAGTGGACGGTACCGCCCCCAAGTGGGCGCTGAAACGTTCTAGGGGGCGATTGTGGGTTCAGAAGAATTTGGGGATGTTCAGGTGATTAGGGTTCGGTGGTTCCTTAAAGAAGAAATTAAAAATAAATATTTTAAAATAAATTACTTTCGTGATTTTGCATTGAAATAGTAATTTAAAATTTGAATTCTGCATTTGAATTCATCTTATGCTCGTTTTACACGATCCATTTTTTCATCAATTTTCTCTTTCACCAATTTTCTAATCATTTAAAAATTGACCATGTATGACAGAAATATATATCAATTTTCTATGTCAAGAGAAATAGAACATATATATATATATATATATGTTGGGGGAGGGCGCGTTGGCAAACTGTTATAATGTTGAGGGGGCGTTACAACATTTATGTTGTGCAAAGTGGGCAGTGGACCGAAAAAGTTTGGGAATCTATGGTATATATCTCTAATCATATAATCTATCAGCGGGTTTTTACACTCCATGGCTTTGTCCCACTCGGCAGAGCTGGCACGCCATCTGCCACGAGTATTACACAAAGCACGAACTCTGTATCTCCGGCAACAATCCTAGAGGTCTCTTGAAAAAAAATGCACTCGTGAACAGAACGGCGCTGTCCGGATTCAAACCCACGACATTTGACTCTAAAGACAAGGCTTAACGACTTAACCACATAGACCCCCATTATCAATATGTACAGAAGGCGCATCGGTCTACCTTTTATTCTTGGTAATACTTTCCCCCATTACTTAAGCATTCTTTTATCATTGCTAACCATTATTTGTACAATTAGCCATTCACAACATCTGGAGGCAATATGTATGTTTGTCTAGATGTATGTGTATAACTGATATGTTGATAACCAGCTCGTGTTTCCTCGTGGCTCACCTGTCCTGCAATTTTCACTAACCGTTCTTGGTTGGTCTCATCTTACATGTCCATCAGACCAGAACTAAATGTCAAAACAGAAACGCCCCTGGTGTGATGAAATAGGAGACCTGTAGGTAATAGGTCTCTGAAAGTGATCAACCCCTAACCGGCGGAACATACTGTACCTTTTATTTTTGTAATTAAATATCCACAAACAATTTTACAATTTTATTTTCTGTTTTAGAGCATTTCTTGTTCATTTCTAATTTAAAATCTTGCTTACTTATCAGACATCCATATTATGTTACTTATCAGACATCCATATTATGTTACTTATCAGACATCCATATTATGTTACTTATCAGACATCCATATTATGTTACTTATCAGACATCCATATTATGTTACTTATCAGACATCCATATTATGTTACTTATCAGACATCCATATTATGTTACTTATCAGACATGCATATTATGTTACTTATCAGACATCCATATTATGTTACTTATCAGACATGCATATTATGTTACTTATCAGACATCCATATTATGTTACTTATCAGACATCCATATTATGTTACTTATCAGACATCCATATTATGTTACTTATCAGACATCCATATTATGTTACTTATCAGACATCCATATTATGTTACTTATCAGACATCCATGATATACAAAATTATATATATATACACATGACATATTATGATATAAAAAAGCAAACTCAATGCCTACAGGAGTATCTGTGGCGTAGAGGTTAGGTACTTGCCTCTCGTTACAAAGGTATTTGGTTCGCTCCCTCGTGGAGCTATCGGGATATTTTTCTAGACATCCCAGATCTTAGTGTAGGTGAGATCGAGTTCCTAGTCTTATCGGAGACGGTTAAAGTTGAGAACGTAAAAGAAATCTTGACAGTTCAAAATCGCAGACAGCAGGCTGGAAAGCTGCTGTCAGGGCAAAATTCATTAGATATATTAAAAATGTAATTCCTACAAAATGTTTTCAACAGCATCTAAATTACTTCGATCACCCTCGCAGGTGCTACAGAGTTTGTTAACCCTTTCACTGCTACATACTTTCCGAAGACAGAGCTAAAAATAGCCACACTTTGTTTATAGGTCATAAACGTTAAAGTACGCGTATAGCAGTGACAGTATAAATGTATAACGTGTTAACACGTCTTTAGCCCACAGAGGATAGATAATCACAGACGTGTTAATGCGTCTTTAGCAGTGAATGGGAAAACGTATATACACATACTTAGCAGCTAAAGGGTTAACTGTCGCTGAGATCTTCCTGTGTAAGAAAGAGATCGGAACACACATGGTTACTCACGGAAGTGCAATGATGATGGTCATATCAATCAATCAATCAATCAATCAATCAATCGCTGGCTACTAAAACAACACTTGCCAGAAATCTTCACGGATCTCTCTGTGTAGGCTACAAAAAGAAAGCAAAGTTTGTACAAGAGACAACATCTCGGATTGTCCGAATGGAGTTAATTCTTATTTTTCATGTTTGTTGGTTTACACGCTTTGATATAACCAATAAAAGGTTCGCCTTAGGTTGAAAGGGTCGTGTCACAGCTTAAAGAGGCTTTAATCTCTTACTTAACAAAGAAAACAAAGAAAACATTTTTTTTTAAAACACAAGAAAAAAATAAAAAAATAATAATAAAATTTAAAAAAACACAAAAAACACAAAAAAACACAAAAAAACAAAAAAACAAACAACACAAAAAAAAAAAACCCCAACAAAACATACAAAACAAACAAAACAAACAAAACAAACAAAACAAACAAAACAAACAAACAAGAGACAACATTTAATACGACTCATACAATTCCAATATTTCGAGTGAACGAAAGAAAGGAAGAAAGGTCATACCTGAAAAGACAAGAAATTGATTGATTGATTGATAGGGCATTATTGCACTCCAGGGAGTAACCATGTGTGCTTCGATCTCTGCCTTACACAGAAAGATCTAAGCTACAGTACACAAACTCCGTTGCACCGGCGAGGGACCCCATATAACTTTTAAGATGGTGAAGATATGTTGTAGGAACTTTATTTGTAAGCTTTTTCTAAAGAATTTTGCCCACGCAGCGGCTTTCCAGCCTGCTCTTCTTGGTTTTAAGCTGCCAATGGTTCTTTTACGTGCGTAAATTGAACACGGGACCTAAGTTTTTTCGTCCACCTCCGATAGGACTAGGAATTCGATCTCACCTACACTGAGATCAGGGATCTCTGGAAAAATATCCAGAGGCTCTCCTCGTGGGAGCGAACCGGTTAACTTTGACACGAGCGGTGCTGGAAAGTACGAACTAACACACGAAGAAATAAATACCAAAATTCTTGTTTTACCTCACAACAACACTTCAACTCAGATCAAAATATTTGAGTGTTGTGTGTGCAGCAGCGACCGTGTTCCCAGCGCTAGCAAATGGAATGGTTCTAGAACAATACCTGATCCTAGCCAGATCTTATCATTGCCTTATGATAGGAATCCTTTAACAGCAGCTGCAATGAAGCAGTGAGCCAGATCTTCGACGTGTAGGTTAGTAAGACCTCTGGAGTGTTTGTTGAAAGTTGAAAGAGTGTACGCTCAGTGTGATTCGCTACAAATGTCATCGTTGTCTACGTTTGTTTGGTTTATAGCTTTTTAATTAAATATTTTTGATTGTGATGTTCTCACGTTTTGTGTTACTGGGGTATGTGTGTGTGGTATGTGTGTGGGAGGGGTAGATCCATGGATGGATGTGTCCATGTGTGTGTGGGAGGGGTAGATCCATGGATGGATGTGTCCATGTGTGTGTGGGAGGGGTAGATCCATGGATGGATGTGTCCATGTGTGTGTGGGAGGGGTAGATCCATGGATGGATGTGTCCATGTGTGTGTGGGAGGGGTAGATCCATGGATGGATGTGTCCATGTGTGTGTGGGAGGGGTAGATCCATGGATGGATGTGTCCATGTGTGTGTGTGGGAGGGGTAGATCCATGGATGGATGTGTCCATGTGTGTGTGGGAGGGGTAGATCCATGGATGGATGTGTCCATGTGTGTGTGGGAGGGGTAGATCCATGGATGGATGTGTCCATGTGTGTGTGGGAGGGGTAGATCCATGGATGGATGTGTCCATGTGTGTGTGTGGGAGGGGTAGATCCATGGATGGATGTGTCCATGTGTGTGGATGTCCTTGTGTGTGGATGTGTGAGTGGATGTGTATATGTGTGTGGGAGGGGTAGATCCATGGATGGATGTGTCCATGTGTGTGTGTGTGTGTGCTTGTGTGTGGATGTGTGAGTGGTAGTGTATGTGTGTGTGGATGTGTGTATGTGTACTTGTGTGTGGATGTGTATGTGTATGTGTGTGTGGATATGTGTGTGTGTCTGCGTGTGTGTCGATGTGCGATTGGATGTGTATGTGTGTGCGGATGTGTGTGGATATGTGTGTGTGTGTGCTTGTGTGAGTGGATGTGTATGTGTGTGTGTGGATGTGTGTATGTATGTGTACTTGTGTGTGGATGTGTGAGTGTATGTGCATGTGTATGTGTGTGTGGATATGTGTGTGTGTCTGCTTGTGTGTCGATGTGCGATTGGATGTGTATGTGTGTGTGTATGTGTGTGTGTGCTTGTGTGTCGATGTGCAGTGGTGTGTATGTGGATGTGTGGTGTATGTATGTATGTATGAGTGTGGGTGGATAGATGGGTGTGTATATATGTATGTGTGCTTGTATGTGGATGTATGTATGTATGAAAGAATGGATGGATGTATGGACAGACAGACTGTCAGACATACAGACATGCAGACAGATAGATAAACACACAGAGAGATAGATAAACAGACAGACATACAGACCGATAGACAGACAGACAGACAGAACAAAATAAAATTTAAAGAATCGGTTTTCAAACCATGAGGAATATTTAGTATTACGATGTTGGACCCGTTTCTTTCTTTGACCAACGGCACACGATGTGTAATGTCTGCAGCATCACGCCTTCAATCTGTACTTGCATATTATTTGTCAATCTTTCTTTTGTTCTTAATTTTATTCACTCTCTTCTGTTTTCTTTCTCTTATTCTTCTTTGTTTTCCTCTTCTTTCTCTTATTCTTCTTTGTTTTCCTCTTCTTTCTCTTATTCTTCTTTGTTTCCCTCTTCTTTCTCTTATTCTTCTTTGTTTCCCTCTTCTTTCTCTTATTCTTCTTTGTTTCCCTCTTCTTTCTCTTATTCTTCTTTGTTTCCCTCTTCTTTCTCTTATTCTTCTTTGTTTCCCTCTTCTTTCTCTTATTCTTCTTTGTTTCCCTCTTCTTTCTCTTATTCTTCTTTGTTTCCCTCTTCTTTCTCTTGTGTTTGATCTTCGTCTTCTTTCTATTAGTTGCCTTTTCTTTTTTTTTCTTCTCTTTTTCTGCTTTCACTTCTTTTATTTTTATTTCTTCTTCCCCTTCATTTTAGTCTTTTTAATTCATCTCCTCTTTCTCAGCTCTGTCTGTTCCTTCTTCTTTCTCTTGTTTCTTTTCTTATTTTTTCTTCTTCTTTCTTCCTTCTTCTTCCTGTTCTTCTGCGTATGTAGTTTAACATTTCATCACCTTTTCTGGTTTCTCACTTGTGAAGAAACACATCATCATCTGTGTACATCAGCTGGAAACGAGGCAACAGATGCTGAATTATTTATTCCGCGTGTTTAATGAGGTCAAATAGATGACTTCCGCCTCCTCAATCCATTTTGTTCTAGGCATTTATAATGTAACGGACAGGAATTTATCAGTGCGCAATACGCAAAAACAAAAATATTAAAAAATGTATAATTGATTATTTATCAAGCTTCTAACAGTACAATGACCTAGAGCAGCGTTTCTCAAACGGGGGTCCGCGGACCGCCGTGGTCCACGAGATGCTGACGGTGGGTTCTCAAGCGCTTGAAGAAATATTATGATGTTTGACGTTTCAAACAGAAAAATAATTTTTGTTAAATATGTGTAAAAACAGTGGTAAACTAGTTCCGCTGCGATATCAAAGACCCGGGTCAGACCGGAGTCTAAATGTCTGACAGGACAAAAGGAAAGATCATTTAAAGTTTCCCGCTGTCTGAGAAATTAGAGCCAGCCTGACTGTCGGTGTGGTGTAATAATAACTTCATCGCTAGAAGAATGAAATTTAAGTAATTAATTGGCTGAAATGATCTTGGGAAAGATGGGATAAATAACGTTGGCGTGCATTGGATTTTGCTACAATACATTTCGGATGAGCTTCATGATGAATCGCTGGCTGAAATTGAAGCGCAAATGTACTGATGATGATAATGATAGCGCGTCTTGTTCAAGGCAAAATGAAACCTCTTCCTGTTTATTAAAATATTAAATTGCTGACATTGTTTACTATTGTAACACACAGATAATTCATTCCTGTCCATTTTCGTATATAAAAACTTTTGTGGTCCGCGTTAGCACAATGTATTTGAAAGGTGGTCCGCGTTAGCACAATGTATTTGAAAGGTGGTCCGCGTTAGCACAATGTATTTGAAAGGTGGTCCACGTTAGCACAATGTATTTGAAAGGTGGTCCACGTTAGCACAATGTATTTGAAAGGTGGTCCGCGGTAGCACAATGTATTTGAAAGGTGGTCCGCGGTAGCACAATGTATTTGAAAGGTGGTCCGCGGTAGCACAATGTATTTGAAAGGTGGTCCGCGTTAGCACAATGTCTTTGAAAGGTGGTCCACGTTAGCACAATGTATTTGAAAGGTGGTCCGCGTTAGCACAATGTATTTGAAAGGTGGTCCGCGTTAGCACAATGTATTTGAAAGGTGGTCCGCGTTAGCACAATGTATTTGAAAGGTGGTCCACGTTAGCACAATGTATTTGAAAGGTGGTCCGCGTTAGCACAATGTCTTTGAAAGGTGGTCCGCGTTAGAACAATGTATTTGAAAGGTGGTCCACGTTAGCACAGTGTATTTGAAAGGTGGTCCGCGTTAGAACAATGTATTTGAAAGGTGGTCCGCGTTAGAACAATGTATTTGAAAGGTGGTCCACGTTAGCACAATGTATTTGAAAGGTGGTCCGCGTTAGAACAATGTATTTGAAAGGTGGTCCACGTTAGCACAATGTATTTGAAAGGTGGTCCACGTTAGCACAATGTCTTTGAAAGGTGGTCCGCGTTAGAACAATGTATTTGAAAGGTGGTCCGCGTTAGCACAATGTCTTTGAAAGGTGGTCCGCGTTAGCACAATGTATTTGAAAGGTGGTCCGCGTTAGCACAATGTATTTGAAAGGTGGTCCACGTTAGCACAATGTATTTGAAAGGTGGTCCGCGGAAATGCAAAGTTTGGGAACCGCTGACCTAGAGTGTAAAAATATTTTAAATGCTAAACATTATCTACACATTTATCAAGGAAGGCTCAGTGTGTGTGAGACACAGGAGGGCAACAAATAAATACTTATAATGAAATTATAAGTATGGATGAATTATTAAACAAAATAGAACGCAATATCAGTTTGAATAAAATTATTGTCAGATGGGATGTGATAAATGTTGTGTTTCTAATGTAGTTTAACTCTTTCGTCCCTCTAAGCATATTTATCGGCGTCTGTAGCTTAAGCGATAGTGAACTCGATCACATTCCAAGCATACATGCACCCGGCAGTTTGGAAGCACATTTGTTCGGCGTGGATTTTTACGAACGGTAAAAATAGACCTCACCAGTGGCGGCTCGTGATCATTTTTGTTGGTGGGGCAAGACAGATATTTCCGGAAAAATCATGGTTTCGGTTAGGATATATTTTAATGTATAAAATAATAAATACACGTTACATCTTAATTTTGGTGGGGCTCGGCCTCACTGGCCCTTAATGACGAGCCGCCACTGGACCTCACTGTTCAGAAAGCAATGACAAACTACTGAATATATATGTGATATCTAGAAAATCGACGATTCGTTTACTGTGCGTGATGGCGAAGCTATGTAAAGGATATACTACAATGTTTATTTGTCGAGCCTTGATATTGTCTTGCAATTATTTTGTGAGATGAAACAAAGACATTTTACTAACTAGTTTAGAGTATTGTCTTTACTCGGGGGGATCATCGAATTGGTTGTTCACTCTTGACGTAAAGCGTGGGGTGGGAGATTTAATTTGCGTTCCATGGACAGATGAGTCCCCCTTGTTGTGTTATATCCTTGTTTATTTAGTGTGGTCTCGCTCGTCAGGTTCCGTGGCGCGAAATGGAAGCAACGAATAGTACCACTGTGACCTACAAGACATGTCATAATAGTCGAATGATGTAGGAGCCTAGTGAAGCTACCCTAGTAAATAAAAAGAATCGCAGAAATGTGATGTTCTGGCCTACTTGTAGACGCATAACTGGCACAACATACAATCGCTCTTAGGCTCAGACCACATATAAATCACACAGAGTAGTTAACAAGTGGTCGATATGGATCGTTCGAAGGAGAAGAAGAAGATTAAGTGTAGTATTGATATTATCTATCTAGTTTAGTACACACGACGAGCTATATGTGTTATTTATCTAGTTTAGTACACACGACGAGCTATATGTGTTATCTATCTAGTTTAGTACACACGACGAGCTATATGTGTTATCTATCTAATTTAGTACACACGACGAGCTATATGTATTATCTATCTGGTTTAGTACACACGACGAGCTATATGTGTTATCTATCTAGTTTAGTACACACGACGAGCTATATGTGTTATCTATCTAGTTTAGTACACACGACGAGCTATATGTATTATCTATCTAGTTTAGTACACACGACGAGCTATATGTGTTATCTATCTAGTTTAGTACACACGACGAGCTATATGTGTTATCTATCTAGTTTAGTACACACGACGAGCTATATGTGTTATTTATCTAGTTGAGTACACACGACGAGCTATATGTGTTATCTATCTAGTTTAGTACACACGACGAGCTATATGTGTTATTTATCTAGTTTAGTACACACGACGAGCTATATGTGTTATCTATCTAGTTTAGTACACATGACGAGCTATATGTGTTATCTATCTAGTTTAGTACACACGACGAGCTATATGTGTTATCTATCTAGTTTAGTACACACGACGAGCTATATGTGTTATCTATCTAGTTTAGTACACACGACGAGCTATATGTGTTATTTATCTAGTTGAGTACACACGACGAGCTATATGTGTTATCTATCTAGTTTAGTACACACGACGAGCTATATGTGTTATTTATCTAGTTTAGTACACACGACGAGCTATATGTGTTATCTATCTAGTTTAGTACACATGACGAGCTATATGTGTTATCTATCTAGTTTAGTACACACGACGAGCTATATGTGTTATTTATCTAGTTTAGTACACACGACGAGCTATGTGTGTTATCTATCTAGTTTAGTACACACGACGAGCTATATGTGTTATCTATCTAATTTAGTACACACTACGAGCTATATGTGTTATCTATCTAGTTTAGTACACACGACGAGCTATATGTGTTATCTATCTAGTTTAGTACACACGACGAGCTATATGTGTTATCTATCTAGTTTAGTACACACGACGAGCTATATGTGTTATCTATCTAGTTTAGTACACATGACGAGCTATATGTGTTATCTATCTAGTTTAGTACACACGACGAGCTATATGTGTTATCTATCTAGTTTAGTACACATGACGAGCTATGTGTGTTATCTATCTAGTTTAGTACACACGACGAGCTATGTGTGTTATCTATCTAGTTTAGTACACATGACGAGCTATATGTGTTATCTATCTAGTTTAGTACACACGACGAGCTATGTGTGTTATCTATCTAGTTTAGTACACACGACGAGCTATATGTGTTATCTATCTAGTTTAGTACACACGACGAGCTATATGTGTTATCTATCTAGTTTAGTACACACGACGAGCTATATGTGTTATCTATCTAGTTTAGTACACACGACGAGCTATATGTGTTATCTATCTAGTTTAGTACACACGACGAGCTATATGTGTCTGGATATGAAACAAATAACGAAGTAAAAAAGTGTGAAGTAATAGTATTTACATTTCTGTTTCTATCCTCTCAATAGAACGGGCTCTACGTGAAAAATCCCTATAGTATCTAACAGCGTGATGAAGCAGCTTTCTATGTCACTGTAGTGGTTCATTGCATGAATTCAGTTACTTTAGCTTGTTCGAGATAATGTAATATGTTTTACTACACTTCGTGCGTGGTACATGTGGAGTTCAAAATGACTTTAAACGTGCGTCATATATGTCCGTTATACTTCTTCTTCTTCGAACGCTCCATGAGACCACTTTTAACCTCTCTTTGGGATTTGTATGTAATCCGAGCTTAAGAGCGATTGTACGTTGTGCTCGTTATGCGCCTACAAATAGGTCAGCACGTCCCATTTATGCGATGCTTTTTATTTACTAGGTAGCTTCCTAGGACCCTATCTCAGTCGCCTCTTACGACATGCCTTGTAGGTCACAGTGTTACTATTCTTTGCTCCCTTGCAAACCCCAGCAACAGATTGGCAACATCCGTTATACAAGTTTCATACAACTTTCTCAGATCAAAGTGGTGATATAGATCTGTTATGTTTTTTTAAAATATCGTTTACACTCTATGAATTTAGGCGTAGTTATGGATATTAAAATGGCGCCTCATATTATTTTTTGCTTGAAGGCTTGCTTTTATTATTCACATCGTCTCTCGCTATTCAAACCAGCCGTTCTCCGACTTCAAATGTACTAGTATGTTTATTTTAGCTGACAAATTAATGAGAATTACCTAACACAGGCGGGAAAATTACCAAAATAACTGCATCTAATTACGAAAATGATTGCCGGAAACACGTGCTATGTTATGCCATAATAACATTCTTAGCTTCCGTCTTGTAGTGCATCCTAAATTAGCTCAACCACCTGCGGGATGTTACGTCTTAAACTTTAACCTGGTCGACGATCAGCGTGTCGTCTTCCGCACTTTTAAGAAGAAAATAAAACAAGAAATAATTTTTAAACTGAGATTGTGTCCCTTATACAATTTTTCGTACCCGAGTTGTAGTTCCTTGCTTCAGAACTTGTTAGACAAGGGATTTTCCTACTTGCAAGGGGGTCTTCTACTTCTCATTTTTCAAACGCTCCATATCGACCACTTGTTAACTATACTCTGTGGGATTTGTATGTGGTAAGAGCCTAAGAGCAATTGTTCGTTGTGTTAGTTATGCGTCTACAAGTAGGCCATCACATCCGATTTCTGCGACGTTTTTAATTACTAGGTAGCTTCCTAGGTCCTACATCAGTCGTCTTTATGGCACGCCTTGTCATTCATAATGGTACTATTCTTTGCTCCCCTTGTGAGCCCCGGCACCACACGGGAGACTTGCAAGGTATGACAAACGTAGTTACAGAAACCAAAAACAAATTGCTAACAACTACTAACTCGAGTCTCGGACGGACTAGGACTCCATACTGGAAACAGATAACGCGCAGCATCCAAAACCGCAAGGAAGCTGATGCACTGACGACAATTTTTTTCGGTCGCAGACAACAAAAATAGAGACTGCCAAGTCGATTTCGCAGAAGAAGTCCATTCTTATTTGTGGAATGTAAGGACACTGCGAGAGACCGGGAGAAAACGAAAAAGGGATGTCCTAAACAGACCTGGAGACGAAGTCTCCTTGAGAAACTGAAGGTCGATCGACTATTCTAGCATATATTTCACATACATAAAGTAATACTAAATTTCTTGTTTTTCGGAATCTCTGTGGCGTAGAGGCTAGGCGCTCGTCTCTCGTGCCAAAGGTACCAGGTTATGTCCCTCGTGAAGCCATCTTGATATTTTTCAAGAGATCCTTGATCTCAGTGTAGATGAGATCGAGTTACTAGTCCTATCAGAGACAGAAATTAAAACGTAGGTTCCGTGTTCTATTTGAGCACGTAAAAGAATCCTTGACAGTTCAAAATCGAGAGAAGAACAGGCTTGAAAGCCGCTACCCGGGCAAAAATTATTAGAAAAGTATAAAAATAAAATTCCTACAAAAATATCTTCATCATCTTCAAAATTACATCAGGGACCCTCGCCGGTGCTACGGAGTTCGTGCACTGCAGCTGAGATCTTCCTGTGTAAGAAAGAGATTTGGGATCACACACGCTAACTCACTGAAGTGCAATGACGAGGTGCTATTTTTTACCGATCCAGAAGCACTTGAGCTGAAAGCTCTTCGGTTCGGTGTCATGGAGATCGTAACCCTTCGGTTCGGTGCCACAAACACCGTAAATCTGGGAACCTGTAACTTTTCTGCCAGTCCGCGGAGTTGAACCCGCACTTACAGAGGACTTGTCACCCGTAGTCCAACGCGCTACGAACACGCTGGGCACACAGGCGGGGTGCTATCAATCAATCAAAATAGTCCACCACATAGCATTCCCATCCACACACAAAAAAAGTAATAAATAAAATCGTGATGACTTCTATAAAATGGTCAATTTACTTCAACTTTCAACAAAAATAAAAGGAAAAAAAAAAGTAAAAAGAGAGAATGTTGAATGTATAGAATTTGTTATCGAAGTAACAGAACTAACAATAACAGAACTAAATTACTGAGCCAAGGGAGTCAAGCGTCTGAATTGATTGGTGAACATAAACAAATAGGTCTATGTTTTTAACTTTCCTGCACGCGTTCTCGACATTAGCAGCTATGAACATTGGGTCCACCATTAAAAAACAATATCTGTAAGCGATTTGCCAGATGGTACCACAAATATTAGTTCTGTTTTCTACTGGTGAATCCTTCTGTTACTTGTCTGTTCCTAGTTCCTGGGGTCGAGCAGTGAAGTTGAGCATGTAACAATCCGATCTTTGACTCCAAACTTACTCAAGCGTTGTATTTATCATTGGAATTGCTGTGAGGTCTAGCGGGAAGACAAAGAAAACAAATATAAAATGAATAAAATGTAAGAGACTACTGGTGAAGGGAAAGAGGGTGAAAATAGAGACGGTTGAAAAAAACGAAATGATTCTGAACCTGTAAGGTAGAAAAACGTGAGAGAGACTACCAAAACCGATATCTTACTTGAAACATGTATATTGTCAGCTTAACTACAGCTTATGTCTTGATTTATTTTATTTGTTGCTCTGTTGGCGCCACAGTTCAAACAAAGTCTCTACGTCTGAACATCAAGATGGAGGAAAGTTACGATCATCTAAGAAAAGAGCGACGTTGGATAAGGATAGTTGAATCCAGTGGCGGCTCGTGCTCATTTTTGTTGTTGGGGCCAGGCACACATTTTTGGAAAAATCATGGTTTTAGGTTAGGATATATTTTAATTTATAAAATAATAAATAGACGTTACACATTATTTTTGGTGGGCCCGACCCGCTGGCCCCTAATGACGAGCCGCCACTGGGTGTATATATAGTAGTACATAAACAAAATCAAGAAAAAAGTGAACGAAAAATGAATAATTAAACAATAAAAACGAGAGCAATCTTTGACCACCTCAGATCTGTAGATTTTCGTACATCGTCACATCAAAAAGCAGATTACATCAAAATACGTCATGAAACTAAACGAAAGAATACTAAGATAAGTTTAGCATTTTAAATATCTTGTCCTCTGGGGAAACTCTTAAACGGATTTCTTTTTGCAGATGATCAGGCATTCATATCAACAACAGAAGAACAGCTATAACAACACATTAACAGACTCCAGTTAGCATGTAATGAATACAGTATGAGAATAAACATCTACACAATCGAAGTAATGACATTCGCCCAGAAGAAAGCGCTTCCAATATCTCCATGGACGATTGGCCCATTAAAACAAGTAAAAGACTTTACATACGTGGGGTGGGCCCCCCTATCCAGCGTGTTCGTAGCGCGTTGAACGACGGTTGATAAGCCCTCTGTGAGTGCGGGTTCAATTCCGCGGGCTGGCAAAAAAACCACAGGTTCTCCATATTTACGGTGTCTGTGGCACCGAACCGAAGGTTACGATGTCCATGGCACCGAGCCGAAGAACTGAAAGTTCAAGTGCTTTTGGATCGGAAAAAAAATACATGGGATGCATTTTTTCAGCAAACGGAAGAATAGCTTATGACATTCAACACAAGATGCAACAAACCAAATCAAATGGTAAGATAAATGGCGCCACTTTTAAAATGCAAACATGTCACCATGAACACAAAAAGAGCAATGTTCAACACAATATTTCTCCCCACATTATGCTATCAGTGCCAAATCTGGACGCTGACATCAAATGATAGAAGAAAACTAGTCACGACAGAGATGAAGTGTCTACACAGAACAGAATGCTGGGTGTAACAAGAAGAGACCGGTTGAGAAATGAAGACATCAGAAAAAAGTGGGTACAACATCAGTACTAAACTTCAAGAAAAAAACCAATTAAATGGTTCGGCAACATAAGCAGATTACCAACAGACAGTGCACCTCAAAGAGCAATGCTGCTCCGATACAATGGATACAAAGCAAAAGGCAGGTCACGCAAAAGATGAACCTCAGAGATAACAGAGGCGACGAAAGTCACTATCTACGAAGCGCACACAAGGGCTCGTTTTAGAAATCTCTTCTTAATCTGACGCTGTTAGGTAAAACAGGGTCTGAGAAAAGAAAGAAAGAAAGTCCTCTGAAGTCGAAGTAAGGCTCACTTGAATGGCATAGGATACTAGTCATACGAAAAATAAGCCTTCACGCAAAATATTCAGTCAGTGGGGGACATATTTTGCGCCATAACTACACCTCAGTAAATAGTTGGCAAACTAGAGGGAAACAAAAATAAAATCAAAATCTTGAAGTTACAATTACATGAAATAATAGATGTAGATGAGACGAGAATTAAAGAAAATAATCTACCAGACAGAAACAGTATTAAAGAAGATGAAATATGCAACAAGTCGTTGTTTACAGAAGCTATAAAGCGCAGCAGTCATAAAGAAAGACATTTAGTGCTACATAGAACAAGCTGTGATATACAAACACCGAGTCTGGCGAAACGAATAAACAGACAGATCCTTCTCTGGAGACCACCGAGATGTGTAAAGTTGAGTCAGAAAGTCTATAGTTATTGGTTATTTGTTACTGAACTGGCGTCACAGCAGTCTGTACAGACCCATAGGTGCTCAGTCTCCCCTCCCACAAGAGATTTCGAAGGGTATGCATACTGATAGTTCCTGTGGCTCGCTGGTTAAACACTGTCGGAACGTCAATATTGAAGTTGTATAGATAGGTATCACCATAATAGTTCTTTAGTTCTACTAGAGTTGGCGATCAATACGCTCCCCAACTGTGAGTGTTTTGATCGAGTTTCCCATGCTGACTATTACCCCAGCTATTGTCTTATGTTGTCATAGCTAACCCACTTCTTTCATCATCTGCTCCATGACAGTAAGTCATTCAGCTGAAACAAGCATAGACATCCCTGCCGCTGTGATGAAGCTTGCTGGAGAGCTGATGAAATATGTGCTGGGATAGAATCGATTCTTTTACCTTCTGCATGTCTCTCGGTTGTGAGAGAGTCAATGGGAGAGTGTAAACTTGTGTCCCCTGGGGATTGAAATAATAGCAACAAGGAACAACGCATCATCACCATCATTATTATGCAAAGTACACTTTGTCACTATCACTAACACTCATCACCATCATCACCACTACAGGATCATAAATATCATCGTCATCATCATGATAAACATCACCACCATCACTACCATCATCACAACCATTATCGCCATCATCATCAACTTCATCAGCATCACCATCACAATTACTATTATCATCACCTCCATCATGGAACTTGGTTGCATGAAAATAAAAATCGTGGCATATCTTTACAGGACGTAGCTCTCAACCATAGTAAACGAGTCGTTGACTTTCTAGGCACCACTTCCACGCTCAGTAGTTTGCCATTGTTTTCAGAAATAAATATTTATTGAATCAAACAAAAATAGTCTTGATCCTTATATGCATCGAATACTGACATACGGAATACAATCTTTGACAATAAACAAATAGATAAGAGATAATATGGTCGCTGAGATATAGTTTGACAGTAAATTGTTAAGAAGCCCTTGAAATGAAAATTCAATTATGTAGATGTGATTAAAAAGGTCAACCTTCTGACAAATTTTCGAAGGAAGCAGTCATAGTTTTTTTTTTGGTCATGTAATGATAAGTTAAAAGTTAATTGCATATCCTTTACATGACTTTGCGAATGAGAGATGAGAGGACCCAGCTTTTAAACGCTGTTTGTGATTTTTGTAGGCATTATTACGTTCAGTAGTTTGCCATTGCTTTCTGAACGGGTGGGGCTATCGTTCTTTTGTAAATATCCACGCGAAACAATTTGCAACCAAATTTTCCGCAGCGTGATTCGAACTCAGAACGTCGCGGTTAATAGACCGAGTCACTATCCCCTAAGTCACAGTAATGATAAGACATGGATTAAAACACAGTTTGACAACATGACAAATTTCTTGGGAAGAGATGTAGAGAATGACAGAGTGAAAGAAAATAAAACATACTGAAAAGTGTGATATCGTGGCGTGGAAGATTGTCAATAATTAAGTTGTTCGTCAACACTGAAAAAAAAAGAGTTCTGAAATTCATGACAGCTAACGTCAGCAGGCACGACACTTGATAGTGATGTTGATAATAAACAAAGTAAAACATTGTTATAAACGAATACAAAAATTATTTTAACAACCGTTCAATTTGTAACTCAATATTATATATCTAACATTGGTTTCATAAAACAAACACAAGAAAGATTATTTTTCTCCGTCAAAAGTAGAACAAAGAAAACGAATGTAAAACGACACCTTCTTTATCATGTACAACTTTGCAACCAGCTTGCAACAACATGACCTTGATACAGCCCTCCCTAATGTAAGTGATTAAATATGTCGTAAATAGTTCTTTCTTGCTTTGAGATAGCTGACCATTACTGAAATTACATTCTGGAATAAACAATGCAAATGTCATGCCTGCTAGGATTATGTATTGTTTGACTTGTTACCAACCGACGCCAGAACAAGTTTATTCTGTGAAATGTCCCCCATTGTTTGCTGTGCACGACGTTAGCGTTTGTTCTAAAATTAATGCGCATGAGTTGGCAAGCAACGATGAGTGATTTGTCATTACTTGCAATGAAATCGTTTTTTATGAGTAATTAGTGCACTTTATTGTAAGAAATTAACATTTATTTGTGAAATCGAATGCACTAGAAACAAGGTATCTGTTACATAAGACTGTTACATGTTCCGCCCCTGTTCATTGTTTCGTTTCTAGCTTATTATGCATTGTATTTATTGTCCTATTTCCTTAGTAGAACAAGTTTATGTGTTCCAATTAAACTTACCGATTTACTTTCCAGGTTTTTCTTTCTCTTCAGTTATGCTGTTCTGTGTTGTTTTCCACATTTTGTATCAGAGGTATTCTTGGATATATATTTATATATATATACTATATGGCTCAGAAAGATGGACAGCCTACTTAAGACACGAGAGGAGACTTAACATCTTTCACCTTCGATGTCTCCGCAAGATTATTAACATCAGGTTGTACGACAAGATAACCAACTCTGAAGTACTACTACGTGCAAACTTGCCTTCCATCATGGGCATGCTCAGCAGTAGACGACTAAGATGGTTGGGGCATATGAGAAGAATGGAAACTTGACGCATACCAAAACAAATGTTGTTCTGTGAACTTTCGGAGGAAAGAGGCACCAGGGCAGATCACTGCTCAGATATAAAGATGTATGCAAAGCCTCAATGAAAAACTTTTCTATAGGTCCCAGCACATGGGAAAACTAGCTGATGACAGAGTTGTGTGGAAAGCCGAATTGCGAAAGGGCGCAGAGTCTTTTGAGAAGAGACTTATGTATGAGCTGAATGGCAAGAGAGAAAAGCGAAAACTCAGAAGTTGTCACAGTAAAACACTTGCCAATTGACCGTCTGTAAAGATGAAAAAAGGCTATATATATATATATATATATATATATATATATATATATATATATATATATATATATATATATATATATATATATATATACTTATATATAAATATATATATATTATATATATAAAATATATATTATATATATTATATATAATATATATAATATATATAAATATATATATATATTATAGATATATATTGCATATATAAAAATAACAGAGCAGTTCACCTATTTGGGTAGCAATTTTGATTGCACAGGAAATGTTAAAAAATAAATTATGATACGAATTGGCAAAGCAACATCAGCTTTTAAAAGTCTAAATAAAATATGGAACTGCAAGTTATATAGTATTAAAACTAAATTACGAATTTTCAATTCAAATGTATCAATCCTAACATATGCCAGCGAGAGTTGGAAAATGACTAAAGATATAGAAAGCAAGTTGAATGCATTTGAAAATAGATGTCTGCGAAAAATAATGAATATAAAATGGAACGAATTCAGGAGAAGTGATGAAATCAGAGACATATCTGGTCAACCACTAGTGACAACTGTTATAAGAAAGAGAAGATGGAGATATGTTGGGCACACCTTGAGGAGAAATGATCAACGAATATCAAAGCAGGCATTGAAGTGGGATGCAAAGGGTTCAAGAAAGAGAGGGCGACCTAAGGAGACCCTGAAGCGAACTTTGCTGAGAGAGGCAGGAAATATCGGTCTCAGTTCCATGGAGGAGATTGAGCGAGTTGCCCAGGATAGAGTGGTATGGAGAAATTACTTGCAGGCCCTATGTAACGTATAACGGTACGAGAGGAATTATTATTATTATTATTATTATATATATATATATCACTACTACAACTACTACTACTACTATTACTACTCACACTATTACTACTCATAATATTACTTCTACTACATCTACTACTACTACTACTACTACTGTACTACTGGCACTACTCCTACTACTGCTGCTATTACAACAATACTCTTACAAAGTAATGCTACTGCTACTGCTGCTGCTGACACTACTACTACCACTAATATAACCACTACTACCACCACTATTGCTACCACTATTACAACGACTATTACTACTACTACTACTACTACTGTTGCAACTACCACACCGCTACTTCTACTGGCACTACTACTATCACTATTAACAGCACTACTACTACTACTACTACCACTACTATTGCCACAACTACTACTACAGCTACAACTACTACAACCCCTACAACAACAACTACTACTACTACAGCTACAACTACTACTACCTTTACAACAACAACAACAACAACAACTACTACTACAGCTGCTACCACCCCTACAACTACAACAACTACTACTACAGCTACAACTACTACCACCCCTACTAATAATAGCCGTCCATCGCAAGCGATGATGACAACAATCTCAGACGTGTACTGTTGCACCTCTCTGGTGTGTGCGGAGGTGACTGTAGAGTCAATCCTAGAACAGAATCCCCGACCACAGGTGGGGCATACATGATCAAGGTTAGACATGTGCGTGTTGTGTGCTGTGTCTTTTCGCGCTGCTCGTTTTCTCTGTGACTCAACAATACGATGATTCTCAGCTATTCGGGTTCCTCTTTTGTTGGTACAGCGCCACATTTTGTCTATATCGAAGCATTTCAGAGACACTTTAAGAGTGTCTTTAAAGCGTTTTTCTGTCCACCTGCTAAACGTCTGCCCCCTTCAAGCTCGCCATACATCAACTGTAAACAACTACTACTACAGCTACTACTACTACCAAACCTTCGTACTCCCAGAGCAACACAGAGGCAACTGTGGCTTTCCATTTAATTATCTTCTTCGTCGTTTTCTTTAGCGGTTACACAAGAAGCTTAGACCTCTAGAAACTCCTTTATTATTGTTCTTCACCATATATATTTCCTCTTATTCTCAATCCTTTCTTACCATATTCTTGGAATCAAGTTTTCGGTTAGTTATGTTGAACGGTACATTGGGAAGCAAAATCGACTGAAGTTTTGTTGAACAAATCGCTGCTTTCGTGTCGCTGGTCAAAGAAAAATACGGACCAAGCACAGTATTCCCTAATATTTCCATATGGTATGAAAACGGATTCTTTACTATAGTTTTATTTTATCACATAATGTCTTGTTAAATGTATCAATGTTATTCCATGATTCTGTTCAAATATTATTGTGAACTAATTATTCATCTGTCACTTGCAAGATTTAAACAATGATTGTTTTATAAGACCATCATCATTGCACTTTGATGAATAGATATGTGTGTTCCAATCTTTTTCTTGTACATAAAGATCTCAGCGACAGTGCACGACCTCCGCAGCACTGGTGAGGGTTCGCAATGTAATTTTGAAGATTGTGAACATTTTTATAGAAATTTTATTTTAATCTTTTCTAATAAATTGTTCTGGGTATCGGCTTTGCAGCCTACTGACGTTGAATTTAAAATAGCAAGAGCTCTTTTACGTGCAACTTGAACACGGGGCCTACTTTTTATCGTCCGTCTTCGAAAGGACTAGGAACTCTATTTAACCTATATTGAAAGTAAGTGATCTTTGAAAAAATATCATTATCGCTTCAGGCGAAAAACGAACCGAATACTTTTGCAGCGAGAGGCAGACACCTTTACCCTCTACGCCACAGAAACAAAGATCTAACTGCAAATAATACATCATCATTACCTTGCAACCATTATTCTTGTAAGCTTATTAAACTGAGAAAAGTTCGTTTACATAAGAGATTTAAGATCTCTGTGATCTGATGAACTAACACAGTACAAGGTAGGTTGGATATGATTAAAGGATTTTAAATACAATACTGGTCTTGTTAAGACTTGATAGAGATAAATATGTGTTGTTATGTGTGTTGTTATGTGTGTTGTTATGTGTTGTTGCGTGTGTTGTTATGTGTGTTGTTATGTGTTGTTGCGTGTGTTGTTATGTGTGTTGTTATGTGTGTTGTTGCGTGTGTTGCTATGTGTGTTGTAGTGTGTGTTGCTATGTGTGTTGTTATGTGTGTTGTAGCGTGTGTTGCTATGTGTGTTGTTATGTGTGTTGTTATGTGTGTTGTTATGTGTGTTGCTATGTGTGTTGTTATGTGTGTTATTGTGTGTGTTGTAGCGTGTGTTGTTATGTGTGTTGTTATGTGTGTTGTTATGTGTGTTGTTATGTGTGTTGTTATGTGTGTTGTTGCGTGTGTTGTTGCGTGTGTTGTTATGTGTGTTGTTATGTGTGTTGTTATGTGTGTTGTTATGTGTGTTGTTATGTGTGCGTTACGTGTGTTGTTATGTGTGTTGCTATGGGTAGGATTGTGAGATGTGTAAACAGAACGTTCCAGAATAATATATATTGAGAGGGACTGAGGGACAGACAGACCGTCAAATAATGAAATAATTTATTGACAGAAGTACTTATGGGTGGATGAGCCCGCCTGCCCAGCGTGTTCGTAGCGTGTACGGCTGACAAGCTCCCTGTGAGTGCGAGTTCAATTATACAGGTTGGCAGATAAGCCACAGGTTCTCCAGATTTACGGTGTTCATGGCACCGAACCGAACTGTTACGATGTCCCTGGCACCGAGCCAAAGAGGCTCAAGTGCTTCTGGATCAGTAAAAAATAAAATGGGTGGATGAAGCCTTAACCCTTTGACGAGAGCCAGTATATATGCTCAGAAAGACGAAAGGGTTAAATAAGTAGATATGTAGTAGATACGTTGAAAGATTATACAGACAGACAGATAGATAGACACACAGACAGACAGACAGACAGACAGACAGACAGATAAACAGACAGATAGATATATAGACAGACAGACAGATAAACAGACAAACAGACAGACAGACAACCAGGCAGACAGCCAGGCAGACATGTAGGTAGGTAGGTAGATAGGTAGGTAGGTAGACATGTAGGTGGGTAGGTAGGTAGACCGGTAGATACTTAATCAGGTAGGTAGATATGTATATAAGATTTCTAACTTCTTACCTTACTGTATGTAGTGTGATGGATTCTTCAGTCTGGACCAGGTATGTTGTTAAAAAAAATATTGTCGATTCAAAGACAATGCTGACATTGGAGCGGCAAAAAAAACAATAACAGCTGTGCTTATGTTAATTAGCTCAATTATCAGTGATCATCCTTTGACAGGTGTCAACAAATTTACTGGGAAAAAAAGAAAACAGATAAGTTGGTTACCGACAGTAACCAAAGTAACGTTAGTTTAAATGGGACTATACACCACCACCCCCACCACCCCCATCCTTCACCACTCCTCCGACTTCAACGGTTCTCATGCATTCGTTCTCATGCACATATTTTCATGCAACGGTTCTCATGCCAACGCAGGCTCAGTTTAGTAATCAGAGAATAAACTCGGTCGGTCTAATATTGACCACGTAAGTCATTATGTGCCGTTTGTTAAAAGTATTTCTCAATTATACAACAATGTATGAAAATGGAATCTTTACTTTATTTAACATTGTACATTTGTCTCGTACCGTTATACGCTACGTAGAACATGCAATCAATGCATCCATACCTCTCTATCTTGGGCAATTCGTTTAATCTCTTCTATGGAATTGAGTCCGATATTTTTGTGTCTTCCTTAATAAAGTTCGTTTCAATGTTTCCCGATAGCGTTTGTCCTTTGTTGAACCATTTGCCTCTCATTTCTGTGCATGCTTTGTGATTCTTTGATCATTTGTTTTCGGAGTGTGCCCAACATATCTCCATTGTCTCTGTCTTAGAACAGTTATTACTAGTTCTTGAGCAGATATTTCTCGGATTTCATATTTTCTCCTGAACAATCTTAAGCATTTCCGGAAAAATAAATGCACATCTGAGCTGAACTAAGCAGTCTGGATTCGAACCCCCACCTTCGGAAAGCAAAGCAAATCTCATAACCACAAACATCCACTAACATACCAACCCAAAAATAGACTCTGGATGGGATAGACAACTGGAACATAATAAAAACAAAATGAGGGTATGTGATATCTAATGAAAGTTCTGAAAAACTACTAATGGGGCAAATTTATGCACACGGCAAGCTACTGAATGATGATGATGTGATGACATATGTATGCTAGTTCAAAATACTAGTTGGTGTGTGGGAGGGAGGAAATTCATTCGTTTTATACCGCTGAATAAAGAATAGAACGACTGGTGCCAGACAAACATGGTTGATGCTTTAAAATAAAACCCCAAAAAACTTGCGCTACTGACTGTAAAGTAAAAGTAAAGGAACCCTTTCATACCTCGTGGTATATAGTGTCAGGCCTGTATTTTTTATTGACCGTCGGCATACGATGGGTGATGTGGTCAGCATCACGCCGGCCGCCTTTACTTTCCCAGAGCATGTCTGGTACCCAGTTGAGGCTGGGTCCACCTGAGAGCCGTCGCGGTCGGGAAAAATTCCACGCACATTGCGGGAGCTGAACCCAGACCACCAGCCTTGCGAAGCGAGTTCACTAACAACTACGCTACAGCGGCTCTCTGCTACTGCCTGTAATGCCACTCTTCATGGTGGTGTAGGACAGGACATGTTTTTTTTTACTGGCCGCATGACTAGTGCAGTCGCCGCAAAACTGTACCTGTTAGGATTTTTTCTTTATGCCCCCGACCGTGTATTGAACCGGGGTCTCCCGAATGGGAGTCCGCTCTATAATACATTATGCCAGACGTTCTTTAATACATTATGCCAGACCCTGATGCCTAAGACAGACGTCTGTAATGTTTACTTATGCTCGCAGTGCAGGGAAGGTATGCTCGTCGTGTTAGAAAAACAGTCAAGGTAATTATATCAGAAGCAATAGAAACTACCTTGCCATCTGCAGGATACCTAGACTGTGAATGACACATCTTACTTCGTGTTTTACCGACTCACAATCTCTCACCATCTTGTTTACTAATCACTTGAAGACAAATATAACGCCCTAATGCCATCTATTTCTCAAGTGCATATCGTTGACTGGCACAGACGATTAAATCTGTGGATAACTTCCTTTCTTCTCTAGCACTAGTTTTGTATTCTGAGTTTTTTTTATTACTCTATCTCTCTCTCTCTCTCTCTCTCTCTTGCGATCACCCTTAGACTGATGTACCAGATTTCCCCATAAATCTCATTCATGTGGAAACCTGATTCATGCAGCCTTAGCATGGGTGGGTTTCGTCACATCTTCAGCGCCATTTGGAACTCTGGTGCTATCCTTCGGTGATGTGTCCGGTTTCAGCCAGCGTTTACTGGGTTCACTCTCCGTGAGTCTCTGGCTGTCCTCAGCCGACCTGCAAGGCAGCAGGTTAGACTTCAGGATCTGAAATTTACAAAATATCTGCTGCCTTTGTTGCTTTTATTACCTTTCTTTCATCTCTAGCAATAGTTTTGTATTCTGTTTTTAGAGAGCTAACTAGTTGTGTTCTTAACTCATTCACCCTTTTGTGCCGATATACTTGCTCACTGTAGGTTTTAATGTGACGCAAATCTGGTACACTGGCTAATTTAATATACATAACAATATAAATGCATACTGATGTAAAAAAAACATTATAGAGTGAAAGGGTTAAACGTCATGTGTTGCCGGGACCCACAAGGGAGCAAAGAATAGCAACACTGCGACCTACAAGGCATGTCGTAAGAGGCAACTGAGGTATAGGCATAGGAAGCTACCTAGTAAATAAAAACGTCGCAGAAATCGGATGTGCTGGCCTACTTGAAGGCGCATATCCGGCACAACGTACAATCGCTCTTAGACTCAGATCGCATACAGATCACAAAGAGTGGTTTAACAAGTGCTCGATATGGAGCGTTCAAAGAAAAAGAAGAAGAAGCGTTCTTAATTAAAAGCTATCATCTGTAGGGCTAGGCAAATAAGGGTATGTGGTTCGAATCTTGTTTCTGAGAATTTGTTTTTCCTGAAATCCCCTAATACTTCTTCACTGTCTATTTATTGATGATGTTCTTTGGCTCCGATTCTTCTTCTTGTGGTTCTTAAAACGTCTTATTAACTTCTTTCTTCCCCAGCAGTAGTTTTGTATTATGTTTTTTATCTTGCTCCACCATCTGAAATATAGAACATATTTGATGTCTTTGTTATTTTACCTTTGTTTCACGATCTGAAATATAGAACATATTTGATGTCTTTGTTATTTTACCTTTGCTTCACGATCTGAAATATAGAACATATTTGATGTCTTTGTTATTTTACCTTGCTCCACCATCTGAAATATAGAACATATTTGATGTCTTTGTTATTTTACCTTGCTTCACGATCTGAAATATAGAACATATTTGATGTCTTTGTTATTTTACCTTGCTCCACCATCTGAAATATAGAACATAATTGATGTCTTTGTTATTTTAATAACTTTCCGTTCCTCTGTGTCACTGTTTTATCTGTTGTCACAAATTCTTCTAAGTTTAACATTCTCATAAAATGAATATAGGAAATAATGTAATACTGTTGGAATTTGTTTGATTTTATTATTGTTTTAAAAAAAAATAATTTGTTTGTTTTATTTGAGGGGGTTTCGGGAAATTAATCTGTGTATTTTAAATTTGTGTAATCGTTAGAATAAAAAAAAAAATGATGATAACATTCACTCTTTATTGATTGATTGATTGATTGATTGATTGATTGAACCATCATTATTACACTTCGGTGAGTAACCATATGTACTCTGATCTTTTTCTTAAATAGGAATATCTTAAAACAATGCACGAGCACCGTAGCATCGGCGAGTAATTTTGATGATGATGAAAATGTTCATAGGAATTTTATTGTAATAGACAAATAAATTTTGCCTGGACAGTGACATAGTAGCATATTTTCATTTCATAATCAAAGAACGATGACACCACCCGTTCAGAAAACAATGGCAAACTACTGAACTTAATAATGCCTAGAAAAATCACAAACAGCGTTAAAAAGCTGGGGTTGATTCGCAAAGTCCTGTAAAGGATATGCAATTAACTAATCAACGGCCTAGGGTTCAATTTACATTCTTAACTTGAACACAAGACCTGCGTAATATCGTCCGTCTCCGATAAAACAAGGGAAATCTATTTCATCTACATTAAGATCTTTTTAAAATCAGTGTTGGGCGCTTACCCTTTAGTACCGCAGAGGATAGTACCCAGTTATGTTTTAAACGGGTAAAACCCCGAGCGTCGACATTCTTTCGAACAAGATCTGCTCGGAATTTGTAAATTTTGTTTAGTTGTATATTGACTCTAAGATGAGCACAAGGAGTTTTTTCAAGAACCCCAGAGGAAGCAACGAAAGTAACGAATATGATCAACAAATAAGCAGGTACAGGTATTAAGAGCTCCCGAAAAAAACCAAATAGACAAACACGGGACTCGAACCTTGACTCTATGAAGGTTACCACATTTTGGCCACAATCAAGTGCACACTACACTTTAATCTTAGCTAAAAAAAAAAGGCTGTGAAGTGATGATCAGCAGGAATCACTTAAAATATTCATATCACTCCATGAAAAAACTACTTCTTCAGCGATCTCTGGTCATGAGCTTAGTTAACTGTAGACCACAAACTAGGCTGTTAGCTTCAGGTCTGTCCGGTTTCCCCAAAGCTTAGTATACAGGTCGACTGGGTGTGGCCACATCTTGCTTCTCAGATAACCAAGGAGAGGACAGTCTTGCAGGACATGCTCCGGTGTCTGTTCCGCCTGCTGACACTGTCAGAAACACGATGAAACGATACGAATACCTGTGGAGCAAGAGACGATCATCTCTTACCTCTACCCCACAGAAACTCCGTGAGAATGAGGGAGATGTACTCGTAGATATTAACAGAGAGGTTTAAAGAAAGAAGTAGATGTGAAAAATAGAAATGTTCAGAGGTCATAAAGTGCAATGTTAATATGCATAACATGCGCATTAACTCAAATTTTCTTTTATTTATACCGTGTACATTAGCCAGAGTGATCTGTGCCTGAATTGACTGCAGAATAAATATAGAGGTGTCGTGTCGACTCGACACGATCAGCCATTACAGGGGAGATAATATAATTCTTCCTAAGAAAGTCACAAGGAGTGCTGCCCATTTTTCAGGTTCACCAAGTTTACGGCAATTAATTGCGGGCCACAAACAATTAATTTTTAGCGGAATTGATGTTCGAAATTGACGAAGCAGTAAAAACGTTGGCGGGAATTAGTGGGATAGCTCTAAGCACATTCAGAGGACCCATGTTATTAAAAGGATGTGGAAATACATTTACCCCTTTCAAAACAAGGTTACAAACAGCAGTTACATGTGCCCCTCCTTAACAAGGTTACAGACAGCGGTTACATGTGCCCCTCCTTAACAAGGTTACAAACAGCGGTTACATGTGCCCCTCCTTAACAAGGTTACAGACAGCGGTTACATGTGCCCCTCCTTAACAAGGTTACAGACAGCGGTTACATGTGCCCCTCCTTAACAAAGCTACAACGAGCACTTACATGTGCCTCTCCTTTACAAGGTTACAAACAATACTTACATATGCCCCTCCATAACAAAGCTACAAATAGTACTTACATGTGCCTCACCATAACAAAGCTACATAGGAAGGTACATAGGACCTGCAGATAATTTCTACATACCACTTTATCCTGGGCAA